>CM076584.1:1634352734-1634740678 GCA_034641835.2 Pinus albicaulis
ATGTTAGGATATTCCACACATAGGGAATAGTTAAGAATAACTTAATCTAGTATAGAGTTAGGTAAAGTGTGTTTCTTTACTATGTACATTTGTAACTTATAATCCGACGGTCACGATTTATAGTGATTCGACGGTTCACTCTCTCCTCGATATTAACGACACTTGATCTGTGGCTTAACACCTGATTGGTCTATGATCTCTATTTAAAGAGCATGGAGGGTCATTTGTCCGGTAATCGTTTATGAGAAAAACATATGTAACTTTTCTTTTTATATTAATAAATTGCTTGAAGTGGTCGTATATGGATAAGCCGTGATTGTTTCTTTGCTGGTTTTAACCACTTGATTATACCGGTGTACCGATTCTGTGATCTGCTTGTGAGCGGTGACCTTGGTTCTTGATTCTTGGATCTAAGGAACTATTAATCGTAAATTCCTACATGGTATCTGGACCTATTTTGAGGGTCACAGTCTGCTGTTGGACTGTGTGAAATCAAGCCTATTGATTGCATGCGAATGCCGTTTGTAGGTCTACTATTTCTCAACATTTTTGGGCTGGAGAACCGCTCTGGGTTAGAAACCGGAGCGTCTGTTACAATGAGGAACGTCATTTCAAAGCAAAGGTTTCCATCTCATTAAGTTATGTCGGGCTGAACTGAGGTATAAAGCATCTATTTTGTAGTTATATTTGTTAATAGTTTTTATTTTCGGTTTTTAGGTTTTATTTATTTGACGGATCTAGACCCTCTTCTCTGTGTATGCTCTTTGCTGTGACGGATCTAGACCCTCTTCTCTGTGTATGCTCTTTGCTGTGCGCTGCGTGTGATCTCGGCAAATCAGAAATAGGAAGAAGGGATTTTTTTGCTACGTATACTCTTTCCCCGCGTCTTTGTGCGATCTCGGGAAATCATAAATAGTAAAAGTGATAGTTGCCTTTGTGAAGACTAACCCAAAATTCTGGATTCTCATTGTGATATTTGCATTTCGTTTTTTTTACTCGGTTTTTGTGTTTTTTGTGCGGTGAAAAGGCACGCACATCGAAGAGTTAAAAAAAAAAAGAAAGAAAAAGAAAAAGAAAAAGAAAAAAAAAAACCGCTTCCTCCTTTCATACAATAACGTGATCCTTTTACTATCTCACTTGGTGAGGGGTTAGTTTATGAGAATAGAGGTCTTGGGTTCAAGTCTCCTTCTCAAGCTTCTTTTGTAAAAAGTTTTTTTTCAAAGGGGCGGGATTTAAAAAAGAAGAAGCCACACTTCATCCCATTCCCGTAACTATTCAGCATCTACAACTCAGATTTTTCAAAAGGCATAACTTCTTCATCCGAAAGCCGTTTTTCGAGTCGTTTTTTTTTAAAACGGCCTAATTTTTCGAGATCTTTCCATTGGAGTAGTTAGTTTTAGCTTTTCTCAGCTTCAGTTTAAAAAAAAAAAAATGGAAAGTGCATGCCCGATTATTCTTAAGATCACCAATTATTTCCAATGGCTACCTCACATGGTAGATATACTTAGAAGTAAATGGATTTATAGAATAGCCATAGGACAAGAAACTAAACCTTCCGATGATGATAAAGCTGCTAAATGGGAAAATAAACAAGATCAAGCACGAGGGTTGATAGGAACATTGCTCAAGATCTTTGATTTCATATCCTTGACATTGACACCCCTGATGAACCCCTGGAAAAGCTAAAAATTGTTTTTGGCATTCAAAATCAAATCAGGGTCCACCAACTTGAAAATGTGTTGCTTACTTTGGACCCCAATAATTTTTCCTCCATTGAAGATTTTTTGTCCAAATTTAAGATCCTCAAAATACTTTTAGAAGGTTGTAAGATCAAAAAGGATGATGGTAGCCTCATTCATTGCATTTTTGCTAAGCTTGGCCCCCCGCATACCCAGTAGTGTATCTCGCTCTTCCATTCCACTAGAGAAGCCATCATTTCTTCAGGAACCACCTATAAGAATCCTTCTTTTGATTCCTTTTTCAATTCTTTGATAAGAGAACAAGAAAAATTTTACACCTTGGTCTTATCACTGCTGGAAACGCTTCTAAGAAAGCCTTAGTAGCCCAACAACAACCATATCAAAAGAATCCCAAGAAGCAGTATCCAAAAAAATATGGTCCTAAACCAAACAAGGGCCCTAAGCAATTTCAGCCGCAAACTGAAAAATCAAAGCACCAAAATAATAAGGCAAATCAAAACAAAGGGAAGAAGTTATATAGACATTGCAACTTTTGCAATCGGGATGGCCATATAGAGTCCAAATGTTTTAAGAAGATGGAAGCCTTAGAAGCAGCAATGAAGAAGCACAACATCAATTTGGAGCACTCTTCACCTTCATCTTCAAGCATGGCACTTTCTCGTTTTTGGTTTTCTAAGCATCAAGATCTTGTTATGCATTAAATGTATCTTCTTTCTCTCTCCTTCATGAGTGGCTCATTGATTCTCGAGCTTCTTATCACATGGCTAAACATAAATCCATGTTTTCTTCTTTAAATGATTGTAACACCAAAAATATTTATGTTGGTGATGATAGATCTCTTAGTGTTGTAGGATCTGGAACCATTCATCTCAACAATGGTCAGTTTAATGATGTACTCTATGTTCTTACCTTGTCACAACCTTCTCTCTGTTTATCAAATAACTCATTCAAGTGAAGGGAAAATAGTATAATTCTCACCTCATGATGTTGTAATCAAGGACCTCAAAGATCCTAAACATATTTTAGCTACTGGCATTGCTGATGATTCCACAAGGTTGTATAAGTTTTACAACTTTGGGTCATCCTCTCTTCCCTCCATTTTTTTTGCTCATAATGATGATGTGAGCAAACTTTGGCATGAGAAATTTGGTCACTTAAACTATCGCTCTCTTCAAACTCTATGTAAGGAAAATATGGTGACGGGCCTTCCTATGGTATCTTGCCGAGATGGTGTTTGCTTCGGATGTGTACTCGGAAAACATCATCGAGATAGTTTTGACAAACGTGCCTCTTGGCACGCTTCAGCCCCTTTGTAGCGTGTGCACAGTGATTTATGTGGTCTGCTTCCTGTTGTTTCTTTCTTTGGTTGCAAGTACTTCTTAACTTTCATTGATGATTTTTCCAGACGCACTTGGGTATATTTCTTAAAACTCAAGAGTGAAGTTTTTAACATGTCCTTGGCCTTTAAGGCCTTTGTTGAAAAACAATCTGGACATCAAATTCTTAAGTTAAGATCAGACAATGGTGGAGAATATGTTAACAACAAATTTATCAACTTCTGCATTGAGCATGGCATTCAATTGCAACAGACTGTTCCGTATACTCCACAACAAAATGGTGTAGCTGAAAGGAAGAATTGCACCTTAAAAGAAATGGCTAATTGTATGCTTCAATCTAAAGGACTTGGTCTCAATTTTTGGGCAGAAGCCATTAACTGTGCAAATTACATAGTAAATCGCACTCCTACTATGGTTTTAAAGAATATAACTCCAGAAGAAGCTTGGAGCTCAATCAAACCAGATGTAAGTCACTTTCGTGTTTTTGGAAGTGATGCTTGGGCTCATATTCTAGATGTGAAAAATAAAGCCTTAGAACCTAAGAGTGAAAAATGCATTTTTGTTGGATATTCTGAAGATGTCAAAGGATATAGACTTCTTCAACCAAAATCCAAAAATATAATCATCAGAAGAGATGTAAAATTTGATGAAAATATATTGGCCTGCACGCCTAGTTCGGCGGGTGTGCCACCTTTGGCCTGCGAGCCTGATTCGGCATATGTGCCACCTCTTTCTCTCTCTTCTATTTTTAATAGCATTCCTTCTAGTTCAGATGATGACAGCGAGGATGACAATCCTCCTCCACCTCTTGAAATTGTTCCTTACACTCCTCCGCTTCCAAGATGGGTCCGCTCTACTCGGGATGCAGCAGGTTCTCTTGCAGGTGACCCTGCCGATCGACGACGTACACGTTCTCAGTTCGAAAGAGCTTCTTCCTTATTGGCTCAAGCTCCAGAAAAACTTGATCCAAAAACCTTTGAAGAAGCCTTCAGTCATCTAGATTGGGATGAAGCTATGAATGAAAAGTATCGTTCCTTATTGGCAAACAATACTTGGGATCTTGTTTCTCTTCCAAAAGGAGGAAAACTTGTCAGATGCAGATGGGTTTACAAAACCAAGTTTGGACCAGATGGAAAAGTGGATAGACATAAAGCTCGTCTTATTGCTAAAGGATTTTCACAAGTTGAAGGCATTGACTATACTGAAACCTTCTCCCTTGTTGCCAAATTGAATTCTATCTGCCTTGTTCTTTCCCTTGCTGCCTCCTTTAAATGGGAAGTCCATCAGATGGATGTTAAATCCGCCTTCTTACATGTTGATTTGCATGAAGAAATCTACATGGAACAACCCCTTGGCTTTATCCAAAAAGACTCCAGCCTTGTTTGTCGCCTTAGGAAGTCTCTCTAAGGTCTCAAACAAGCTCCTCGGGCTTGGTATGCCAAAATGGATAGATTTCTATTAGATAATGGCTCTTCTAGGTGTCATTCTGACAACATTGTCTACACCAAGAAAGTGGGTAATTCCTTCACCATCCTTGTTCTTTATGTTGATGATCTTATCCTTACTGGTAGTGATCCAAACCATATAAACCATGTGAAGTATAGCCTCAAAAAGAATTTTGAAATGACAAACTTAGGACACTTGCATTATTTCCTTGGTCTTCAAGTCTTGCAATCCAAGGAAGGCATTACCCTCTCTCAGTCCAAGTATGCCTGTGATCTTCTACACTACTTTCACATGGATCAAGCTGAAACACCGCCTTCTCCCCTTACTCATCCGGAGTCAAGCTTTAGGTCAAGCTGCCTACCCAAGTTGATGCTACGTTATATCGTCAACTTGTTGGTAAGCTTACATGTCCCCAACCATACTGTCACCGACCTCTCCTTTACGAATTTGGTCTTGTTGCGAGTTTGTGCACCAACCTCATGAAAGTCACTAGAAGCGACCAAAGAATACTTCGATATATGTTCGAGGTACAGTTCGATTCGAGATTCATTACGGTGCGAGAACGCATCTCCATTGTTGATTGGTTTCTTTTATGCAGTTGGTGGTGACCTTGATGATCGAAAATCTCTTTGCGGAATGTCGTATTCACTCTTGGTTCGGGCCACAACACTTGGTCCCATGAAAACAAGAGTACCATCTCTAACACAAAACGAAAGTGACAGTGCGGGGAAGCCAGCAAGGAATCCATGTGGCTTCGTCAGATTCTGTCTGAATTTGGTCTTCATTAGTAGCATCCAACTACACTTTGGTGTGATAATCGATGCCATTCGTATGTAAAGATCCGATTCGGCCTCGCATCGCTTCGCCATTCCCCTTTATAGAAGAGCTCATTCATGATGCATTCAATGTCATAAGGCTAAGTCTTTGTCCTTCAGCCAGTCAAGTAGCCGAGTATTTTACGAAGGCTCTCAGAACGGTTACCTAACTTGATTCCATGCTTGGAGTTCGGAAAAGTTGTCATTAAGGAGATAGGCTCTAATACCTCATTCCTTCTCCTATTGGTGTCACTTTTGTAAATCCTTCAATCTGTCTCAATTTTTCTTAAGGGGGGGATGTTAGGATATTTCGACACATGACAAGCTCACTTTTGTGTCACCTTTGTAAATCCTTCCAATCTAAAAAATTTTGTTCTTAATGAGGTACTGAATGTGCCCGAAGCAGACTGGAACCTCTTGTTTCAATACAGAGTTAGGTAAAAAGTGTGTTTCTTCACCCCATTGCACAATATAATCCGACGGTCACGATTTGTAGTGATCTGACGGCTATCTCTCACCTCGATATTAATGACACTTGATTCGTGGCTTAACACCCGATTGGTCCATGATCTCTATTTAAAGAGCATGGAGGGTCATTTGTCCGGTAACCGTTTATGAGAGAAACATATGTAACTTTTCCTTTTATATTAATAAATTTTCTGAAGTGGCCGCGTTGGCTTAGGCTGTGGACTATTTCCCTCTTTGAGGGTTTTAACCACGTGATTATACTGGTGTACTGATTTGTGATCTGTTTGTGAGTGGTGACCTTTAGTTCTTGATCTAAGGAACTTACCCTGTAAATTCCTACAAAAAAATCACTATTTTATCGCGATGTTCGCTTCATTGATACTATCACATGTACATAATCAAATACGAACCTCCGAGGTTTTCTAGGCAACTTGATGTTGCTTCTCAACTTTTCATAGTAGGACTTGTTGTCGCACAAAATGTCTAGGCACCGCAACAACGACTCAGATTAGGGATTGTCACCCTGATCCCCAATCTCTCCGTTTAAGCTTTCTCCCTATAGCAGACTAAGGGGAGTAGACCCTATAGAAATGGAATCAAAGAGAATTAGTTGGAAATCAACCAGTTCGGGAGAGACAATCAAGCGACCAGGTAATTGTTTTAGATCTAACGAGATTTAACAAATTTGATTAGATTAAATGTTTGATACCAGTGCCTTATTGAGTCAACTATCTCGCTATGAAATTAAGACCAAGTAATTGATAGCAACTGTTGCTAGAATGAATAACTATCCTATATGAAATGTAGATCCTAAGATTAATGTGGGATGCAAGGAGTCTTGGTTAATCTTAGTTAAATGCCTATCTAAGTTCAAACACTCCAGCCCTTACTGTATTGAGCCTGATTCCGTAGTAAGTAGTAGAGAGATTCCGACACCTCTCCTAAAAATCTAACATACCCGGTGCCTCCGGCGCTGCAGAGAGCTGTGGCTCTGACGACTGCAAGGTCACCGTTTTAAGTGCTATTAGAACCAGGCTTCTCAAGCAAGGACATATGAGTACCTATCTCTCTATCGACCAAACTTATGTTTGGAAGTAGATTTTAAGAATGAAGGTCTAACTTAAAATGCAAATGCACAAGATGATTAGAGAATGGAGAGAAAAGAAGCTAGATTCAGGGGCAAAAACGCTTATGCCACAATTATCTATGAGATGTACACCACAGTATTTTAATTGCCCAAATAGATATTCACTTCACTAAAGTGAAATATAAGTTTTTTTAACAACGTATTTAAAATGTCACAATATAATTCCAAATCAAATCACAAGCTTATTATTCCAATGCAATTATAGCTCAAAGAGAACAAAAATATCTTCACAATTTTTCAATATCACCTTCAAGATAATGCATTAAAGACATTCAATTTAGGAAATGAGGGACATGTAACAATTACTTGAAAAAAATTCTCAATGTTTATCATGCAATGTTAATTCAAGTAAATTTAAACTACAACTATAGTGAAAATAAACGATGAATAATCTCAACAGATATTAAGCATGAAATAACTCAAAACCCAATGCGCAACTTAAGCACTTTAAATTCTGAAAAACGATACTATGGAAGAGCTAGGAATTAAAATGCTAGGAACTTCCAAATTCTCTATAGTCAAACTTTAGAGATGTTTAAAAATTAAATTTTCATTTGACTAAGAAAAATTTCCTTGATGCTTAAGACCTTTATACCTCAATGATGATCCTCAAAAGCGTAAGATCATGAAAAGAAATATTTCTGAGACAACCCCAAAAAAAAAATTGAAAAATTAAATTTTCTTTGAAGTTTTTCACAAAGGCTAAAGAAGACAAAATATTTTTTTAAGTTCCGATTCTTGAAGGTAAAAGCAAAAAAATTAAAACCCTTTTTTATTTTTTAGAATTTCCTTTTACAAAAATTATAAGCTAATTTAAAACTAAAATAAAAGAATGAAAACCTAAACTTTATACAAATTAAATAAAAATGAAATGTTATTACAAATGCTAAAAAGTAAAATTAAAATGCTAAACCCTAAAACTTTACAAAAGTTAGATAAATTAAAACAAAATGCTAAACTAAACCTAAACTTTAGAAATTAAAAAAAATTAAAAATTGAAATGTTAAACTTACCAAAACTTTACACAATTTAAAAAAATGAAAAGTGAAATATTTAAACAAATTAAATCTAAATCCAAACTAAATAAAAATGAAAAACGAAATATGAATACTAACCTAAACTAACACTTCAGAAAATTAAGAAAAAATGCGTTATGTCTAAACCTTACGAAAAAAAATGAAACAAAGTGAAGTGTTTGTTGTTTGTTGTGCGTAGTTATAGGTATGCAGGTTGAAAGGAGCCGCCGACAAGAGAGTTGGAGTTGGAGCGAGCAGGCAATGGCAGGGAGCGAGCAGGCAATGGCAGGGAACGAGCACGTAGAGGAAGGAGGGCTGACGGAAGCAGCGTGAAGGGGCCGACAAGGAGAGCGAAATGCAGAGAAAACGACGAACGAAGAGGTGAGGGAGTCAGAGAGATGGTTCACACAGGGAAGAGGAGATGCAGAGAGTAGCATGGATCTGTTGCGGAAATGGTAGCGGAAGAAAGTGAAAGTTGCGCAAGTGAGGTAGCAAAGGGACTGAGGAGAGGTTGCGTGAAGAAGTGGAGGGATGCAGCTAGGGAGAAAGGATACATGCTTTAAAAAAAATGCACAGGGAAAAGGAAGGAGCTGCAAATGGAAGGAAAAGAGGCTAGATAACAAATGAGGGCAGCCCACGAACCAACAAAATCGAAGGCACACATTGGTGCATTTTTTAGAAATTTTCCTTGCCCAAAAATCTATTTTAACTAGTAAACTCAAATTTTAAAATTTGTTTAAAATGAATGCTCCTACAAAAATTTAAACTTTGAGGCAAGATGCTGCCCTCCGGTGCCTAGGTCTTGCTCAGTTCTGCAAGCAACCTGATCTTGAGACCAGATCTTATCCTCTAGGGCCTAGATTTGGCTCAGATCTAAA
The DNA here is from genome assembly GCA_034641835.2 of Pinus albicaulis. NCBI lineage: Eukaryota > Viridiplantae > Streptophyta > Pinopsida > Pinales > Pinaceae > Pinus > Pinus albicaulis. Next base: position 1,634,361,542 of record CM076584.1, read on the forward strand.
AATGTTTCTTTGAAGACCTTCCAAAATCCCTTACACAAAACCAGAAACAAGGAAAGCCCAAAAACCCAACACGTACGGAAATATGAAACCCTAAACCCCAATGAGTTAAAAATAATGATACTTAAAAATTTACAATACTATTCTATAGATCTAGTAGAGCAAAGCCCTCTAATTCTATTGGCCATATTTAAACCATTTTTCACAATTTAAAAAAAATAAACTAGAAATTTAAAGAGGCACAAGTTTAAGAAAACCCCTGCAAATAAAATATTCCATAAGATGGCTTCAGGGATTAAAAAACAATGGGCTTTTTAAACTTTGAAATCTGAGAGTCGGTTGATCCAGCTGAGGATTTCCCTAAACGTCCAAATCCTGAATAGTAACTTCTGCACACTCAGATCTGATTTTTAGATTAATAAAAATTCAAAAATAACCATAAGATCATCAAGAAATATAGATACCTGATATTTGTATCAAACCAAAATGATATCTAAAAATCCCAGAACTCTGTGCAAGATACCTGCGCATAGATCAATCCTCAAAAGCTATTAACTAGAAAATGCAAATAAAAACAACAGAGGCTTAGAAGCAATATTACCACATAAGTCTGAAAAAGGAACACCACAATCTGAAACCTCAAAGTCTTTGCGTTTTATTAATCAACAAAAGTTACAAGAGCTTTTTAGAGCAAGTGCACGATTCAATCATTGGATGAAAAATGATGGAGAGAGACCTATATTTATAGATTTATTCTCCAATAGCTACCTGGCTTTATCCTTGTCAAAGTATTCTCGATCGTCGAAAAATATTTAATTTTTTGAGGAATTTCTGATTTTTCTTTTAATTCCTTTTTAATTAACTCAAAAATAATATTTTTGAGTTAATCACCTTAAAATTTTGACTTTGACTTAACTACCAAGGCTCAAGGGTCCAAAATCTCTTGAATTTTTCAATATTCCCTTGGTCGGGGACCTCCAAAAATTAAAACTTCTAGAACTGACGAATTCTTAATTTGGAGGATTAATTTTTTCTAGGACCTCCAATTAATTAAATTTTTGGCTTATAATTTTAATTTTGCCAAAAAATTTAATGAATCGACTCATGAGAGGATTAGTTATTTTTCCAACCGTCTAATACTTTAGTCATGGTGTCTAACTATGATGGACCATGCACTAAAATATTTTACATCAAGATATTACAGTTTGACATATGAAGGGGGAAAATCCATTCGTAATAGACCCTCAAATATTTGCCCAATTATGCGACTCAAAATATGTTCTAGCAGATCAAGTAATCTGTATTAAAATAATCTAGCCAATTAGCTAGGATTATTCTCAAATTACTGTTACAAAGACTCGATAGAAAACATTAAGACTTACTTAGTATCCTGATGACAAAATCCACCCTAGTTTTGGGGTGAGGTTGGAGGGGAAAACGCTGTCGATTGTTTGTGTCGAGAAACACAAATGAATTAGTGAGACAAAGAACCTCTTAGGATATAAATCGTCACCAAAATACTAGGCTTATCTAGGTTGTTACATACATGATGGTTTTACTAAGATCATTTACATTATAAACATGCAGAATGGATTTACATATTTTACAAAATTGTCGACTAATGATGAAATCTGAATGGCGTGAACACCTCGAACATGATAAATCCCATTTGCAAAAATGGGGGTGTATTGCTGTGGGGTCGTTGACACAGAGTGGTCAACAGGGCTATCAATTGAATCTTTGACAAAATATTCCTCAATCATACACTTTCCTTTCCTACTTCTCATGCAACAACATATCCATCAAAATTCATTCTCCAATCAAAACTATGTTCTCCCTCTTAACTAGGGAGATTTCCTTTATCTAGGCTCCTTCTTAACTCGAGGATATTTCTTCTATCCAAGCTCTCTCTTAACTTAGGGAGATCAACTTCTTCTTTTCTTCATCGGAGAATCTTTCGTGTCTTCCAACCATTTCATCAGAGTTATCATCATCCACATCATGCTTATCACATTAATGAACATCTTCACCATATTGAAGATTGTGTACCTGCACAACTTAGATAGCAAGTACAACCAAATCTATAGAAGCATGAAGCTAGCCATATCAGAATCACAAAAGCATTTCAACTTTATATATATTAGATACCCAAACTTAATTATAAACAAGAGACATATACTCTTCAACATTTTGCTAGGGACTTTGTCATAAACCCTAGATTACTTCATAACAACTTTCATTCTATCTAGGGTTTCAATGTTTCTTTCAAAGGTGTAACACATCCTACTACAACATATAGCAAACCCTAGAAACAATTTAAATATAGGTCTACAAGATATCTAACAACTTTCAGAATTCATATGTTAGACTTTCCAGTAGAGATTTATACAAATCCTAGATTTCATAAGATAATTAATCAAAGTCGATCACAACGTAGTCATTAATATGATCGACATCCACTAGGGTTAGTTGCAAACCCTAAATTTTCAATCAAACATTGATCCCAACTAAAACTCAGATTTCAACAATCTTACAAATCTCAAATCATCACATTGACATCATAGATCATATATTTTTACTTCTACTAGGGTTTAGCTCCAAAACCCCAAAATTTCACAAATACTATCATCCTAGAGAGACAAACATTGACTAGTGCTTAGTTCCAAACTCTAGGATTCATGACCATCGTCAAACAGATCAACTATGTATAGGCATTTCATATCGTGTGTTAGTCAAACCCAACTTCAGAAATATCATTAAAAGTGATATAACAAATTTTATTAAACTAGGATTTGATCGGACAAACACACACACACAAGGAAATTAATCCTAAGACGTTATAAGGGTCTTACTGAGATATTCCATACACATTCTAGAGAACTTGTCTAGGGTTTTATAAAATCAATTAAGAATAGGAGTGGGGTAGATTTATCAAATGATGAATCACCTAGAATAAGAATCATTATGATTCAAGCCTAGACATAACGATGTTAGTCATGTAATGCAAACTTTCAAAATAAGATAATAGAATTTTATAGTCTAAGACATACTTGGAGATGATTCTTGACAAACCTTGTAGGAAGTGTAAGCCATGATCTTCTATACCTGGAATGCATATTGGTTCCCTGTCCTCAGATACTCAAAGAATCCTTTCTTCAAGCTGGTTCCTTGGATTATCAATTTCATATTTTATATGACAAACTTCGGATTCTGAAAGTCTGCAGTGCTGTGGAGGGCTTCATCTTTGCGTATTATACCGAAATATCATAACACTGAGATGGATGTGAGATTGGAGATACATTGATAAACTTCACTGAGGTCAAGTGAGAGCACCGAAAATCTACTTATGATATCACCAAAATATAGCTTCCGAGACTACCAAAAATACATCTCTGTAATCCTTATTCGAACTCTTCTGAGGTTACTGTAAGTTCATCTCTTCACTATAATCCTCATGCCTGTGATCAATAGTATCGAATCTTTTTTGAACTCCTCACTGAATCTCCTCATTGTGATATATGCGAGTTTTGTGGTCACTGTTTTGATCTTACTATTTGCTTCAACACTTAGTGCTTCAACTGTAAACACATCATTGAGAATCGTTCTTGTAGTTATGATCGATCTTATATTTGTGATACTAGTTTTTCTGAGATTGATCCGAGTTTGTTTTGTGGTAGACTAAAATCCGAATTGCCTTCTGAGATTATGCATCAAACTTACACTCACGGTGATATCTGAATGAGTGAAGATTTATGTCATCGAATTCTTGTTACTTGTGTTATCACAGAGACTATTTTCCTGTGCTTCAAACTGCCTTTGATCATAACCTTAGCTCTAAAACCATGTTGGGAAATCAAAGGAGAGGCAGTTAATCGATTTCCTTTATTATTGACATTAACTTGTATTGTTATTGTTATTATTATTTGTTCTTTCAATTTATATTTTCTTATCATCAAGACTAATGCCAATCGACAAATAGAAGATGACACAGGATGTAGGCACACTGCCAGGGCAAAACCCCACTCTTTGGGGAAAACCTGGTCAAAGTTCTTCCTTCAGTAGATTCAAGATGAGACAACCAAAACCCTTACAATCGAGACTCAAGACATCCTCCATCAAGTCTTCCTTGTAAGTGTGAGAGCATCGAGTTCTTATCATTGTAGCAACAATGAAACCATCTTCACTGTGATAACATAGCACTGAGATAATCCCTGTGCCTAATCCAAGCTTCTGTAGTGTCGCTAAAACATCTATGAAATTTATCGAAATTCCTCTCTAAAATCCGTGCTCTGCAATCCAAACTTCTCACTGTAATAGCCGAAACTTCCTCTGAGATTGCACCGAAATTGTCTGCAACTAACCCGAGTTTCCTGTGATGTCCGAGCTGATTTCAAAGGATGGTCTGAGCTTTGTTCTGTGGTTGAATGTGCGGACCCTAGGCTTGTATATATACTGGTTGTCCCATATAAATGAGTCAACATATGTTATTGGGACAGTTGTGTCTCCAAATATATGTAGGTCGATATGAGTTTACTTGAAATGTAGCCGACATGATGATCATCTATTTGAAGCCGACACAAGGAGACTTGATGGAGGAGTCTTTGACAAATCAACAAGATTACTTTGACCCAAAATCCTAAAGCCTACAATGGAGGCTTGACCTATAATTGACCCAAGCATGAAACCCATGCTTTGACAAGTCAATTCAACAATAATACAATTATTTTCTCTTTCTTCTGACAAATATATTACATTTTGACTTCAAGTACAATAATGAAGACCAAACCTAGTTACATTTTCCAACAATTTCCACTTCCCTTTGACCAAGCACATAGATTCTATATGCCTTTGAAGTTTCACTGTAGCCCACAAATGTTCGTTTCTTCCTAGATGCTTCTGGCTTGTTTCTTTTCTCTTTCGGCACACGAAAATATATGGCACAACTAAAAACTCTAAAATGAGAAACATCAGGTTGCTTACCGATGAAAACTTCTACGAGTGTCTTGAAGTCCAATGCTTGATGTGGGCATCTATTTTGAACGTACAGGGCAGTGTTTGTAGCTTCTCCCCATAAGAACTTCAGTAGGCCTTGGTCATGAAGCATACTGTTATCACTCGTAAAATGTGAAAAATGACTTGACATGGTCATAGAGTTCACTCTTCAAAAGGATAAGGCCTCCTTAAGCCTTTTTCCAAATTGGTATAGGAATTTTTTTTTTTACATGTTTAAACCTATCCTAAGGTTCAAGGTCACCTCCATTTAGGTCATTTCATGTCCCATCAGTCATCATTAGATGTCAGATTTCATTTCCCGAGCGTTTAATTTCAGAAAGGACACTTAAGCCAGTTTTACCTCTTTTCGTAGCATTTTACACTGTAAAACAACAATTTTCGCTACGAAACTGCTTAATAGTTTCGTAGTGAAATTGTCAGAGAATGAACTAGCTACGCTATGAAAAACTGTTTTCTTGTATGTCTTGTCAAACTTGATGCAAAGTGTCAGTTCATCATTGGAGGAGTTAGGGTGGAGGTCATTCGTGTCTGTTAGGGTTATTTCAAAAGTACAAGGTCATGTCTGCGGTCATCATTACCGTTTTTAGCATGCATGTGTCATGGTTAAGGCATGAGTTGTCATCGAAACCATAAAACATTACCCAATTGAGTCTTTTTGTCATACTTCGCTTTGTCTTTGCATGTAATTGGAGTTCTGGAGAGCTGCTTCATCGAGCCAAGCAGGTTGCTAGCATTTTCAAAGGTTGCAGGTGTCATTAATCAAGCGACGTTGATAAGATATAAAATCACCATGGTTGCAAGGAAGAAAACCAACAAAGGTGGTCACTGCCACAGGTATGAGTCCATGGACCTGAATTTGCTAAATGAAGGCCCAACTGCCATGGAGGTATTCAGAAGAATAGGTTGTTTGCAATTGTGCCAAAGGCTGCAAGGTTGTCATCTACAGGTTTCTAAAGATTTTGCTAAAAGTTTCATTGGAACAACTTCAAAGGTGGGAATGCTAAACCTCACAGTAACACCAGACAACATTTCAATAGCAACAAGAATACCTAGAGGAGGGGAACAATGGTTTAAAGGCATCAAGTTCACCATGCAGGATTGCAGAGAGTTCATCAAGCCAGAGCATAGTGAAATTGATCTCACAAACGCTATCCCAAGGAGTTACATGAAGGACAACTTTTCAAAGCTGCTGATGATCATTCAGAAGTATTTCACCTGTGAAGGAAGATTTCACATGGTCTACTGCTAGCACCTCAGGCTTCTTCTGCATTTTGTGGGTAAGAGGTCTATTGACTTGCCCTTTTATTTATACAGAGGTCTAAGTAAAATGTCAGATGAGGTCTAAGTTAAAAAAGAAGGAAATGAAACTTCTCTCTTTCACCATGGTTTGATTAAGTTGTTGGTGTTAGAAGAGTTGAAGAGATTAGGCAGAGATTGGACATCCTTTCTGTTCATGAGCGGTTTTGAAGTAGATGCTGTAACTCCTAAAAGAGTTCCCAAACCTAGAGATATTTCATCACCAATAGTGGTAGAGCAGTTAGAACCAGTGAGCATGGAGACAGAGCCTTTGCAGAAGATTGACACACCCAAAGCTACACATGCAAAACAAAAGCCAACAGTTAGCAAACATGGCAGTAAGAGAGTTACTAGGAGCCAAACAGTGGTTAAGGGTAGCTTAGAGGACATCTTGCATGCAATTGATATTGAAGAAACTCCTATTGTCCAAGCTGAAGATTTTGCAGCTGGAGGTCAGTTTTGAAAGGGGCAATTCCTGGTTTTTTTCACAGGTTCGTAGCGTACCTCAAGCTTAAAGCCAAAAATACGCTACGAAAAAACCTGTAGCAACCTTTTTGCTTCTAAAGTCAGTTTTTGCATGATTTAAGGAGGGGGATTCATGGTGGTGATGTGTCATGACTTGATTAGCATCATGGAACAACAAAGGAGTGAAGTAAATGGATGCAGAAGCCACTTTTTCCACGCTACCAAAACTCGCTACGAAACTGTCTTGTTTTCGTAGCGAGCAATTGTTGAAGGTTTTGAGCATCCTAAAAGCAGTTTTTGGCTAGTCAGAGTCCTCCAGCATGTCAAGGGAGCTTATCATCAGATATTTATGACTCAAAGGGAGTGCCATGAAGACAGGTCATCAATCAAAACAGTGTTGAAGATAAGGGTCATCTATTCCTAAAAAACAGGGTTATGTTCCATAGATATAGGAGGGTTTTAAATATGTAAAGTGGTGATGAACTTTGTCATGTGTCTTTCGAGCATGTGATATTTATTTTGTAACCATCATGTAACTATTTTATAGATAGGATAGAGCAATGTAATAAATAGGAGTTAGAGTCCTATTAGGAGATGGTTTCTTTAAAGGGTAGCTGTCAGTTTTCTGTTGAAAGTTATGTATTTCAGTTATGAAAGGTGTCATAGGAGAATTCGAGGATCTAGCCACTAGGCAGATCATCCTTGTTGTAAAGAATGTCTTTTTAAAGACAAATCATCGAAGTAGTAAGGGTTTGGAGAACATTTGCACCAAACTGCTACTTTTATGTTTTGACAAATACCAGTAATACAAAGTGACATTTTTCTTGATAGACTTGAGATTCTCATGAGTTTTTTGATGTCTTATTGATCTAATATCTTTATGTTTTAACACTTGGAGTAGATTTCATCTCTATTACTCAGAATTCATAATTTTATGCTCTGACTTCCTTTAGTGATGAAATGACTGTGTTTTCCTATGTTTTATGTGTGAGTTGCCTCTGTTAAAGACCTCTATTTGCCTCAGCTTCCATGTTAAGAACCACTGTCACTAAAACTATTGATTATTGAATTGATAAGCCCAATGGTAGCAAGCCTGCATTTTTCAACCTGTAATCATAAAAACAAGTTACAATTTCTATAGAGTTAGCCATCTAGTCCTATCATTATTCAAAATCATAAACCCCCTTGAGAGAGCCTTCTCAAACTGAAGAGGCTAATCTTCAGTTAGAAGTGGTTTGAAACAGTTACACTGAGTTGTTTGATGAGCAACCAATCAAGTACAATTTTGTGATAACACATACCACGGGTAGATTCTATGATTGATCGATTCTTCCTTTCGACAACTCCATTTTGCTCAGGAGTATATGCACTAGTGGTCTCCCTCTTAATGCCAACTTCTCTACAATAGTCATTCAATTCATTTGACTCATATTCGGTTCCATTATCGGTCCTTAATATTTTGATCTTCTTTCTTGTTTGATTTTCAACGAAGGCTTTGAAAGAGCAGAACCATTTGAACACTTCCTCCTTCTTCTTCAAGAAATAGATCCATGTTTTGCGAGAGAAGTCATCCACAAAAATATCATAGTACACGTATCCTCCCAAAGATGTTACGGGCAACATACTAGATAGATCAGAATGGACCAATTGAAGAACCTCGATAGATTCACTTTCACTTGGAGGGAAAGGTCCCCTTGTATGTTTTTCAGTTGCACAATCCTGACAAACACCTTCATGATCTACCTTGAATTTTGGCATACCTGTAGGCTGTGACCATTTCCTTACATCAAGTAAGGCTTTGTAATGAAGGTGAGCAAATCTTCGGTGCCATAGTTCATATTGAAGAGAGGTATTGCAAGTCGTAGCTCACAAAGGACTTCCTCCATCTTGATGGAGACCTTCAACCCTAAATCCAGGTGTAAATGCATCTTTCGGGTTCCTTTGCCAAATAAGTACGTTCCCATCAACGAATGCTACCTTGAACCCTATGTCTTCCATCACAAAAATAGATGGCAGGTTCTTTCTCAAATCATGCACATATAATACTTCTTGTAGATGAAGGATTTGACCTTGTTTCAAATGAAGAGTAACAATCCCTATCCCTTTCACAAGGTAGGTGGCATTGTACTCAGTGAAGTGCCTTGGGGCACCATTATCAATCAACCAATTATCGAAAGTGTTCGGAGGAGAGGCAGTAGTGGAGGTAGAAATAAGATAAAATTCTTTTTGCTTTTCTACAAAATTAGTTTCCTCATAATTGGAGTTTCTTGACCTTTTGGGAGGTCGACCATTTCCATATCATGCAACAGGAGCATTCCTCTTTCCTTTGTTGTTGAACCTATTATTCCTTTGATTGCCATTGCTCTTGAAATTGTTGCAATTGTTGTTGTTGTCATCATCTCGAGGTGTATCCTTCTTATGAGGACGCTCTCAAGCATAATGGCCAAACCTGTTACAATTACAACATCTTCCCTTTCTTCCTTCTTTGAATCCTTGTCTCTCTTGACCTTGTCTCTTTGGACCAACATTGTTCTTCCTCTTGGCATGAGTGGAGAATGCAGTGAGCTCGTTTCCTTTTTGAAGGCTTATCTCTCTGCATCATCCTCATCTCTTCTTGAGTGCATCTAGTCAACAATTCATCGAAACCAGTAATCTTGTCATTGTTAACGATAGTGGTGTTAAATGCATCCCATGCTATGGGGAGACCTCCAAGGGAAATAAGAGTGAGTTCCCTGCCAGCCACAACTTCTCCAATAGATAGAAGATCATTCTTGATTTCAGTAATCCTCATGAAGTAGGATTGGATAGACTCCCCTCTATCCATCTCGATGTCCTTCAAATTGTTCTTGAGAAAGAGGACTTAGTTTGCATTGCTTGCTTTGAACATCCCAACCAAGTTGTCATACATATCCTTGGATGTTCCAAAATAAAAAATGTAAGCAACCAAATGTTTTTGAATGGAATCCCTGATGATCTTCTTTGCTTTGACATCACCTTTCTTGTACTTTGTTTTAGCAGCAGCCAGAGCATTTGAAGGTGGCTCCACAACTTTTCCCTGCACATAGTCCATGACATCATTTTCTTCCAATGTCAAGTCCAAAGACATATTCCATGCATGATAGTCAAACTTATCATTGAGCTTATCCTCAGATTTGATGTAAGATGAAGAAGAAGCCATTGAGGGTTAGTCCTTGTCCAACAGATCTTTGTTCTCTCTTGCTTGGGCTTTGCCTTCACCTAAGCTTCGATACCATGTTAAATTTAGTTAACAATGGTATGTTCTATGCTTAGCACAATTTACTTCAATGTTCCTTTAGCAACCCAATGACAACTTCCAATTATTTCCAGGAGCAATTGCAATAACTTAATTACATTGATAGTAAATGCAGATAGAACATAAAAAATAATGCAGAAGACAAGCCAAGACAAGAGAGCACTGGATTTGGCGGATGCCAGGGGAAAACCCCAATGTGGGGGAAACCCTTTTGGTCAATTCTTATCGTTATTATTCAATAGTTCAGCAGAGAGAGAGTACAAAAATCAAATTTAGTTGCCCAATACACAGTCAAATCAACACTGTCAAATTCTGCAGTCAAACTTCAGCCCTAACCAGAAAGTCAACACTGGTCAAATCAACAACAAACCTTCCTCAATGCAACTTGGTCTTCCTTGGTCAAACTCGCCCTGAACATGAGGTCAAATGACCCCCCAAAACAGCTGGGTCAAACTCGGTCAAAGGAGAGAGAAAAATTGCTTCAATTTTCAATGATCAAACTGCAGTCAACCCTGAAATCAATGTTGATCAACATGCCCAGAATTTCTCGGTTTTAGTGCTAGTCAATGTGGCCTCTCAAAATTGGAATTTTGACCTTCAAAACGCAGTCAAATGTGGTCAAGAACAATTCAGTCAACGCTGGTCAACAGTTTGAAATTTCAGCTTGCAATCTGTCCCAAAAATTCGTCCTTCAGCCACACGTGTGAGAGAGAGAGAGAGAGAGAGAGAGGATACCCAAGCTGTACGAACCAATTTGATGAAGAGAGAGAGAGAAGAATGTGTGAGTGAATGATGTCCAAATGAGGTGAGAGGTCACTCCTAATTATACAATTTGTTGAGGGTGAAGAGACACGTCCATTGGGCTTCTTGAGCCTACATTACGCTGAGGCCGACCTGAACAATTTGCACATGTGAGTGAATAAATTCAAAATGTTACTTCTGCTTGCCCGAATGAGATGATCTTTATATCAATCTTGGACCTCTCAAAAAGAGGAATCCAATGCAATCATCATCTCCATCAAATGAGCTGTCCCAAGGTGGAATTTGGCCTTAGTTTCCAAATTTAACATGTAGCCTCAGATATGCGAGGCTCCTGTAGCACTTAGACCATAACCCCTGTGAAAATACAGAGAGGAGATGCATCCGAAATTCTCAATACAAACTATCGCATCTGAAGTACATTTTGGAGATCAACTCAATTGGGTATATATAGTTGTTTGAGGGTACAGAAGGAGATGTATTTTTGCCAAGCCGACTGGATCAAATTGAGCCGACTTGAAGTGGAAATTAGAATTTGAATTTTATCAAACAATTTTCTTTTTTTGATCAACTAGGAGGGAGGGCTAGGGGATATCTCCATAGCTGCTAAAATTAACAACAACTAAGTGTCTCCACGCCATTTGAGGTTTAACGCCCTCCTCTAGTATGTTTAACATTCCTCCTCCAAGGTAAGCCATCCTCCTGCAAAAGAAACCAACCTCCATGTGCATGCCCCATGAAGAAAGCCACCAGCCACCTAGGTCTCCAATGCACCAAGGAGAATGTCACACAAGCATCAAGTCAGGGTCTAGCAATCCACAAGCAAGCTAACTTCATTGTATTTTTCCATCATGGAACAATGAAGGGTAATCAACACACCATGCACCCCACATCACATGAAGCATTCCCAAACATGACATAATGTGTTTTGAAGTACCCAAGCAAGTTTTTCAGATATGAACTTTATAAAATAGAAAATTTCCCAAAACAAGAAATCTTAATCTGAAATTACCCTTTTAAAGCTGTCTCCTTCTCATTAATGTGCCAACTATTGCGTGTCACATGGAGGCATGGGAAACTTGCTGAACTCAAATAAATTTCAAACTTTGTATTGCTATGAGTGTGCACAGATCCCTAAAGGAAACTGCTTTGAAGATCTCATGCAAGAAACCTATTCAATCTTTAACACTGCGAATGGAAATATGCAACCATGTCCTAAAGAACTTACTAACCGTAGATGATGAATCAACCGCTAATGTATCCACAAGCCATCGATAACAAATCAATCAGTAATGTATCCATGGATCATCGATGTTGAACCAATCGTTAATGTTTCCATGAATCGTCGATGTTGGATCAATCAAGATGAAGTTTTGAGAATTTCATTCTGAGTGATAGCGGTTAAGTAGTTGGGCATGACTTGGCATATGTTGCTTTGACATAGTCATATACATGTCATGCAATCGCTTTAATCTTTCACATTGTGGCAACATTAAAAGCTGATTTCTGGATTGTTGTTGAGTGGGGCATGTTATGCATACAGAAGACATCAAAATGTGAGGTTATGGAGGCTAGAATGAAGTATTGACATCATGCTAACATTCGCCATCATCACATTCAGTCACTGATTGAGAGAAGTGACCTTGAGCTGCATGATTGCGCAAGTCACGGTTGCAGACATCTTTTTCAATGAACTTGGTACAGTTAAGTTTGTGATTTTTTTGCACATGTGCTTACATTTGATATGACGATTAATGTAGGGTGATGGAATAATGTTGTGTAATGGTCATATCAATGCAGATTATTGGATGTTAGTACTAAGTGATAAGGTGTGTCACAGAACCTAAGGTAATAAAGTCTTCCATCACATTACTAATGAGATCAAAAACATCTTACACATTTCTAAAGCATTAATTATGTTTTAATCCTAATAATAGTCAGTTGCATGGTTAGTTGTCTCTTCCAAGAGACTTCGTGGGGCGTGTCTTCCGTTCTATTATTGAATATTACAATTTACACTTTCTCTCCGCAAGTTGGTTTATGCTTTTAGTATATAGGTTTACTAGCTTAAGCAGCTTAGATTATGTATTCATCGACTTTGTTAGTTTGATCAAAGTTAATTAATAATCTCAATTTTTGTAAATGAAGGTGCTCCTCATATTAACGCAATGACTATTTAGAATGTGTGATGTTTCTGTTCTTTTGAACTGTTTCTTTGTACTTATATACAAACTCATAGATCTGACAAAACAGTTATGGGATTGTTCTGCAGTGGTTATGGGATTGCTGCTCAAGCTTTAACAGCAGTAGTAAGAGCTCATGATGGACGTGGGCCTCCCACAAGTCTCACTTCTGCAATTCTACAGAAGCTCCAAATTCACTCACCAGATGAAGTCATTGGGTATGCTTTAGTGATTGCCTTGAGCTGTTGATGTTCAGGTTTTGCTGCACCATGGAAAGAATTATTTATCACTTCTTTGTATATCACTTCCTCAGTAGTACCTTTTAAAAATAATGCAGGCATGGCCCAAAAAATGTTAACTTCTGAGAAATCAGTTTATTTATGGATGGCTTATTATACTTCAAAGTTCTGTTTGTCAAAAACTTTCTCAAACTTGGTATTTACTCTTTGCCAGCATTAATTCTTTTATAAGAAATTTGAGTTTCATTTATTGATATTATTTTCTGGTTTGTTGCAAATGGGGCAGGTGTAAAATACAGTGGTTCCATGTATGGAATTTGTATATATGTTCGCAATCGAAACTTTGTAGGGATTTCATTAAAGTTAGCACTTAAAACTACGAGTTTTGGATTTTGTTCTTATTTCCTCGATCATAGTTTATTCAATTTTTCTTGTGGGATTGGGTTCCGTAGTTTTTATCTTGAGAGTAGCCAAGTTTTTTGAAGAAAATGCATCTCATATTACATTTAATTTTCAGCATGTTCAAAATGCTAAACTGCAAGCTACAAAACTTATTATTGGCAACCCTTGACAAATGATCTCAAAAAATACCAACAGATTCAAAATTACTGCAAGCATAGGTGATGTAATATTTAGTGCCGCACAATCTTGTTGTGTGAATTCTGAAATCCACTTGTATGTATGAAAAGTATGTTAGCACTAAAAGTGGGACGTCAAAAAGGGGATATGAAGACAACAATTAGAGGCCAGCTTCCCACACTTGAGGATGTGAAGACAACAATTAGAGGCCAGCTTCCCACACTTGAGGATGTGAAGACAACAATGGAGCATTATAGGATTAGAGTGAATGCATACATACTCAAGTACTAAGGATGTTTGATGATCAATTCCAGTTTTGTCTGAGAAGTAGATAGTTTTCCACCTGTATGGGAAGTTATATGGATCTGAACCTCTCACGTAGTCCCTCCCGTGATGGTCATTGCCACATGTCACCATTATACCACAGCTCTCCACAACTAAAACAAGAGTACAAAGGAGAAGAAAACAAATATAGTGGTTAGTGTGGGTGCAAAATTGCAAACCTACTCAGGGAATTAAAGGGATATGGTTGAGGATGTGAAGACAACAATGGAGCATTATAGGATTAGAGTGAATGCATACATACTCAAGTACTAAGGATGTTTGATGATCAATTCCAATTTTGTCTGAGAAGTAGATAGTTTTCCACCTGTATGGGAAGTTATATGGATCCAAACCTCTCACGTAGTCTCTCCCGTGATGGTCATTGCCACATGTCACCATTATACCACCGCTCTCCACAACTAAAACAAGAGTACAAAGGAGAAGAAAACAAATATAGTGGTTAGTGTGGGTGCAAAATTGCAAACCTACTCAGGCAATTAAAGGGATATGGTTACTTGCATTTTTTACAAAGTGGGTCAGTTCCTGAACCATTAGGGGATATTGTATAGGCAGGTCTGATTCGCATTGGAGAACATCTTCTAAAAGTCAAGGCCACATAATAATCACTTATCCCTAGCAAGGAGATATTTTGCATGTGATTTACACTCCATAACCATATAACTATGGACTAATAATGAGTGTCACATTGCAAAGAGAACCACCACAAGCCAAAGATGACCTACAGGGGATGGCACCAAAACTGTTGGCAATGTTAGTATTGGAATGAGAGAGACTGTTATCATGTCATTCTTGGGAATTTCACTATCTCTATCTCATAATTGTTATGCATGTGGGATCATTCACCAAAGACACAATGCATGTAATTAGGAGAGTATTAAACTGGAGCAAAATCCCAACATAATAGGGATATGCCACTTTAGTAAGAGAGCTTTGCAATGTCACTTAGTTTACAACCACAAGCTGAGTATTGGAGTGATGGAGGATGCTATCACATGAAATTGGGGTCTTACACCCCAGAGCCAATGTATTGGAAAAGATTTTGGTGTAGTAAATGTCTTATAAACCATCTCCGCCTCACAATTGTTATGTTTGTGGGATTATTCACAACACATACCCAACACACACACACACTATTAGAAGGGGAGTATTAATGTAGACAAATTCCCGACATAGGTATATGTCGCTATAGTAAGATAGCTTGGTACATCCATAGATAACAAACATAATGAAAAAATTGGTCATTGTTAGCTATCCATATACATGGGTAACCATAGGAGTGTTGATGTTTGTAGCTTGGGTAGGTACTTTTGCATAGGCCTAAGTGTCTAGGTGTGTAGAAGTTGCTCAAGATCTCCTTAGAACAGTTATTGAAGTGTGATCAAGTTGCTAATGTAACTTAGCCTAAGTTAGACATAGGAAAAATACATAATTATTATGTTGGCTATTGAGCTAAAGTAAACCTAGGAAAATGAATTAATTACTTTAGTGATTATGTTTTAATCTCAGCGCTTGATTTTAAGTGAGGTGAGATCTAATCTCGGCTATTAATCTCATTGGAGATTAGGGTTAGGCATTTAGCTCAATGTAAATATATAAAGTAAGTCTAAGGAGAGGGAGAAAACACACCATACAACAACACAAGATTGAGAGAGGCATCTTAGTGAGTGTGTTGGATTCGAGGAAGGAGGGCATGGAGATCCAAATCATCCAAGGAGGGCTTGATCAATTGGATTAGATTCAATGTTGTACATGTATTTTGTCATTTGAGCCATTATCTCAGGATGCAATCCCAAGTAGGTTCTAAATTAATTTAATGATGAATTGATTTGATTGGGTAAAATCTGTTGTGTCATTATGATTGAGATTGGTGTATTTTGCTTCCACTAAATTTATTGTGTTTATGAACCTTGCTATGCAATTAGTCAATAGATCTATAATCTGCTAGGCATTAAGTGTCGGGTGCAGGGTTTGTAGGAAAATTAAAATGGTATAAGAGTTTGAAAATTTGAAAACCGATCTTTTAATCATGCAGGGTGCTAGTGTTGAAGTATGTAACTAGGTTCGGTCTTCATAAATATGAAATGTACTCTTGATTCTTGTATATTGTAAAAAGAAAGAAAAATTATTATTATTATTGTTGTAGCATGGGTTTCATGCTCAAGATCAATTTATTTGCACGTCAAGCACCCATTGAGTGCTTCCAGGAATTTGTTATAAAGTCAAGAGGTTAGAGAGTCATTGTAATATGTAAAAGACCCCATCGGGCATATTGTATCATGTAAAAAGAAATTTTCTAAGTAAAAAAGAGTCAAAAGACTCCCCCCAAGAAAGAAGTCAGCCTTCAAGGGATGACCAGTTGGCCTCATAAGGGCTACTCGACCTTACAGGAAGCCTATATATATAGAAGGTCGACCTTATTTGAAAGGACATCCAAAAAAAGTTCGTATAAGCACACGAAAGGCAAGAATACCTAACGAAGAGAAGGAGAACTAAAAAAGAAGGAAGCGAAGATTTTGAAGGATTGTTTTGGGCTGTCATCCTCCACACATGCGAGAAAACTAGGGCACCTATTGCAGCAACAAGACTAAAAATTGTAGTCATCTTGGAGGCCGAAATAAGGTGTGAAAAGGATAAACTTTGTAGATTGAATTATCAAGGAAGAGAAGGCCAACTAAGCGAAGGAGAAAGGAGGCAAGATTCACCATTATTTTCCCACACATTTTCTGCAGTAGAGGTCGAAAATTGCAGTCTTGAAGCAGCAAGCCGAAATTTTGAAGAGAGGTCAAAATTTGAAGTATTGAAGCAAGTTTGACTGGCGTTGACTTTGTGGAAGATGAGCTCATCAAAGAAGAGGTTGACTTGGTCTTGGAGGGGTCTTGGTCAAGGGTTTTAGGTTTTGGAATTCATCATTTGAAGATTCTATAAGAAGAGAAGAATTCTTGTGGATTTTCCTCTCAAGAGGAGAGGTTTCGGCCTTGGCTAGTAGCCTATATTTTGTGTCCTCTTGTCTCATTGATTTTCATAGTTTGGTAGTTGTTTGATGATAAAAGAACACAATAATAATCAAGCAAAAGAAGAAGCTAATAACAAGTACATCAAGTTAAGTAAAAGAACGTCAAAAGCAATTATCAAAGTAAGAGAAATCACCTAATCTAGCTGCCCTTGATTTCTCAACATGGTATCAGAGCTAAGGTGACAACAACAAGAAGAAGAGGCAACTTGAAGAGCATCCAATTGAAGAAGCATACATAAGGGCCAGAGATAAGAAGAACATCAAGCATCAAGGAGGACCATCCATCTCATCACAAGGATCACGCCATCAAAACTCTTGAAGAAGAAGACCTCAAAGACCCCACCTCCATTCAAAGAAGGATTCTACACTTGAAGCACTCTTGGAAGGCTTACACATTCTACAATCATTAATCAAAGGAAGCAAGAAAGAGAACTTCATCATCAAAGTGATCTCTGTGAAAATTCCTAGATGGAATTCCTTCTGCAACAACTAGTATTACTTCATCTACTTATTAATTCAGAAATAAGTTATTTACGCTGTTACATAGTAAATATTGAAATAAATTCTACTACAACCTTCACAGTTAAAATATTGTGGAAAGTAAATACGAGAAGAAAAATGCTAACACAAGTACAATCACAATGACACAATTATTTTTGGACAATCTTCCTCGGAAAAACCCAATGTGGGAAAACTGGTGCAACAAATGAGGGTTTCTTTATTATTCTTCAACAAAATCTCATGTACATGATACAAACAATAGAATAGAGGAAGAATCACTGTAAGAAATTTTATAGACAAATTTCTTACGCTCCACAATAATTTTCTAACCCCGAAGAGGACCTGCTGCCCTCATGCTAGCTCTACTGCGTCATATTTGCTATTCAACAGGCAGTGTTGCAACCCTCAGTCAATGGAATTCATTATCGAGCCCTAGAGATCGCCTTGAACCTAGCCAATATTTCGCTGTTGGATAAGCTTGGCTTACACAAGTGCGTCGGTGGCATGTTGCAGGACGAGGTAGTGAAACTTGTACTTGCTTTGAGGAAACTTGAGGAGAAGCATAGCTTTGTATTAGAAAACCAGAAGAGGGAGAAAGCTAGTGCCAGAGCGATCAATAACAAGCTAGAAACCCTTAAGAAAGCAATAAGGGACAAAAGAGCCGACAGGGATGTAGTTCGACAAAGGCTTATCACTGATCTGGAAGCGGAGTACTCTGAGCTAAAGCGGAAACTAAATATACCCGGTGGGGAGCATGTGCAAACAAATGAATTGGTCCAAGTGGAAAGGAAAAATCAGCTCTCGCCGATGCACTTGCTAAAGAGTAGGAGGAAAAGGCCCAAAAGGTCACGAAGATTGTGGACTTGAAACAAAGATTGTTTGATCTGCAGGGAAAATGGGATCAACACATATGCGTAGCCCCGGCATCTGGAGAGCTCAGAACGACCCCAGAGCAGCTCACCAAAGCCTTATCAGATTTGAAGGTATCAGAGAGTGAAACTCGCACAACCCGTTAGAAACTGAAAGAGATGGAAACTGCACCGGCGACGAATCAAAAGTTGGTAACGTCTCTGCAGAATGAGGTCAAGAAGTTACAAAGAGAAAAACAAGCACAGGACAAGTCTATCAAAGACTTGAATGCTCGAATGAAGGGTAACATGACACTCTTGGAGGCCAGGCGTCTAATTTGGACAGATATAACAACAGAGATCAGACGGCATTGGAACTACCTCACCCTGATGGACGATAAGAAATTTGCGGTTCACTTATTTGGAGTACAATTGCAGGAAGGGCGCGCAGAAGGAGAAGCAAAGGCTGCAATGGCTAAGAGGTATATTTGGTACCTGAATGAACTGGGCCCAAAGGAATTGCGCGCGCACGGAATCACTGATCGTTTCAGAAGGGTAATGGAGGTTAGAAGAGTAATCGAGAAGGAGACCGCTCACTTGAACGCGTTGGGTTGTTTGAAATTGCTCTCAAGCGGAGTCGAACAGTTCGACCGAGAGTGGAATAAGTTAGTGGAGGCAGGCCTCCCATCATGCTGGCAACCAAAAACATCCGCATTCTCCGAGCTAACAGCTTATGAACAGAAAATGACAGACATCATGAACAATGCCAACTTACCTCTGGAAAAGACTGCCTGTTGGAAGGCAGATACAATAATAGCCGCTCTAAGCAAAGAATTCTTCCTCCTTTGCCAGGTCAAACAGTTCTTATCCATCCGAGTAGACTATACCGAGCTCACAGATATTTAGGCCCTGGTTGAAACTTTTGCCACCATGCCATCTCCAGGAGAGAGCGCGTGGAAGGAATGCAATGAATACGCCAGCACTCCGGTATCGTCATCTTCTCATCAGTTGCTACCTCTCTCTGGTCGCAAAACATGATCGTCCTCATCATCAGCTCGGCCACCTTCGCAACCATCAAGCATGCCTCGTCAGAACACTAACAAATGAAACTTATGATTTGGCCCACGCGCCCTGTTTAACTTTTGTTTTTCATGAATTGTAAAATCGGGTGAAATCTTGATTTCACCCTATGCACTTTTTATTTCTACTTATTGTTATGTTTTAGTTACAGCCTGTGTCAGGCCGTTTTGTATGAGATGAGAGGTCATTTTGCCTCATCATTGTTTTTGGTTTTTGATTAAGACTTAGAAGAGAAAATATCTCTAAGGAATATTTTGTTTCTAAAAATATCTTCACTCAAAGCTCATGTAGAAGCTATAAAAGATGAAATCAGAGACCGAGAACAGGTTCCAGATTTTCAAGAGAAGAAGTTGTTAACTGTGAATTCTCTCTTTTTGTAAATTTTGAGATCCTCTCATAGTGTGTATCTGAAGATACCTTTCGGGAAAGGAAATGAAACTAATATGTTGTTGTGATGGATTCCAATAGAGATAATTGAACAGTATGTATTTTCTTAGCAGTGTTTAAATTTAATGTTCATTGTGTTCTCATCATTCCCTTGTTATCGTAGCTTTCGGAATGCGAATGTTCAAACTGGTCGATGTGAATTTATCCTAAATGATACTTATGTCTTCTGTTATGTAACATTTTAAATATGGCTCGAGGCGCGATTTCTATTTCAAATTCTATTCACAGGTCGTCGTTCTTCTAATGTTAGTGGAGGGTGGATTCTTATGTTCGTATAAGCCTGCCTTACTCCGATACTTTCCTCATTTTCTTACATTGTGTCTCATACCCACTTATCCTTGTAACTGTTCACTGATTTCACATTCGGCCAGCTCACAACAATTCACTTTCATGACTGCTTCGGATTCATTCTTAGAGACTCTTAATCTATACAGCTAGATGTCGTTCTTGTCAATATTCTGTCTCTGATATCTTGGACCAATACTCAAAACTTTAACCACTATTCCATAACAAGAGGTTCCTTCCTATCAGCATGCAAAACTACCTTTTATTCCTCTTGTCTTTAAGATGTCCTAGGGACTGGTCTTTATCAACTCAAGGCGGTCTCTAGGAGTTTCAATAGGTTCCTTTTAGAGTTAGTTCTTTTTCCAACTTTTTCAGTTGCTCATTCAATATGTTGGCTTTTTGTTCTTCATTCTTAGCATTTATTTGAGCAAGTTTCTTTGCATCTTCAAGATTTTTGAGCTGTTCTTTTAGTCTACTTATCTCATTGGTCTGAATAGACATATCTTGCATAGCCTTCACTAGTTTGCTTGCTTCATCTGAATGCTGTGATGATGTTGTTGAAGATTCTTTGGCTGAAGTTGTAGATGAAGTAACTAGAAGTGCTGTGGCCATTGGAACATTAGGAGCCAGTGATTCTGCCAAAGTAGAAGGTATAGTTGTTGTAACTACAGGGATGACAGTGGCTGGAACTTCCTTTGCTTTGTTGGCTTCTTTCTCCTGGACCAACTTGTCCATTTCAATTTCCATTTCTTTTATCTGAGCTGTTAACTGTAAAATGAGACTCATCATCTCATCTTTCTGATTGGTTTCCTGTAAGACCTCCTTGGCTTGAGGATGCTCTGTAGGGGGCAGCTTTAGTTGTTTCCTTAATGCAACAATGTCTGCATTTTTCTTCTTGATCAATTCTTCTGCAACTTTTACATTTTGAGGGTCATATCCTACTTCAATTACTAGCTCTTCCAAGGATTTGATTCTAGTGTCCTTTGCATGTGAAGATGCTTTGTCCAATTTGAGTTGTTCTCTGACATTTACCAGAGTGTTTTGTAGTTTCTGTGCACTCATAGCCTTGGTGGTTATTGTAGAATAAATCATCTCCCTTGCCTGCTTATGAAATTCAATTTGATCTAAAGGATGAATATCCTGGACTGGAACTTCAAACTCTATCTTTTTGTAATCTGAGGATGTTTTGGGAGTTTGAACTGTAGGCTGAAGAAATGACATCTGCATCTTTTTATTCTTGTAGTCAAAGGCTGAAAGTAGCCTATTCTGTATGCCAGGAGTTTGTTTCAGATACTGAGAATATATTTCTGTCCTAATTTCTTTATATCTTTCCTTTATATCCATGTCCCTTTTTACTGTTTTCTTGGATGAAACTTCTATACTGTGTTGTTTCTGTATTAGCCATGTCTTTGAAGTTGTGGGCTGCTGTTCCTCTTCAATTCTTGTAGGAGGTGCATTGTCTTTTTCTGCAATTTCTGTATCAATCACCTCTACTGTTTGCTTTTCTTTATTGGCAGGATTTAGCTTTGGCTTTTTACTGTATCTTAATTTGAATTTAGTCTCTGTTGTAGTCTCAGCTGTATAAGATCCTTCCTCCCTGTTTCTTTTCACATTTCTGTCTTCTTGGGCTGGAGTTTGCAAAGTTTGACTAGTATCACTTTGCTTCTCTGCCTCTACCAGTGTATTCTCTAACCATTCAGATTGGTTTGAGAATTTCTCAATCTCTGGCTTCTTTTCATGTACATATGGAGTTAATTTGCATTTAACTCTCATTTTACTAATAACACTAAGGGGATCATAATACCATAGGAAACTAGGACTGAATTTGAACTCTTGCCACTGTTTTTCTGCCTCTGGACCCGGCCCTCTATTATTACAGATAAAAGGGCCAACCTAGTTCTTCAACTTGAACTGTGTTTTCTTCTTTTCTATTAAGAAATTAACAACATCTGAATTTAGAATCTGCCTTATGTATTCCAGGGCAAATAATCTCATAAGGAGGTATTTGGGCAGTTTATAAGGGATAAGGCTTGATCGATAAACTCTTATTTCTGTGCAGTTTTGGTACAAGTACCAATCACCTATCTTGTTATACTCAGATAATTGCAAAACCTTCTTGATTTCATTACTAATTCTGGGCTGTACACTGCGGTTCAATAAATTGACTATGGGATGAATGAAGGAATTTGTAAACTCTGAATAGGTGAACTCATTTGAATCTTTCCTTATCAAGGAAGTCCATAAGATGACTCATTGAGGATTTCCTTCCACATCAAGCTTCTGAAGGCTTATATTAAACTTCTCAGACTGAAAATATAGGAACATGTGAAATAGGAATGAAGAATACTTAAAAAAACCTTCAGAAGGCATTTTGACCAATTGCTCATGGATACTGTTAGCAATATATTGGGCAAAGTTAAAGATGGTAGCAAGATGCTGACCAGGTGTAAAAGTAGACAAGAAACCAAGCATTGCAACATCAACATGTTCATCTGTAAAGTAGCCAAGAATGAAAGACAACATGGAAATAATATGTCTTGTCCTTTCAGAGAATTTAGCAGAAGAGTATGGAGGATTTAGCTTGGGAATTTCTACATAAGAAGGCATGAAGGTCTGAAAAATATGGAACCTCTTGGGGAAGTCCAAATCCAAGTATCACTGAGTGAGGGCTTCAATGGACAAAGGAACTTCATTTGGCCTAGGTTGTATCTGAAGCATCTGGTTGATTGAATCTGCTGTAATAGTAAACAAAACTTCTCTTTCAGGACTTATGATGGCTCTTTGATCAGGAAAATAGCATGTCTAGCAAAGTCTGATTACTTTTGGCATTGGTAAGTATGAGGAACAACATATTTTGGCAAGTTTGACTCCCAGATAAACACTTCATCAACCTGATCTAGGGATTTTTCTTGGCTCCAGTAGTGGAGCTCAAGAAGGTTGAACTCTGTCATTGTATCAGTAATCTCGAAGTCTACATCTGCTAGTGGAATGTGCTCTACATCTACAACAGGGGGTTGTAGAGGATTGACTGCTAGAATGTTTTTGGAAGCCATAGCTTTGCTTAATTTATCAATTTTATACTCTTTTGACCTTAAAAACACTGATTTAAGCCTGTAAAAACACCTCTGGAAGTTTTAACAGTTTGCAGAAGGACTAGGATAAAACAGGGGTTATCTATTGTCTGCAAAAGGGTTTTAAACTCATTCAATTAACCAAGCTGTAATCTTTGTAACAAAAGAGCAACTTCAAGACCTTTAGAGTTTCTGCAAAGGATATCTAGGGTTTATAGTGCATTTTATGTGATAAAAACAATCTCAAGATATCAATTTTATGCAAAAAGGATGCCTAAGTACTGTAGGAAAGGGTTTGTGGGTCACAAAAGGCTTTCTCAGGTCTGTGGATGACTTAAACTTCTAGAATCTGTGAAAGGATTGCTCAAGGTTTACAGAATAAATGATTTAGGAAGCAAATGGGGTTTTCTTTAGTTTCAGAGGCTCCTAAATGATTCCATTAACTGTAATACTCTTTTAGATCAATGAATAAGTCTGTTCTTCTGAAGAATACATGGGAAAATTGAAGTTTTACTTTGCAGGAGGGTTTCTGAGGTTGTAGAAAGCTTTCTGAAGCTTTTGCTGGTCTTTACAGGACTTTGATGTTTTCTGCACTGTTTATAGCAATCAAATTGCCAAATTGGTGAATTTTGTTTCCTTTAGGCTTGAAAACAGAGTCGGCAGTGGTCTTTTTGGTCTGCAATACTTCTTCTTCGTGAAAACAGTAATAGAAAGGATAAAAGAGTGCATTTGGGTGGTTTATATGCGTTTTCTTTCAACAATGAATGTATTAATTGCGTGGTCATTTCAAACAGGCAGGTGGTTTGGGCGTGGGGGAGGGAAAAACTGCCAAGCGGTTTTCGCAGGGTTCAAAGGTGGTAAGCGGAATGATTTAGATTGATGCAATCCAATAAAATGAAGACACGTAGAGGGGAGAGAAAACACGCAAACTGCGCTTATCGCAAGCTTTGGGGTAGGTTAACCATTGCATAATGAAATGTGCGACAAGGGATCACCACTGTCGGATCTGGAGGGCGAAAGGCGAATGGCTTGGATTGTGCGATAGAGTTGCAAGGTGTTATGGTGTGGGGCCCAGGGATTTCAAGGAAGCGGGAGGTTAAATATGTATTTAAACTAAGGTTTAATACATAGTCGAGATTACATTATTATAGGCAGAGGTTAATGTGTTTTTTAACAAATGGGATGTGGGCAGATGTAAGTTTAGAACTGTCGGGGATTATATATAGTGGGACCAGTATATAAGCCAAGTTAAATAGTTTTAACCTATGGGATAAAGGGTTATATAACATGTGGGGAAATAGAACATAGGTTAAAATTAAAATATGGGTGGGAAATAATATATAAATCAATTGATTTAATATGGGCTAAAAGGTATATACAAGGAGTTAATACATTAAGTTAGTGTTAAAAATATAATACAACTGTGGAATGTCAAAATACACTAAGTTTAGTGTAAACATTTAAGGTTGGAAATAGATTTTTTTATAATGGGTCCCAACCTATTATTTTAGCATTTATACCAAGGATAAAAACTATTTTTTGGGTTTTTGGGTGTCTTTGAATAAAAGGGGAATTAGTTGAAGGGTTTTACTTTTCTTAAGTAAAATGTGTTTTAAACTTAGGAAAAGGGGATTTTTTGCTAAGGAAAATGGATGATAATGGAAAAAAGGGAAAAATGAAGGGGAAAGAATGAAAATGGAGGGGATGAAGTATTTCTGCAAGGGGATGATTTTTGAAGGAAATTAGTAAATGAAATGACCAATTTTATGCTTATCCATGATTTGTAAAAACTGCTTTGGCCTACCCATAGCTACCCAAACATTTTTTCTTCATTTACATGGGTGCATTTGAGCTTGCAAACCCTTGTTCATTTTTCTTTTAAAACAACAAACTAACTAATTCTATCCTTATTTCTTCCAAGGGCTCAGATTAAGTTGTTGAGCTCCTTATTATTCTCTACCTAACTACTGATCTGCCAAGATTAAACTGTTTGGCTAGATCTTTATTCTCTATTTAACAACATGAAATTTAAAGCATGAAAGGTTAAGATTAAGCTGTTTAACCTTCATGGATTGTGGCATTTTAACATGCAACACACAATGTTTATTTTGCAGTAAAAGTAAATAGTAGTGGCATTTGAATTTGCATCAATTTCATGTTTTATTTTTATATCTTTTTGTTTGGGGTCCATTTTCATATTCTTTTTGATATTTTTTCTTTCAAGTCCTTTGATTTTTCTTTTAGGACTTTTACCCTCTTTACATTTTTATTTTTAATTTTCTGATATGGGAAAACAATTTGCAGAAAGCAAAGTATGTACATATTACAAGACTAATCAAAGTCAATTAAAAAATAATGAATCCTATTATTATAGGACTCGAGCACATACCACAAGTATCTCAACACAATTCCTGCAAATCTGTCTCTGATTTCATTCCAAATTGCTAATTGCAAAAGCTCCACTACAATATGAGACTATCAAACCCAACAAAAGACTAAAGAGAGTCTACTTATTGAAAGTATGGACTATGACACCTCATCAGGTCGAAATCCCATCCAAAATGGATCATAAATACACAAGATGAGTCATTTCCTAGATTGTAGGGAGGTTAGAAACCTTTCCCTGAATTTTAGCTATGAACGAGGAGTGTTTGTCCCTTACATTAATTACATATTCCCTCATGATAGGAGGTAAAAACCAACTCAATAACTCTAATGCCAACTCATAGGACAACAAAACGTCGAATTTGTGACAATTTCTGAGCGTGACAAGTGTCCCGAGGAATCCAATGCTGATTTGTGACATTTGTGACAGAAGGGTAACAAAAATTTACAAAAGTGTAACAAAACTTTGGAGGCACTTTTGAGGCACTTTTAAGAGTCCAAATCCACTTTTGAAAGAGCAGTCAACTAGCCATGTGAGTCTAGTTTCCAGAACATCTTGAATTTTGCAAAATGACCCATGGGAAGGCCTTAAAAAATCCATTCTCTCAAGGTTACTCCAAAAGCATAACAGGCGATCCAAAAAGGTGGCAAAAACATGAAAAATGAGTGGTTTTTGAGTTTTTTCTCCAAAATTACAGCTTGTCATGCCATGGGGGTTCTTGATCTCTGATGTACTCATCAAAATACATACATCCATGTAAAGAAATCATCATTTGGATGCCCCCGAAATAAGATTAACGAAAGTTTGTTACACTTCTGCAATGAGGAATTTCCACAATTGTGGAAAAATCACAAAAAATACCAAAATTGATCAAAACTTGTCCAAATTAGTTCTATGGCACCTGTAAGTGATGGGCTAAATAGCCAAAGAACCTTCAACCAATAAGTCCAAGCTATCCTTCTCTTTAAGTTTCATTTGTGCCTCTTTTAGCCTTTTCTTCAATTGTTTCAGCCTTATTTGAGAAATTGTGTTCCTGGTGCGATAGTGGTTTGCCATGTGTCTCTGCAACTTATTGTCCCTCTTAGCGCTCTTCAAAAGCTTCTCCAAATGCTCATTTACTCTTGACAACCAAAGCTCTTTGTCTTCATTAATCTCCATGGCTATAATCTCATCAAAGGTCAACTCTTCAAGTGGATGAGTTGGCTGTTTTTCTCGCTCCAAAGCCCTTTTGAGGCCTCTTATTTTTGGTCTTCTTGTTTGTGTTTCAGCCTCCATGTCCTGCATTTGGTCAACAACAATAACCTCCTTGCCTTTACCTTTGATTGCCTCTAGGTTTGACTTGGGCTTGCTTTGTAGGAGTTGATTCACTTTCAATTGAAAATTTTCTTTTTGAAGGAAAGTGTTTTGAGATTTCGCAATGGAGAAGATCTCTTTCAATTTTGCTATTTCCTTATCTTTCTCTCTGATGATCTCTTCCACTGATCTAACCTCCACTTGCTCTGCTACCTCAACCTCCAATGGCGCTGATTCACTACGTTGATGCAAAAGAGGCTGCTCCTCTATCTCACATTGTCCCACAATGGTGTCAAGTGTAAGAACACTGTTGGAAAAATTAGGCGCAAAAATCTGTCTCTTCCCTTTCTCATAGGTATGAGTAAACTCAACAACCCTAGGAGCATCTGAAAGCTGAGTTGGTGTGCTAGAAGAGCCAACCTCCATAGGATGTGCTGATAATGTACTGGGCAAGATAGAAGGGCTAATGGTAGGCCCTGTGACAATGTGAAGAAAAAGAAAATGAGCATGAAAATGTGTTAACACTAAAAAATTTAACCATAATATGACATAAGAGTGATAACTTACCTTTAATGAATGCTTCACAAGGTAAAGGAGCCAAGCTTTGAGTTGATTTGGAAGTTTTTCAAGCCAAAAACCAAAAACTGCTTCTTCTCCAGAAGCATAACATGTATCTACAGAAGCGAAACAATGAAGGCCAGAAGCATAACAACTGTGGCTGCGCAGCACCTGCACAACGCTCAGAAGCATACAACTGTGTGTAGCACCCTCCAAAAGCGTAACAATGTCACCCAAAAATGTAACGATGTCGCCTACAAACGTAACAAGACGGGCAAAAAGCTTAACAACAACTGTTTGAAGGGTAGCAAATGGATTTTTAAATGAATTTGAGCCTTAGGTTTGGAGTTGGAACACCTTTGGAGGGAAAGTGAGGTAGAGAGGTACTGACCTCTTTGAAGTTGACACTTGATTTCCTTTCAATGAGACAGTAGGACAAAATTTTATCTTTTCAATGAGACAGTAGGACAAAATTGAGTTGCTTTGAACTTTTTTTTGACACTTGAACATTCGAAACACGACAAATTGTCTTTAATTAATTTCCTAAGCATGCTAGCTCCTTCTTTAGGGTTTTATGAGTGGGATGAAGGGTTAAAGCCTTGTTTTAGGTGACAAATTGAACATTTTCCAAAGGCAGAGATGACCTTAGACAGTGACCTATATGAGGTGGAGTGACATAACCCTAGACCTTTTAAATGATGATGATGGAGATGACCTTGAAAATGATGGTGGCGATGAATGAGATGAAAGAGTAGCACACTTGACCTAGACTTCTTCAGTGACCAAAATTATTTTCTAAAAACTTGTTTGAAAAAGTAAAAAATTTTGACCTATGACCTAAGGAAAACAACTGAAAGAGTTATTTTTGATCACTGACATACGTGAGCTAACATTGGCTCCAGCTGGGGATGGCAGCTCCTTTAGGAGGTGTCAAGAACACCGTAGATCAGGTAGCCTTAACATTGGGATATGGAGTCAAAACTGGAGATTTGAAAAACTTTGACAAAATATGATGAACTAAATCTGGAAATGACTTTGACTAGAAAAGACTGAATTGACTCTGACTTCGACAACTGACTGAAACTGTTTTGAACTTTTTGAAAGAAAATGTGAGCTTAATGTAGAAGTCTCATGCCCTTCTCCTCGGGCTTCAAACTTCTGCAACTTCCTCCTTATTGCTTTGACATCAAATTAAAATGATATGTACAGTGAAAGTGGATTTCATCTTCAATGATCAAGTAAGATAGTGGTTGAGGAACCTACCATTGATTGGTCCTCCCAACACTTCTTGCCCTTGAAGATCCTCTAATAGAAGTGCTTTATTACCTCTGATTGCAGTGATCTTGTAAGGTCCTTTCCATAAATTGTCAAACTTTCCGTGCTTAGTCTTGTCTTCATTCCGGGCATCCCAACGAAGAACAACATCTCCAAGCTTGAAATCATCAGCGTTGGTCTTCCTAACATAAATCTTTTTGATTTTCTCATGAAGCTTTGAAGTATGACTGGAGACTTCATCTATTGACTGCTGTAGATCGATCATTTGGCTGATTCTTCATTGAATGTCATTTGGCTCACTGTCGATCTCTTGCAGAATTTTCATCACCAGTACAACTAGAGAAGTAGGGAACACCGTGTCAACACCATACACGAGCTGGAAAGGTGACATGCTGATTGATCTATTTGTGCTAACTCTATCCGCCCATAGAGCATTGGTGAGCTTTTTTATGCCAATTCCTCTTGTTTCTTGCAACATCTTCTTGATTATGTTCACCAAAGATTTATTTGACGATTCAACAAGCCCATTGCCTTGAGGATAGTATGTTGTGGAATGACCAAGCCTAATGTGATACTTATCACAAAAGTTAATCATTTTCTTGGACTTAAAGGCAGCTGCATTGTCAGCAATGATTTTGTGTGGACAACCAAAACAAGACATAATATTCTTCTCAAGAAACTGAATAATTACAGTGTCAGTAGCTTGCCTCGTGGGGGTGGCTTCAATCCATTTGGCGAAATAATCTGTGGTAGTGAGTATCCATTTATGCCGAGCTGATGATGAAGGATGTATCTCGCCAATGAAGTCAAGTCCCCATTGTTGGAATGGCACTTGCACTTCCATTGGTTTTAAGGGCAAAGGCAAGAGCTTCCTCTTTCCATGAAAGATTTGACATGTTAATCTAGGTTGTCATTGATGATGTCAGTGACTAGGATGGAAAATATTCTTGAAGATGCCAGAGGATGATTACAAGTGATTACAACTCTTGTTTAAGATGTCAAGACACAAATGAAGTGTCAATCATGTATCTTGATGAACATAATGGAATACTACCATATCACTACACTTGATGAAGGACTATAAGACATACACACGATGATATGTCCTACCTCCAATGATCTTGATGATAACACTACATGATTACATGTTCTACCTCCGATAATTTGATGATGACATGAGAAATCTACAATGATGTGAAGCTTGATGTTCTTATGATGAAAAGTACATAATGATGCTGCATTTGGTTGATGCAATATCTCTGCACTATCTTAAGGACAACTGACCTAATGACCCTATGTTGAAGAAGGCAAGGACATGATGATGGTGACCCTATGTTGAAGAAGGCTAAGGCATGATTATGAAGACAATCAACGAAGAAATCAAACCATGAGGCTCTACACTCAAAGGCATTCTAACCTGCCTCCATTTCTACACTCATAAATAATCAGTCACACTAAAAAATATATTTTGCTACCTTAGAGGGAAAATTCCTTAATGAAACCTACACCATCTTGAAGAGCATAATTTTGCCTTTCCAACGAGCTATTACTCAGCTCGAAACTCCAAGCGGTTTGGAAGTTATTGATTTTTCAAGTTTAAGGTAAATTTCTGTCAACTGAGCCGACCTAAGTCGACTTGTGTAGGCTCATGCCTCATGGCCAAGAGACGTGTCTCTTCATTAAAGGTCAAAACCTAGTATATATTGACGTCTAAAATTATCATTTCAGGCATAAATCTCGGTGAAGAATATACATATAAGGCACAAAATCAAAACAGAACGCCGAGGAGGACGTTGAGTTCATCATTTGGGCAAATCTTTGTATTATCCTTACTGCTCGGACTACATTGTACAGTTGACTTGTGGCAACTTGTTGATTAATCTAGAAATCAGTCACTGACCAAACCTCATTTATGAAGCTCAGACTCACCAATAATAAACTTTAAACAGAACTGTGATACCTTGAATCTCGGAGTTACAACCCTGGTCACCTGTGGAAATAGTTTCAAGGGATCGGATTATATATGCTACAACAACCTGTGGAGGAAAGCCACTTGTGGAGGGTCGGTTTTTGAACTGTGGAGAAAAAACACTTTGGATCATTGTAGCTCGGACTTTGTGGGAAGTGGAGAAGCTGGATCTGCATAAACTTGGTCATGTAGCATCCAGCCTCAGTCTCGGACCTGTAGCTTGAGAAGGCAACTGGACAGTCATCTCAGAAATGCAGATTGCAGATTGGAATTGCCTGCCAGTGCAGACTTCGGATCACTGTTTGTAAAGCTTGGACTTGTGATTGCATTTATCCTTGGATGGTGGATAGATTAACTCAGTTTGAGAAGCTCAGATTTCCAAAAAGATTGCAGCTCGGATCACTGTTTGTAAGGCTTGAAGCCATGTCATCTTCCTCGGAACAGTGACGTTTGTGAGGCCTTGTTACAGAGATTTGGAGGCTCGAATTAATAGAACAGTCACTTGTGAAGAACTGTGGAGGATCGTTATACCTTAGATCTGCAAGCCTGGAAGAGCTACCCTAGCTCGAACTTGTGGAGAGGAGGCTAGAACCTGAGCAAGACTCCGATTGGTGGTTATTGTTTAGGCTAAAATTCTGTGTTGGAGATTGGACAAGAAGCTTGGTCTACAGTTCAGATTACAGCCCGCCTGGAAATTTATTTGAAGAGGCTGGAAACTACAATCATCCTGTGGAGCTCATCTCTTGGACCAGGATTTGAAATATTTAGCTAGACCTGAAGGAACGTTGTCTTGAAGATCTGTTTGGAGCACATTAACATCACTCTTGGAGCACCTTGTGAAGACACTCTTGAAGAATCTTGAAAGACATCTTGGAGTAACTTGAAGACATATTGAAGATCTTGTGGAGATAATGTTGAAGACAATGATGCATTGATGAAGCCATCATGAGGTAACTTGGAGAAATTGTTTGGGTACGATGAAGAGCAGCAGTGACACCTTTTACGAAGAAAAGGTTATCATTGATGACGTGATGTGTAGATTATAGTGAAGAGTAAGCTGAAGATTGTCATGGCTCGTTGAAGAAGACATTGGGAGTCGTAAGTATAACCAAATATATCTTGACGAAATGAAGCATGAGGTTGGAGCCTTATAGAGACAAGGTTGCTGCCTTGGAAGATAGGGTTGGAGCACTAGAGGATAGGAGTCCTCAAAAAACCAGGTTGGAGCCTGTACCAGATATAGGGTTGGAGCCCTTGAGGTTGGTGCCTCAGAATTGACAAGGTTGGAGCCTTGGAAGTCCAAGTCGGTGCTTGGCAAATACAGGTTGGAGCCTGGGAGATTGAAGATTAGTGTCTTCATCTAGGGTTGGAGCCCTACATATATTGTACTTGATTTATTGTAAAGAAGAAATTAATAAAAGCATTTGTTCTTATTGTTCATTTGTGTTCTAAATATAGGTGATCTAACTGGTAAAATTAACAATTGAAAAGAAATAGTGATTCACCCCCCTCTTAGTATTTCCAACAATTGGTATCGGAGCCAGTACCTTCACTCAAAGCCTAACAACTTGAAGGTTGATCATTAGAACACAAATGGCAAAGCCAAGAAAGAAAGTCTCCAATCCTTCTAAAGACATGTCTTCCTCAACCATTGAAATTGAAGTAAATCAATTTACGAAGGCTCCATTGTTCAATGGAAACTTTGATATATGAGTGGCAAGAATGAGGAATTTCTTGAAGACTCAAGGAATTGAAGTTTGGAAATCAGTGATTACTGATAGCATGCTGGAAGGAGAATCCAAGGAGTATAATACAAGAGCAATGAAAGTAATCTTGAATGGGCTACCTGATTCTATGAAGGCCAATTTGGAAAAATGTTCGTCAGCAAAAGGCATATGGGACAAACTTCATGATCTTCACTCAAAAGGAGCATTGACCATGACCTCTAGTCAAGAAGATGATGGAAAGCAAGAAGGAAATCCAAAACCGATCAAGGAAGCTGAATATAAGAGAGATGACAACAAGGCTAAAGAAGACCTAGAAGATGAAGAAAACAAAGAAGACTTTGAAGAAGATCTCCTGAATAAACTTATGGCTTCCATGGAAGAGATTAACGGTTTGAAAAAGGAAAATGAGGAACTTAAGAAGAAAGCGCAAGATGGTAACCAAGACAAGACAAGGAAGGAAGTTGACTTTGTCAAGCTTCAAGTACAAGAAAGAGATGAGGAGCTCGCCAAACTTAAAGAGGAATTTCATCAAAACAAAATAAAGCATCATGAAGAAGTCATATCTATGACAAATCATTTGGATAAGGCAAAGAAAAGGGAAGAAACTTTGTCAAGCCACCTTGAACAAAGACTTAAGAGCTTGAACAATCTTGAAGCAGAGATTGGTCAATACAAGGAAGACATCTCCTCTCTTAGATCTCAACTAGAAGAAGCAAGGAAACAAGTGCAAGGAGCTGAGAAGGGGATGGAAACTTTGGCATTCATAGAAGGACAAGTTAATGAAGCAGAAAAGGAGAGAAACACCATGATATGCCAACTAGATGAAAAGGATGAAGAAATCTTGAAACTAAAATCAGACATCAATCTTCTCAAGGCCGAAACATGTGAAGCTATAAGAATAAAAGAAGAAATGGAGAGCAGTCTAGCAAAGGAGAATGAAGTAGTCTTCATATCGAAATCAAATATCATCTCTCTTAAAATCGAAGCACATGAAGCAACAAGGATGATGGAAGAAATGAAGAAGCAACTACTTATGAAAGATGAAGATTGTGAAAAGTTGAAAGGAGAAATTGTCCTTCTTGAAAAGGAAGTTGAATTGCTGAATAAAAACATGAAAAGCTCTCAATCCCTAGATGAGATCCTAAGTCAGCAAAGGTCTCCCCTTGATAAATCAGGTCTTGGCTATGCAGGTGAATCCTCAAGCAAGAATGATTCAAACAACAAAGATGTGAGGAACCTAGAAAGAAATGTTGATGCTCCCAGTTCCAACAAAGGCAAGGAGAAGAATCAAGACAACAACGGAAGAAATTCTACTCCAAGGAGACTTGTTGATGGTGTCAAGGATGCAAGAGGTAATGGATATCATCAATGGATCCCAAGGCATAATGACTTTGGAAGAAAATCAAGGCAATCTCCATCCTCCAGGTACCAAAGTATATTTTTTGGTTATTGTTATTCTTGTACAAGCTTTGGGCACATGGCAAAAGATTGTAGGGCATATCACGAAGAGAATTATAGTGGTCCCCGTCAATCTCCTAGAAGCAATTTTGCAAGAAGAAGTCATGATTTCTTATTCATGAATAAGATAGAGTGCTTCAATTGCCATAACATTGGACATATGGAACGTGATTGTAACTTGACTTGGGCTTCTACACAAGCTAGAACCATGCCAAAGAAAAAAGTTACAGAAGTATGGAGAAGGAAGCAAGTTGAATTCGGAAGTCTCTTGAACACTTCAGCCAACAACACATGTTGTTGACTTGATGAATTCATCCTTGATATTCCAAGTATTTGATGGTGAAACCCTGCCAAAAGTAGACCATGCATATAGTTAGGGGGAGTTTGTGATTCTTGAGTATTCTTGCAGAAAGTGATTTGTGAAGTGGGCACTATGAAATCCTTGATGAGTTACACATGGACAATCTTGATAAATCATCTCTCGAAAGTAACTCCATTGAAGAAAAACATGATTTTATGATGATGCCTTCTACTTGATCACACAAGGTGAGCAATTCTTCATGAGCTAAAGGAATTTTTCTAGACAAGGGGAGATGGTACAACACATGAAGAAATACAAACAAATCTATCATGGACAATACTGCCAGAAGAAAGAGCATCATGGAATGGGGAGTAACATATTTATGAAGGACTACAATTCATGAAGAAAAGAAGTAGCTTGACAGGGGGAGTATTCGGGCACCCCATTTGCCATTAATGTCAAAGGGGGAGAGAATGTTGAAAGGGCAAGAATATTTCCATCAATGACAAAGGGGGAGATTGTTAATCTAAGTTGTCATTGATGATGTGAGTGACGGGGATGGCAAATATTCTTGAAGATGCAAGAGGATGATTACAAGTGATTACAACTCTTGTTTAAGATGTCAAGACACAAATGAAGTGTCAATCATGTATCTTGATGATCATAATGGAAGACTACCATATAATTGCACTTGATGAAGGACTATAAGACATACACACGATGATATGTCCTACCTCCAATGATCTTGATGATAACACTACATGATTACATGATCTACCTCCGATAATTTTATGATGACATGAAAAATCTTCAATGATGTGAAGCTTGATGTCCTTATGATGAAAAGTACGTAATGATGCTGCATTTGGTTGATGCAATATCTCTGCACTATCTTAAGAAAAGCTGACCTAATGACCCTATGTTGAAGAAGGCAAGGACATGATGATGGTGACCCTATGTTGAAGAAGGCTAAGGCATGATTATGAAGACAATCAACGAAGAAATCAAACCGTGAGGCTCTACACTCAAAGGCATTCTTCCCTGCCTCCATTTCTGCTTTCATAAATAATCAATCACATAAAAAAATATATTTTTCTACCTTAGAGGCAAAATTCCTTAATGAAACCTACACCATCTTGAAGAGCATAATTTTGCCTTTCCAACGAGCTATTACTCAGCCCGAAACTCCAAGCGGTTTGAAAGTTATTGATTTTTCAAGTTTAAGGTAAATTTCTGTCAAGTGAGCCGTGCTAAGCCGACTTGTGTAGGCTCATGCCTCATGGCCAAGAGAAGTGTCTCTTCATTAAAGGTCGAAACCTAGTATATATTGACGTCTAAAATTATCATTTCAGGGATAAATCTCGGTGAAGAATATACATATAAGGCACAGAAGCAAAACAGAATGCCGAGGAGGACGTTGAGTTCATTGTTTGGGCAAATCTTTGTATTATCCTTACTGCTCAGACTACATTGTACAGTTGACTTGTGGCAGCTTGTTGATTAATCTAGAAAACAGTCACCGACCAAACCAATTTTGTGAAGCTCGTACTCACCAGTAATAAACTTTAAACAGACCTGTGATACCTTGAATCTCGGAGTTACAACCCTCGTCACCTGTGGAAACAGTTTCAAGGGATCAGATTATATATGCTACAACAACCTGTGGAGGAAAGCCACTTGTGGAGGGTCGATTTTTGAACTGTGGAGAAAAAACACTTCGGATCACTGTAGCTCGGACTCTGTGGGCAGTGAAGAAGCTCGATCTGCATAAACTCGGTCCTGTAGCATCTAGCCTCAGTCTCGGACCTGTAGCTTGAGAAGGCAAGTGGACAGTCATCTCAGAAATGCAGATTGCAGATCGGAATTGCCTGCCAGTGCAGACTTCGGATCACTGTTTGTAAAGCTCGGACTTGTGATTGCATTTATCCTTGGACAGTGGACAGATTAACTCAGTTTGAGAAGCTCAGATTTGCAAAAAGACTGCAGGTCGGATTACTGTTTGTAAGGCTTGAAGCCATGTCATCTTCTTCGGAACAGTGACATTTGTGAGGCCTTGTTACAGAGCTTTGGAGGCTCAAATTAATAGAACAGTCACTTGTGAAGAACTATGGAGAATCGTTATACTTTAGATCTGCAAGCCTAGAAGAGCTACCCTAGCTCGGACTTGTGGAGAGGAGGCTAGAACCTGAGCAAGACTCCGATCGGTGGTTATTGTTTAGGCTAAAATTCTGTGTTAGAGATTGGACAAGAAACTTGGTCTACAGTTCAGATTACAACCTGCCTGGAAATTTATTTGAAGAGGCTCGAAACTACAGTCATACTGTGGAGCTCATCTCTTGGACCAGGATTTGGATTATTTAGCTAGACTTGAAGGAACGTTGTCTTGAAGATCTATTTGGAGCACATTAACATCACTCTTGGAGCACCTTGTGAAGACACTTGAAGAATCTTGAAATACATCTTGGAGTAACTTGAAGACATATTGAAGATCTTGTGGAGATAATGTTGAAGACAATGATGCATTGAGAAGCCATCATGAGGTAACTTGGAGAAATTGTTTGGGTACGATGAAGAGCAGCGGTGACACCTTCTACGAAGAAAAGGTTGTCATTGATGACGTGATGTGTAGATTACAGTGAAGAGTAAGCTGAAGATTGTCAGGGCTCGTTGAAGAAGACATTGGGAGCCGTAAGTATAACCAAATATATCTTGACGAAATGAAGCTTTGAGGTTGATGCCTTAGAATTGACAAGGTTGGTGCCTTGGAAGATAGGGTTGGAGCCCCAGAGGATAGGAGTCCTCAAGGGACCAGGTTGGAGCCTGTACTAGATATAGGGTTGGAGCCCTTGAGGTTGGTGCCTCAAAATTGACAAGGTTGGAGCCTTGGAAGTCCAAGTCGGTGCTTGGCAAATACAGGATGGAGCCTGGGAGATTGAAGATTGGTGTCTTCATCTAGGGTTGGAGCCCTACATATATTGTACTTGATTTATTGTAAAGAAGAAATTAATACAAGCATTTATTCTTATTGTTCATTTTGTGTTCTAAATATAGACGATCTAACTGGTAAAAATAACAATTGAAAAGAAATACTGATTCACCCCCCTCTTAGTATTTCCAACAATTGGTTTCAGAGCGAGTACCTTCACTCAAAGCCTAACAGCTTGAAGGTTGATCATTAGAACACAAATGGCAAAGCCAAGGAAGAAAGTCTCCAATCCTCCTAAAGATGTGTCTTCCTCAACCATCGAAATTGAAGTCAATCATTTTGCGAAGGCCCCATTGTTCAATGGAAACTTTGATATATGGGTGGCAAGAATGAGGAATTTCTTGAAGACTCAAGGAATTGAAGTTTGGAAATCAATGATAATTGATAGCATGTTGGAAGCAGAATCCAAGGAGTATAATACAAGAGCAATGAAAGCAATCTTGAATGGGCTACCTGATTCTATGAAGGCCAAATTGGAAAAATGTTCGTCAACAAAAGGCAGATGGGACAAACTTCATGATCTTCACTCAAAAAGAGCGTTGACAATGATCTCTAGTCAAGAAGATGATGGAAAACTAGAAGGAAATCCAAAACCCATCAAGAAAGCGGAAGATAAGAGAGATGACAACAAGGCTAAAGAAAACCTAGAAGATTAAGAGAACAGAGAAGACTTTGAAAAAGATCTCCTGAATAAACTTATGGCTTCCATGAAAGAGATTAACGGTTTGAAAAAGGAAAATGAGGAACTTAAGAAGAAAGCGCAAGCTGGTAACCAAGACAAGACAAGGAAGGAAGTTGACTTTGTCAAGCTTCAAGTACAAGAAAGAGATGAGGAGCTCGCCAAACTTAAAGAGGAATTTCATCAAGACAAAATAAAGCATCATGAAGAAGTCATATCTATGACAAATCAATTGGATAAGGCAAAGAAAAGGGAAGAAACTTTGTCAAGCCACCTTGAACAAAGACTTAAGAGCTTGAACAATCTTGAAGCAGAGATTGGTCAATACAAGGAAGAGGTCTCCTCTCTTAGATCTCAACTAGAAGAATCAAGGAAACAAGCACAAGGAGCTGAGAAGGCGATGGATACTTTGGCATTCATAGAAGGACAAGTTAATGAAGCAGAAAAGGAGAGAAACACCATGATAAGCCAACTAGATAAAAAGGATGAAGAAATCTTGAAGCTAAAATCAGACATCAATCTTCTCAAGGCCGAAACATGTGAAGCTACAAGAATAAAAGAAGAAATGGAGAGTAGTCTAGCAAAGGAGAATGAAGAAGTCTTCATATTGAAATCAAATATCATCTCCCTTAAAATCGAAGCACATGAAGCAACAAGGATGATGGAAGAAATGAGGAAGAAACTACTTATGAAAGATGAAGATTGTGAAAAGTTGAAAGGAGAAATTGTCCTTCTTGAAAAGGAAGTTGAATTGCTGAATAAAAACATGAAAAGCTCTCAAACCCTAGATGAGATCCTAAGTCAGCAAAGGTCTCCCCTTGATAAATTAGGTCTTGGCTATGCAGGTGAATCCTCAAGCAAGAATGATTCAAACAACAAAGATGTGAGGAACCTAGAAAGAAATGTTGATGCTCCCA
The DNA here is from genome assembly GCA_034641835.2 of Pinus albicaulis. Lineage (NCBI taxonomy): Eukaryota > Viridiplantae > Streptophyta > Pinopsida > Pinales > Pinaceae > Pinus > Pinus albicaulis. Next base: position 1,634,400,486 of record CM076584.1, read on the forward strand.
GTTCCAAGAAAGGCAAGGAGAAGAATCAAGACAACAACGAAAGAAATTCTACTCCAAGGAGACTTGTTGAGGGTGTCAAGGATGCAAGAGGTAATGGATATCATCAAAGGATCCCAAGGGATAATGACTTTGGTAGAACATCAAGGCAATCTCCATCCTCCAGGTACCAAGTATATTTTTTGGTTATTGTTATTCTTGTACAAACTTTGGTTACATGGCAAAAGATTGTAGGGCATATCAAAAAGACAATTATAATGGTCCCCGTCAATCTCCTAGAAGCAATTTTGCAAGAAGAAGTCATGATTTCTTATTTATGAACAAGATAGAGTGCTTCAATTGCCTAATCGTCCATGTCAATCTCCTAGAAGCAATTTTTCAAGAAGAAGTCATGATTTCTTATTCATGAACAAGATAGAGTGCTTCAATTGCCATAACATTGGACATATGGCACGTGATTGTAACTTGACTTGGGCCTCTACACAAGCTAGAACCATGCCAAAGAAAAAAGTTACAGAAGTATGGAGAAGGAAGCAAGTTGAATCCGGAAGTCTCTTGAACACTTCAGCCAACAACACATGTTGTTGACTTGATGAATTCATCCTTGATATTCCAAGTATTTGATGGTGAGACCCTGCCAAAAGGAGACCATGCATATAGTTAGGGGGAGTTTGTGATTCGTGATTATTCTTGCAGAAAGTGATTTGTGAAGTGGGCCCTATGAAATCCTTGATGAGTTGCACATGGACAATCTTGATAAATCATCTCTCGAAAGTAACTCCATTGAAGAAAAACATGATTTAATGATGATGCCTTCTACTTGATCACACAACGTGAGCAATTCTTCATGAGCTAAAGGAATTTGTCTAGACAGGGGGAGATGGTACAACAGATGAAGAAATACAAACACATCTATCATGGACCATACTGCCAGAAAAAAGAGCACTATGGCATGGGGTGTAACATACCTATGAAGGACTACAGTTCATGAAGAAAAGAAGCAACTTGACAGGGGGAGTATTCGGGCACCTCATTTGCCATTGATGTCAAAGGGGGAGAGAATGTTGAAGGGCAAGAATATTTCCATCAATGACAAAGGGGGAGATTGTTAATCTATGTTGTCATTGATGATGTTAGTGACCGGGATGGAAAATATTCTTGAAGATGCCACAGGATGATTACAAGTGATTACAACTCTTGTTTAAGATGTCAAGACACAAATGAAGTGTCAATCATGTATCTTGATGATCATAATGGAAGACTACCATATCACTGCACTTGATGAAGGACTATAAGACATACACACGATGATATGTTGTAATATCCCCAAAAGGGAAATAACCAGTAATACACAGAAATATGCCAGACAGATATATATGAACAGAATGCTGGAACCAGATAATGGAACAAGAACACATAAAATGCCAGAATACTAAGCCATTTTATTAATCTGAGAATACATAGGTAGGAATACAAGATAATCAGAAGGAGTGCACCTATCCTTGCCCTAGGCAAGTGGAGACCCTCTCAGAACAAATAATGGCTGCAGATAGGGACAGCGTCCTAGCTGGCTGAATATCTGCTATGAAGAGCTGCTGCTGGAATGCAATGGAACTATGAACTGAAGACTAGAAGATGGCTGATCTCAATCCTCCAAACCCTCACCAATAAAAACGCTGTCTCTGCTAGTGACAGCGCAGAAGACAGATGAAATGCTGGCCACAAAACCTCCAGATGAGATGATCAGCTCCTCAAGGCTGGAAACACTGAAAAACGCTGCCAAACCCCACACACAAGCTCCTACTCATCAGATCAGCGTCCTCCCTGACTGGATCTGCTGCTATCTCTCCAGATCTAGGCTGGATCTGCCAATATCTCCTCAGATCTGCGTCCTCCAAGGGTAGATCTGCTGCTATCTCTCCAGATCTAGGCTGGGTCTGCCAATATCTCCTCAGATCTGCGTCCTCCAAGGGTAGATCTGCTGCTATCTCTCCAGATCTAGGCTGGATCTGCCAATATCTCCTCAGATCTGCGTCCTCCAAGGGTAGATCTGCTGCTATCTTTCCAGATCTAGGCTGGATCTACCAATATCTCCTCAGATCTGCGTCCTCCAAGGGTAGATCTGCTGCTATCTTTCCAGATCTAGGCTGGATCTACCAATATCTCCTCAGATCTGCGTCCCTACTATCCGGATCTGAGCCCTCCTGCTGGATCTACGTCCTTCCCCTCTGAATCAGCGTCCTCTCTCTTGGATCTGCGCAGTCACAAGAAGGGGCTTCCTCCTCTCCAAATCTCCACCAGAAAACTGCTGCTAATTACCACTGAAACTGAAGGATGTTACTCAGAAAATAACCTTACTAGGGCAGGCACTCGAAGTCCCCCGAAGCTAAGGGTGATGCCAGAAAACAACCTTACCAGGGCAGGCACTCGAAGTCCCCCGAGGCTAAGGGTGAGATCTCCGAACGGAGACACTCGGTTGCACTAAACAGTGCTGCAGACCGACTAAACAACCGGCGTGCTGAAGCAGACATAAGTCTAGCTCTCAATATCAATATCAAATCATGCATGCCCAAATGAGGTGAGAACCCCACCTTTTATAGTGCTAAACTCCCTCCAAAACCTTGACTGCGTCCTTCACTCTCCTTGGCCTGCGCAGTTAACCTTGGGTCAGCCTGATGCCTCCCCTTCATACTCATGTGGACCCCCAAGGCCCCCTCTCTAAGTTACAACGTCAATCAACTAGGAAAAACACTTTATTTATAAAGTGAGGTGACTAAAGTGAGGTAACCCCTCTTATTTCTCACTTTATTTATTATTTCTAGCTAAAGCGGCAAAATTAAACAAAAATGAAATATTCCAATTAGCAAAGCTAATTGTGAATATTACAGTCTCCCCCGGCAAAACGTTGCTTGTCCTCAAGCAACTGAAGTGCTGGATGCTGTAAGATCCTCTCATCCTCCCAAGTGGCATCCTCATCCGGCAAATTCTTCCATCTCACCAAGAATTCTCTGATTTTCCTGCTCCGCAGTTGCCTCTCCCTAGTGTCGATAATAGCCTCCAGCTGTAACACCAGATGTCCCTCATCATCCGTAGGCGGTAGCTCCTCGGTGACTTTCACATGCTGGCCCAGTGCCTTTTTCAGGCATGATACATGAAAGATGTTATGAATCCGGCTGCCTTGGGGCAGCTCCAGCTCATACGCAACCTGCCCGATCCTGCGTATCACCCTGTATGGTCCATAAAAACGAGGCTTTAGCTTCTCCGCCCCCTTCTGCTTGAGTGAAGACTGTCGGTATGGCTGTAGCCGTAGGTAGACTAGGTCCCCTACCTCAAAGTGTCTCTCCACCCGACCCTTATCAGCATACAACTTCTGTTGATTCTGTGCTGTGGCTATGTTGTCCTTGAGAGCCCGGAGGATGTCTTGGCTCTCTTGGATCCATAACTTGGCTCGCGGAGCCCTGCTAACACCAAACATCATGTCCACAAAAGATAGGTAATGATATCCATACAAAGCATAGAAAGGTGTCATACCGATGGACATATGGTGGGTTGTGTTGTAGCAGTACTCGCCCAAATGTAGCCATTTCAGCCATGCTCTATGCTGCCCACTGACGTAGTTACGCAAGTAGCCCTCCAGCCACTTGTTAACTATCTCCGTTTGCCCGTCCATCTGTGGATGATAACTAGTGCTCGGTGTCAATTCTGTCCCCACTAGTCGGAAGAGCTCCTGCCAGAATCCGCCCATAAAACGGCTGTCCCTGTCGCTGACAATGGTCTTGGGTAGACCATGCAATCTGAAAACCTCCCTGAAAAACAACTCTGCCACCTGTGCCGCTGTGTGATGTGCCGAAATGGCGAAAAAGTGAGCATACTTCGTCAGCCTATCAACCACCACGAAGATGCAATCTTTGCCCTGCACTGTGGGCAACCCTGTGATGAAGTCCATCGAAATGCTCTCCCACTTCCCCTCCGGAATGGGAAGAGGCTGCAACAACCCCGCGGGATGACTCATCTCCCCCTTGTTCCGCTGGCAAACCTCGCACTCCCTGACATGCTGGAGTACGTCCTCCTTGAGGCCCTTCCATGCAAATCTCTCCCGGATGGCCCTGTATGTCTTGGTGAACCCCTGATGGCCCGCCAATGGTGAATCATGTGAAGCTTGGAGTATCTTCTTCTTGAGCTGAGATCCCTCAGTCAAGAAGATCCTGTCCCTGTAATAGATGACCTCATCGGCCACCCTGTATCTGCTATCCGCTACCTGCCCATCCAGAACCTCGCATGCAAATCTATCTTGGGAGTACTCAACCAGTAGTCGAGCCTTCCAGTCAGCGTCCAGGCTCATGAGTGATAACGTGGCCGGTCTACGAGAAAGGGCATCAGCTACCACGTTATTTTTCCCCTTGACATACTCTATGTCAAAGTCGTAAGCCTGGATCTTGCTGATCCACTTCTGCTGTCTCTCCTGCAACTGCTTCTGCTCCAGAAAGTACCTCAGGCTGTTGTGATCTGTCCTCACCCTGAATCTGCCACCCACCAAGTACTGTCGGAATTTGGCCAATGCATGCATGATGGCCAGCATCTCCTTGTCGTATATGGGATATAGCCTCTCGTGTGGAAGGAGCTTCCGGCTCTCGAAAGCAATCGGATGACCGTCCTGCATCAAAACTGCACCAATCCCCTCTCCCGATGCATCGCACTCTAGGACAAAGGGCTGCGTAAAATCTGGCAATGCTAATACGGGACAACTGCTCATCACCTCCTTGAGCTTGTCAAAAGCTCGCTGTGCTGTATCCGACCAACTGAATGCCCCCTTCCTCGTCAGATCCGTGAGGGGTGCAGCAAGCTGAGAGAAGCCCTTGACGAACTTCCTGTAGTAGGTGCAGATACCAATAAACCCTCGAAGCTCCGTCACATTCCGTGGCTCTGGCCAGTCCCTGATAGCCCGGATTTTCTCCTCGTGGACTCTCACCCCGTCCACTCCTATAATGTGTCCTAGATACAGCATCTCCGTCAACCCAAACTCACACTTGGAGAGCTTGGCAAAGAACTGCTGCTCCTCCAAAATGTGCAAGACCGTCTCAATGTGCTGGAGGTGCTCCTCCCAAGTCCTGCTATATATAAGGATATCATCAAAGAAAACCAGCACGAACTTCCTCAGATGATCCCTGAAAATGTGGTTCATACAAGACTGGAAAGTAGCCGGTGCATTGGTCAACCCAAATGGCATGACCAGAAACTCAAAGTGCCCATAATGACACCTGAAAGCAGTCTTGGGAATGTCCTGTTCCCTCATGCGTATCTGATGGTACCCGGATCTCAAATCAATCTTTGAGAAGAACCGTGCTCCTCTCAACTCATCCATCAGCTCGTCGATCCTGGGAATGGGGTACCTGTTCTTCAAGGTCTTCTTGTTCAGAGCCCTGTAGTCAATGCACATGCGTAATGTGCCGTCCTTCTTCTTCACCAGCACTACTGAAGAAGCAAAAGGGCTAGTGCTAGGCCGAATGTGACCAAGGGCCAGCAACTCCTGAATGGCTCGCTCTATCTCATCCCGATAGGCCTTGGGATGCCTATACGGTGTGGTAATCACAGCCTGTATCCCCCGCTCAAGCTCGATCGTGTGCTCAAACCCCCGATCCGGTGGCTGTCCTGGCGGAATGTCCCCAAAAACTACTGCATATCTATCGAGAATAGACTGTAGATCAGGGTGCACCGTCCGCCCTGTATCCACTGCCTCTGAAGCCCGCAACTCTACTGCCCACTCTATATCTCCTTTGCGGAAAGTCGCCTCCATGCTGTGTGCCGATACTGTCTGGGGTGGATATGTGTTCTGCCCTCGTATCTTCTCATGCTTCCCCGTCTTGGGATCATCCCACTCCATCTCTAAGGCCTTCCAATCCGTTGTGACCTTCCCCAGAGTAATAAGCCACTGAACCCCCAATATCACGTTGGTGTCCGGGATGTCCACCACAAAGAAGTGATCGGTCAATGTATAGGTGCCCATCGTCACCGATAATTCGGGTACATATCGAGCACATGCCATGGTCTGATCTCCTGGTACCAAAACAGAAAACCCATCAAAGCCCTCCGTCGGTATGCCTCTCCGCTCAACCATCTGGGCATCAATGAAGTTGTGGGTGGCCCCACTATCGACTAAGACCGAAACCCGCTGTCCGCACACTGTCCCCCGTACGCGCAAGGTCAAATACTTGGGGACTCCTCGCAATGCTGCTAGAGCTCCCCCAGTAGGTGCGAATGATGCCCCACCTGTCGCGGGTGGTGGAGGTGGTAAGGTACTCTGTGCTGCATAACATCCTCCTGCCTCCTCATCATCCTCCTCATCCTCTTCTCCGCTGCTCTCGGAGAAGACCTCTATGAAATGTGCCTTCCCTGCCGCACATTTGTGTCCCGGTGCCCAAGGCTCCTGGCAAGTGAAGCATAATCGCTTCCGCCTCAGCTCTCTCCTGGCCTCATCATCAATCTGCCCTCGTTCCGGATTCGCCTTGGGAGGCGGGGCCCTCGTGTCCTTACCCTTAGGCTGGAAAGCCTGTCTCTGGGGATAAGGTGGCCGAGTCCTGGGCAATACATCCTGCAAGTCTCGAGTCCTACTGATGGCATCCTGCAGTGTAGCCGGTTTGTTCGACCGGACTAGGCCACGATGTGGCTCTGACAGCCCCTCCACAAACATATAGACCATCCGAGCCGTCGATAAGTCAGGTACCATCACTGAAACCCTCAAGAAATCTGAAATGTATGCCTCTGCACTCCCAGTCTGTTTGAGCTTGGTCAGCTCAACAAAATGCTGCTCCGGATCCCTCCTGTCAAAACGCTCTACCACCCTCCTGGTAAACTCGGCATATGTCGTCACTGTGGAATGCCCGAGTGTCGCCATCCCATGAAACCACCAGTCCTGAGCCTCACCTTCTAAATGCAATGTAGCCATCTTAATGGCCTCCGTCTCCGACATCTGGTTAAGCTGGAAATAGATGTCAAGCTTCTCCACCCAGGACTTTGCCGTAGTCTTTGATGAACCATCAAACATAGGCAAATGGAATCTACTAGCCGCACGGTGGTCATCACGGTGGTATCCGTGCCCCTTGTGCTGGTGCTGCTCAGGGGGTTTGATGCCGCATCGATACTGGAGATAGCGCTCAAAGGGGAGAGTATCCATGAATGCCTGTCCTAAGCCCTGCCACTCTGCAAAAACGGCTGCCCATTGAGCTGGACTCACATCTCTCGGTGCTGTTGACCCCTCGTCCTCTACCAGGAAGGTAGGCATGGTGGGTCGCGTGGGTGCTGGATTGTCCCTCTGTGCACCTCCCCGCACTCCTGTCCCTGTGTCTTCTGGCAAGAATGTGGGCATAGTGGATCGCGCGGGTACCTGAGTCGTCACAATGGGAATAGCATCGTGCACTGGTACGTGGCGAGACATACCCGATCCTTCGCCGATCTGAAGAACTCTAGGGAGTTCTCTCTGACTGATCTCCATGGCCAAGAGCCTCTGTGACATCTCCTGCATGTGACGGAGGACCGCCTCTTTAAACCTCACTTCATCATCTGCCATTGGGTTACGCTGTTCTGGGCCCTTCTCAGGCTGCTCTGCCTCTGGATCTGTCTCAGGTGGCTCCTGATCAGAATCACTTCCCCCGAAGGGAAACTTCCACCTATCCTCAGCTTCTCTGCGTTTCTTCTGATAGATGTAGGGATTATCTCCGGGCGTCATAGACTGCTAGCACCACAGGCTGAGCCAGATCTATGCTCTGATACCACTGTAATATCCCCAAAAGGGAAATAACCAGTAATACACAGAAATATGCCAGACAGATATATAAAACAGAATGCTGGAACCAGATAATGGAACAAGAACACATAAAATGCCAGAATACTAAGCCATTTTATTAATCTGAGAATACATAGGTAGGAATACAAGATAATCAGAAGGAGTGCACCTATCCTTGCCCTAGGCAAGTGGAGACCCTCTCAGAACAAATAATGGCTGCAGATAGGGACATCGTCCTAGCTGGCTGAAGATCTGCTATGAAGAGCTGCTGCTGGAATGCAATGGAACTATGAACTGAAGACTAGAAGATGGCCGATCTCAATCCTCCAAACCCTCACCAATAAAAACGCTGTCTCTGCTAGTGACAGCGCAGAAGACAGATGAAATGCTGGCCACAAAACCTCCAGATGAGATGATCAGCTCCTCAGGGTTGGAAACACTGAAAAACGCTGACAAACCCCACACACTGCGATGTGCTCATCGATCCCGTCCCTCCCCGATCGGATCTCTCTCGTTGGGGCCCTCTCCTCGCTCGTATCCGCGGATTCGAGAGTCCTCCCTATCCAGATTCGCGTCCTATCACTCCAGACCAAGGCCCTCCAAGGCTAGATCCGCCGTTACCTCTCCGCATCTAGGCTAGATCTCGCCAATATCTCCTCGCATCTCGCTCTCCGCGGCAGATCTGCTCATCTCTCCGCATCTAGGCCGGATCCGCCAATTTCTCCTCGCACTGCCCTCCAAGGGTAGATCTGCCGCTATCTCTCCGCATCTAGGTCGATCCGCCAATTTCTCCTCGTATCCGCGTGGGCCCGGTCTAGATCCGATACTATTCCCTCCCCTTCTCGCGTCCTCTCCGCCTTGGTCGGGACCAAGGCTCCCTACTATCCGTATCTCGGAAGCCCTCCTACCGGATCTGCGTCCTTCCTCCCCCTGAAACAGCGTCCTGCCTTCTAGACCTGCGCAGCTACAAGAAGGGCTTCTTCCTCTCCAAATCTCCACCTGAAACTGCTACCAATTCCCACTGAAAATGAAGGATGTTACTCAGAAAATAACCTTACTAGGGCGGGCACTCGAAGTCCCCCGAAGCTAAGGGTGAAACCAGAAATAACCTTACCAGGGCAAGCACTCGAAGTCCCCCGAGGCTAAGGGTGAGATCTCCGACCGGAGACACTCGGTTGCACTAAACAGTGCTGCAGACCGACTAAACAACCGGCGTGCTGAAGCAGACAGAAGTCTAGCTCTCAATATCAATATCAAATCATGCATATCCAAATGAGGTGAGAACTCCACCTTTTATAGTGCTAAACTCCCTCCAAAACCTTGACTGCGTCCTTCACTCTCCTTGGCCTGCGCAGTTAACCTTGGGTCAGCCTGATGCCTCCCCTTCATACTCATGTGGACCCCCCAAGGCCCCCTCTCTAAGTTATAACGTCAATCAACTAGGAAAAACACTTTATTTTATAAAGTGAGGTGACTAAAGTGAGGTAACCCCTCTTATTTCTCACTTTATTTATTATTTCTAGCTAAAGCGGCAAAATTAAACAAAAATGAAATATTCCAATTAGCAAAGCTAATTGGGAATATTACATTCCCTATGAAGTAGACATCATATCCCTTGTCCTATAGTACTGACATTGAAATTAAGTTCATCCCTAAGCTAGGAACATGTAGCACATCTGTAACACTGGCGCTTGCTCCTGACTCCCTCTGAATCTCGTTGGTGCCTCTCCTGACTGCAGTACATTTACTCTTGTTTCCCATCTGGATCTAGAAGTCCATCTCCTCCTCTCTATAGTTGGACAAGTAGTCTCTAATTCCTCTCATATGACCTGACACTCCATTGTATATATACTAGACACGCTGTGAAGTTGAGCTAGAGAGGCAAGCAATTTGAGCAAATTTATCTTTCAATTTGGAAGACAATTTTGTAGCATCCTGAATGTTGAATCTCTCTGCGTGCATACTGAAAAAAATCTGAGAACTTTATTAGAGAAGCCCTGGGTATAGTTAGCTGTGGGCTTTTCTCTTTTTGCCCTGCGCATATTTGTAACTACAAACCCTTGATACAAATCTCTGCGCCTAGATCTACTCTGCGAATTCACTGATCTGCTCATTAGAATCCTTCTCGACAAATCCACTTCCTGTTGTAACTACTTCTCAGACAAATTGAGCTTTTTCCTTCGCCCTAAATTGGAAATTGATTTTCCTCCCCCACCATTTTGCATTGCTTGTCTAGCCTATGCAGATATTAAAACCGGTGCTTCAAATCTCCTTGTGAAACTACACAAACTGCTTCCTTCGCTTCCAAGCCTTTGATCTGATCAACAATGCTATGATACCATGTGAAATTTCCACGAATGCACCAACTAGTTTATTCTTCTAACTAATTAGCAGTTTATTTGCTTACGACAAATAACAAATTAATCATTGATGCATTCTTCACATTAAAACACTGCGGAATAAAATAGGAATTGAGAAATAGATGCACAGACAATAAAAATGACACCAATATTTTTGGACTAAAAGTCCATGGAAAAAACCCAAAGCAAAAATTGATGTAGTAGATGAGGGTTTATTTTATTATGCAATAATTTGAGAATTACAACTTGATTCCCAATTGGCTATCCTTTGGCAATACACTGGAAAAATATACTTGAGATCCTAAATCTCCGCTGCAAATCAACTCCGCCCCCTATGGCATGCTCGCGCCTCACACTAGCAACTCGTACTGTTGCTTGGAACACACACTAGAGTCTCTGAGCAACACACACAACGCTAGACCTTCCTCCAACTTGGCCGTCTAGCCTCCCTATGCCTCTAGAAGTGACTTGCTTTCCCTCTTAGAAGTTGATCCGACCTTGAACAACTGAATCAACCCTCTTCTGGCAACTCACACTGGGGTTTATGGCTATTCGCACTGCTTGAACGACCTCCTCTGTAGATGTATTCGACCTCCCTTTTCCTGCCGCAACGCAGTGGAAAAATATTCAAAATCTGTCCGGAATCCTGCTACCAAATTATTTGCTGCTCCCTCTCTTCGATGCTCTCACTCTTGCTCGAACTACACCCTTGCTAAAGACTACAAAGTAGGTAGTTTGATTTGCCTCTCGCAACTAATAACACTGATGCTATGTCCAAGCCCTTCGACTTGCTCTTATAATCTCTAGTTGGAGTCTCAACGACAACGATTTAATCTGCATTGACGACTAAGATCAATTAGACTTCATAAATAGAAGTATCTAGAGAAATGTCAAACATCCATAATTAACTAAATTTAATTTACCACTTTTCCTAAGCTAGACTTAGGGAATATTTTAATTATGGCAAATTAATTTCATTAAGGTGTTTCCCAAGTTTATCTCGCGAAACTTTTTCTGGGTTTTGGAGATCAGTGTTCCTTAGTCTCTTAGCATCATCTAAGAGTAGAACACTGTTGATTTTTGGTAGCGTCGGAGGTGCTCAAAGTCTCAAACTTAACAAGGAGGCTTAGACACAAACATTCCAAAATACCCAGAAAGTGTTTTGGGAAATTCCACCCGGATGGGGTTTTATTAAAATAATTAATTATTTTTTAATGGGAGCCTAAGTCTAAACTTAGGGAATTAAAATAATTAAAGTATATTAATAGAACTGGGTGTGAATCTTCTAGAAAAAGACGAAGATAATGTCAAGTTAATCTTAGCCCTTGATTATGTTTTAATCTGGGCTGTTGATTTCTGAACGAGAAGGTTATAAAAGAAGTCTTGATGGGCATTTGGAAAACACATCGAGTGAGAGATCTAGAGATCGAATTCTCAAGAGAGCAGCGAAGTAGTTGTCGGAGGAGTGATCGAGTTGATTTCTTGGAGTGAGGGGCAGGGATAGTGGCCGGTGGAAGTTTTCCTAATCCGGTGAATACAGAGCAAAGAAGGCAGAGTAGGTAGCGTAGAGCCACATTGAGCAACACACAACAACGATGAGGCAACACAAAGCCTGAGAGGGGATCCATAGTTTTGCTGAGGAGCAGTCCAGATCCAGTGCCGGTTGCCAGGGTATGAGACTGGAAGGTTAGAGATCTAAGCATCGAGCCAACAGATCGATCAACCAAAGGAGTGACGTAGTCCCTACGATTTGTGATGCAGAGGCAACTTGGGGCTAGCCATACAAGGGGTGGATCAATGTCGAATCTCCAGTGATAGTGTGAGGTTATTTCTCACTTCATTTTTGCCAATTATTTTCTCTGTATCATATAGCCACTAAGGCATCCAAAGATTTGTATTCAGAACTACTGCTTAATAATACAAACCCTCAGCTACTGCACCGATTTTCTTGCATTGGGTTTTTCTAGGGACATTTGTCCAAAAATAACGGTGTCATATGTGTGTTATTTTCTTCTTGCTCAGTTCTTGTTTCTGCATATAATTTTTATGTAGTGAAGGTTGTAGTGTGATGTATTCAGTGTTTTCCATAGAAAACAACAGATAAATTGTTAAGTTAAAATTAACAATTAGGTGAATATTTTCTAGTTGTTGCAACAAGATTCTGAATCTAGGAATTTTCACAGGTATCAGAGTAGAGTAGGTAAAGCAAGAGAGAAGACCAAAAGAACTCAGCGTTGAAGAGAAAGAGGGTGATCAAACAATTGCGTAGGCAGTAGATCGAATCCCCAAGGGATTGCGCATTCTAGGCGAGAAAGAGCAAGATTTGCGAGGAAGTCTCTCTCTGAGTGAGTCGATAGAGAGGTAGGAATTTCCAGTTCGTGATTTGTCAGCGGCAGATGGAGCAGTGCAACAATAGATTCAACACAGAGCAGTTTTCTGCAGCATTTGCTAGGGAAGAAAAGTGTCAGAGGAAGGAAGAAGACACTTTTTGAGAGAATTTCTTCCTCAGTAAATTTCGAGCCAAGGAATTCTATTTCTCAGTTGCAGAGAAGCAGTAGTAAGGAGCAGATCTAGAAACTACAACGGGGAGTACGTGTTGATTTTTGGTAGCATCGAAAGTGCTCTAAGTCTCATATTTTGTGAGGAGGCTTAGACACGTATTCCAAAGAACCCATAAATCGTTTGTGGAAATTCCACTTAGAACATGTTTTATTAAAATAATTAATTATTTTAATGGTGACCCTAAGTCTAAACTTAGGGAAATTAAATAATTAAAGGGCATTAATAAAACAACGTGTGAATCTTCTAGAAAACACGAATCAAATCAAGTTATGATCTTAGTCATTGATTATAGATCTAATCTCGATCGTTAATATCTCAACGAGAAGATTATAAAAGAAGACTCAAGGGTCATTTGGAACACAAACCAGGGCAGATACTCAGTTGCCCGAGTAAAATCGATTTTCTCAGTGGTCAAAGTTCGGCAAGAGAAAATCAACTCAGAGGGAGAGTAGCAGGTGGAGGACAGGCAAAGAGGGTTGAACAACATTCCGAGGTGCAAGAGCAGGTGACGCAGTGCCAAGAAGAGACAACGCAGAGGCTGGAAGGGATAAGTGCAGAAGGGTGACACAGTTCTACACATTCCCCATGTGGAGCCAGCGCAGTGATGACGCAGGAGGCTTAGGAGTGTCTTTCCGGGGTCGTTTCTCATTTGATTATTTTGTGAGGAATTTCTCCATTGTTTTCATAAGGAATTTCTCTTCGTCATTGCTAATTGTAAATTGTACAAGAAGATTCTGCTGAATAATAGAAATCCTCATCTGCTGCACCGATTTTCCCACATTGGGTTTTTCCGGTGACAATTGTCCAAAATATCTGTCACTCTTGTGTAGTATTTCCTTGTTGATTTGCTTAGTAATTGTGAAGTCTGCATTTGAATTTATTTCGATATTTACTGAAGAGATTTCTACAAATAACTTGTTTCTGAATAATAAGTAGAAGAAATAATATCAGATAATGCAGTGAAATTTTAACAGTGGGTAGGCCAGCGTAGCAGCTGCGCATAGGAGAGAGGGAGTAGTTTGAATTTTTATTCTTTTGGCAGAGATGGCAGCTAATGGGTTGAGAGATCAAGATCGGTTGGAGGGTGCCTCTAACTATGTGATCTAGGAGGCAAGGATCACTTGTATGTTAGATGAGCATGATCTCATGGCCTTTATCGAGAATGTGGTAGTTGTCCCCGTAGATGTAGATCCATTGAAAGCGTAGAAGAAGAATATGGCGAAAGCTAAGCAGTTGATCCTTGACGGAGTGAGAGATCATGTAGTATGTCACATAGCTGGCAAAGGGGCTGCGAATGAGATGTGGGATGCCTTAGCGACATTGTATCAAGGATATTCGGAGCAACAGAAGATGTGCTTGCAGGAGAAGATGCTATCTATGAGGATGCAAAAGGAAGAACGTATTGATCCATTCCTTGCAAAGCTTCGGGAAACCCGAGATCAATTGGCAGCTGTCAGATCAGCGCCTCAGGCCACGGAGATGGTAATATTGGCTTGGAATTCAGTATCAGAAGAATGGAAAGTCTTTGTCGAGAGCATCCCGGGCAAAGAAAGGCTTCCTGATTTGGAATCGACACGGGCCACTCTTCAGCAGGAAGAGATGAGGTGAGATATCATCAAGTGTAAACTTGATGGCAGCAACAGCAGTGGGTCGAAGCCCAAGGATGAGGAAGAAAATGCAACCCTTGCATCCAAGGCGCAGCAGGAGTAGCGAAGGCGGAAAAAGGACGTCTAAAAAATAAAGTGTTTTCGGTGTGGTGAGATGGGTCACTACGCTACACAGTGTCCTCTCAAGAAGGACAAAGATGAGAAACATGATCTGTAGGCTGCAACTGCTAGGATTGAGGAGGAGGAGCTCGCCATGATTGCCCACATATCTCTAGGGGAGAATTGGGGTGATCTAGAACTGTAGTTCGAAAGAGCTGCCATTGGGCAGGATCCTTGAAGAGTCCACCTCTTGGATCAATACCTTGCTACAAGAGTCGATATCAGAAGTAGCAGGATGGACCAGTGTAAGATGGTGTAGAGGAGTGCCGGAGTGACAGTGTAGTGGCTAGAGAACTCCAGAGTCTGAGCAGTGCATGGAAGAGTTGGCAGTAGTGTAGTAAGGCACAACATAGAGTCAGTAGCAGCACAATAGCTTCAGAGGGTCAGCGTAAAGACTAGTAGTAGTAAGATCTTCAGTATCAAAGGCATCATGCTGAGCATTTAATTCAGTATTTTCGATGTTTTTCTGTTGCAACAGCAACAAAGTTGCAGTGCAGATGCAGTTGGCAGCAGTATGTAGGGTCAGAAGCAACATAGATGCAACAATGCAATAGTTGGTGGACAACAGTGTTAGAAATCAACAACGCAATAGCTCGTGGACAACATTGTCAAGAATCAACAGCGTAGAGGGAGATGTTACAAAATTAGTTTGATGCTTCAGCAGGATGCATTACTAGAGCACATTCCTCGCTAAGAGGGAGTGTTGATTTTGTTGAGATTTTATGTATTTGGGGTAGCATCAGTTGTGCTCTAGCTCCCAAATTTTGTGGAGGGACTAGAGTGCACTTGATCCACAAGACCTAGAAATTGATTTGGGAAATTTTATCTGGTTTAGGAGATATTAAATTAATTAATTATTTTAATGTATTTCCTAAGTTAAAACTGAGGGACTTAAATTATTAAAGTGAATTTAATTAAACATGTGATGAAATTTTCTTAAGCCACACAGATCAAGCTTTTTTTGAATCTTAGCCATTGATTCAAGATCTGATCATGGCCGTTTGTTTCCCAATGAGAAATGTATAAAGGAAAGGCGTGGGGTCATTTGTAAAGACACACAGAGGCAGAGCACTGAAGCTAAGCTGAGATTCTAGGGCGGGTTTGCTAAGAATACACAGAAGTGTTTCAGCTGTAGAGAGGGGAATTTAGGCCAAGGGGATGATCTAATCCCAGAGTCTAGAATCAGCAAGAGAGGCAACACAGAGAAGCAGGAGGGCAACAACTTGTGCTACGTAGGGGCTGCGCAGTCCCTCAAGGACAACCTAAATTACTGCCGGAAACCCTCAAGGGTTACGGAGAGACCCTAAGGGGCAGCGTAGGGACTGCGTCACCCAGTTTGGGGTAACGCAGCCCTTTCTGGAGCAACACTGAGGTTCAGAAGGGCTTCAGAGGCTAACGCAGAGGCTTCAGGGGCAACACTGGGGTTTCTAGGCCCTAATTTTGGTTGAGTTCTGTAAATTCCATTTGAGGGTGTGGATCAGTCATTATTTTGGCCCTAGATCAGCCAGTGAGTTGTAGATCTATTATGTCTCGGTCGAGTTTTCCAGATCTGGAACCTAGGCTTGTTGTATTCAGAAAATTCTTAATAATAAGACCCTCCAGCAGCCAGAAGACCGGTTTTCCCGCATTGGGTTTTTCCGGGGACTATTTGTCCATAAATAGCTGTGTCACTTTGTCTATGTGTGCATGAACTTGTTCTAGATCTAGATTGGTGGAGATTTGTTATGTGTTTTTCTTTGATTTTAACTTGAATTTATTCAGTTAATAACTTGTCTAAGTAGGAGGATCATAACCAGATTAACAGTAAATAATTTCTACATAAAGTGTAAAGATCCATAAATTTCCACACGGTATTAGAGCAATTGCAGATCTAGGAGGGTCAACTGTAGAATTTGAAGGTTCTAGCTATAGAAAGCGGCTGGAAAAGCAACAGAAACATAGATTTGAAGGGACAGTGCAATTTTTAGAAGCAGATTCACGCAGAGGGAAGGGTGACACAGTCTAACATTGTCTCTTAGCAAGCCCACACAATTACTGCACAGAGGCAGCTCAAAAACAACGCTGGAACAGTCTGAAGCGAGCTAGTGTGCTGCAGATCTAAATTTGTCAGCTCCAAAAAAGACTGAAGAAAAGCTACAGAAATTCAAAAGGTGCTGGAGGGGTTAAATTTCTGAAGTTTTCAAATTTTTAGCCTAAGCACAAGTGACAAAGAGCGAGAGGATATCAACTTCTTAGAGAGTTTCTAGCCAAAGAAACTTGGAGTTTGATCAGAGGATCAAAGAGAGCTGAATCATAGTTGATTTGGCAGATTTACAAGGAGGGAAATCAGTGGTTAGAGGGAGCAGAAGGTGCCTGTTTCACCAAGGGCGTTAGATCCATTTCTCTAGCAAAGAGAAAAGGAAGTTCCGACACATTCTGAGCAAATGGCTCCTCATGGACTGCGTGATCAGGGCAGGCTGGATGGCCTCTCAAACTTTTCAGTTTGGAAGGCGAGGATCCTGATAGTCCTTGAGGCATACAATCTTAGAGACCATGCAGAGCAAACTCTGGCCACACTGACAGATCCGGATCTCCTTCAGAAGCATAAGGAGGCTGCTTGGCATGCCAAGCGGCTGATTATGGATGGAATCAAGGACCATATTGTACAACACTTAGCTGAGAAGAAGACAACTAATGTGATGTGGAAGGCCTTGATTTCCCTGTATGAGGGAAAATCTGTCCAAAGGAAGATGTTGTTGGAGACACAGATGAGGTCATTCATGATGGCCAAGGGAGAAGACATGGAGCATTTCCTCTTAAGACTGCAGTCGATCAGAGATCAGTTGAGTGCAACTGGTGCTAAGGTGGAAGACGATGTGATGGTTAGGAATGCCCTGAATGCAGTCACGGATGAGTGGGAAACCTTTGTCCAAAGTATCTTGCGCAGAGCGGACCTCCTAGATTGGGACAACTTGTCGTCAGTTCTGTCTCAAGAAGAACTCCGCAGATTCACCAAGAAGGAGTATAGCTCTGGATCGAGCAAAGTGAAGAAGGTAGATGAGGAAGATGCAGCCTTAGCATCGAAGAAGCAGCCAAAGAAGAAGAAGGATCTCTCAAAGATCAAGTGTGGTGAAATGGGACATGTTGCTAGCAATTGTCCTCACAATAAAAAGGACAAGGAAGCCACTTCTTCCAAAGCTGCTGTGGCGGATGATGGGTCAGAAGATGGTGCAGCCATGAGCGCTCATAAACCACGAAAGTTGGGTGACATGGATATGTAGAGGAGCTACATAGAAGGGAGGCGAGATCCTTGAGCATCTCATTTCTTGGATCACATGCGAGCTATGACAACCTTAAGACATTAGTGGGACAAGTGGAGCAGTGGGTGCATAGATCATAGATGAAGCAGAGGCAAATCTGAAGATTGGAAGGAGTAGCGCAGACAAGAGCAGCAGCAACGTAGAAGCATCAATAGCGCAAAGGCTGATGTGACTTCAGCAGCGCAGAGCAAAGCTGCTTACGCAGTGCAGAGCTGCAGCAGCGTAGAAGGCTTCAGAGGGATAGCGCAATGCAGCAGCAGCGTGAGAGATTTCAGCACAACGGGTTGATGTGACTTTAGTGGTGCAAAGGGAGTCTGCTTAGGCAGTGCAGCGCTGTAGTTGTGCATCATCCTTTAGATGCCAACACAGATTTGTAGCCTATGGAGCTTCAGTGATGAGGATGCAACCCATCTGACTTGTCTGTTAAAGGTTGGGCAGGAGATTCAGTTGTTTGTCTCAACAACTGAAGTTGCAGTGCAATAGATCAGCAGTGGCAGTGCTATGAGCATCACAGATGCAACATATTGAGAGGGAGCTGTAGTACAGAGGTTGTAGTGGCAGTGGCAGAGTCATGGGCATCAATACAGAATAGCAACAACAGTGCAGAGTTGAGTGGTAGCAGGCCAAGCATCAGCAACACAAAACCATTACCCAAAATCTTGTAATGCATAGTGTGATGTATTGCTAGAGCACATCCTTGATGCTAAGAGGGAGTGTTGAGATTTTGTGTATTTGGGGTAGCATCAGTAGTGCTCTATCTCCCAAATTTTGTGGAGGGACTAGAGTACACTTGATCTAGAAGACCCAGAAATTGATTTGGGAAATTTCATCTGGTTTAGGAGATATTAAATTAATTAATTATTTTAATGTATTTCCTAAGTTAAAACTTCGGGAATTTAAATAATTAAAGTGAATTTAATTAAACATGTGATGAAATTGTCCTAAGTCACACGGATCAAGCTTTCTTTTAATCTTAACCATTGATTCAAGATCTGATCATGGTCGTTGATTTCCCAATGAGAAAAGTATAAAGAAAAGGCTTGGGGTCATTTGTAAAGACACACAAAGGCAGAGCACTTAAGCTAAGCTGAGATTTTAAGGTGGGTTTGCTAAGAATACTCAGAAGTGTTTCAGCTGTAGAGAGTGGAATTTAGGCCAAGAGGATGATCCGATCCCAGGATCTAGAATTTGCAAGAGGCAGAAATCAGCTCAGAGAGGCAGCCCAAAGAAGCAGGAGGGAAACAACTTGTGCTATGCAGGGGCTGCACAATCCCTCAAGGACAGCGTAAATTGCTGTAGGAAACCCTCAGGGGTTACGTAGAGACCCTAAGGGGCAGCGTAGGGACTTCGTCACCCAGTATGGGGTAACACAACCCTTTTCAGAGCAGCACTGAGGTTCAGAGGGGCTTTAGAGGTTGACGTAGAGGCTTCAGGGGCAGCGCTGGGGTTTCTAGGCCCTAATTTTGGCTGAGTTTTGTAAATCTCGTTTGAGGGTGTGGATCAATCATTATTTTGGCCCTAGATTAGCGAGTGAGCTGTAGATCTATTATTTCTCTGTCAGGTTTTCCAGATTTGGAACCCAGGCTTGTTGTATTCAGAAAATTCTTCACAATAAAACCTCCATCAGCCAGAAGACCGGTTTTCCCGCATTGGGTTTTTCCGAGGACTATCTGTCGAGAAATAACTGTGTCATTTTGTCTATGTGTGCATGAACTTGTTCTAGATCTGGATTGGTGGAGATTCGTTATGTTTTTAGCTTCGATTTAAACTTGAATTTATTCAATTAATAACTTGTCTAAGTAGGAGGAGCATAACTAGATTAACAGTAAATAATTTCTGCATAAAGTGTAAAGATTCAGAAATTTCCACAAATTTAAGGTAGCATCGAATGTGCTCTAAGTCTCAAATTTTGCAAGGAGGCTTAGACATATGTATTCCAAAATACCTAGAAAGCATTTTGGGAAATTCCACCTCGATGGGGTTTTATTAAAATAATTAATTATTTTTTAATGGGAGCTTAAATCTAAACTTAGTATATTAATAGAATTGGCTGTGAATCTTCTAGAAAAAGACGAAGATCAAGTCAAGTTAATTAGTCTTAGCCCTTGATTATGTTTTAAATCTGGGCCGTTGATTTCTTAAAGAGAAGGTTATAAAAGAAGGCTTGATGGGCATTTTGAAAACACATTGAGTGAGAGACCTAGAGAGTGAATTCTCAAGAGAGCAGCGCAACAGTTACCAAAGAAGTGATCAGGTTGATTTCTTGCAGTGAGGGGCAGGGATAGTGGTTTGTGGAAGTTTTCCTGATCCGGTGAATACAAAGCAAAGAAGGCAGAGTGAGATCTAGAGAGGCAGCGTAGAGCCATGCTGAGTAGCGCAAAGCCACGCTGAGGCAACACATAGCCTAAGAGGAGATTCGCAGTTTTGCCGAGGAGCAGTCCAGATCCAGTGTTGGGAGTCGGGGTGTGAGACCGGAGGGTCAGAGATCTGAGCATCCAACCAACAAATCGATCAGCCAGAGGAGTCACATAGTCCTTACGAGTTGTGACGCAAAGGCTACGCAGAGGCAGCGTGGGGCTAGCCATTCAGAGGCTGGATCAGTGCCTGATCTCCAGTGATAGTGTGAGGTTATTTCTCACTTCATTTCTGCCAGTTATTTTCTCTGTATCAGATAGCCAATATGGCATCCAAAGATTTGTATTCAGAAACTACTGCTTAATAATACAAACCCTCTGCTACTGCACCGGTTTTCTCGCATTGGGTTTTTCCGGGGACATTTGTCCAAAAATAACGGTGTCATATGTGTATGTTTTTCTTCTTGCTCAGTTCTTGTTTCCGCATATAATTTTTATGTAGTGAAGGTTGCAGTGTAATGTATTCAGTGTTTGCCGAAGAGAACAACAGATAAATTGTTTAGTTAAAATTAACAATTAGGTGAATATTTTCCAGTTGCTGCAATAGGATTCCGAATCTAGGAATTTTCACAAATACTAGTCCGATGCTACCATAAACTAACAACTCATGCTTGGATTTTTCCCATGTGCTATTATAAAAGTCTCGACCATTTTTTGCATTTTATGATTTTCTTTTTCTTTTGTTTCTTTCTTGTGGCCATGATATGCTTTTAGCTTTCATTTAGCTGCATCAACCTTCAGGGCAATATTTCCAGGCTTGAATCATATATGTGGACAAGGGTAGGGGTGTGCCAATGCCCTATTGGCCCAGTGGTCATGGAGACCCATAGAAGGGAAGTGGTGTGATAGGGCTTGTAATGTGCAGAGGGGAGTGAAAAATATGGAACAAGAAAATGGGACCACACTACAAAAATCAGGTTTTCCCAAGTAGTGTCCTTCCTAAAGCCATAGGCCAATAGGAGATATCCCATGGGACTAGGATTCAATATTAACCCTATATTTAAGGTGAGGGAACAAGACCATGGTCAAAGCCCTTCCTTTTTCCAAGTCACACAACAATCCATGCCCAAGATGCCCAAATGAAAAACAAGCATAAGCACTTGACTGCACAATGAAAAGAATACCTTTTGGGTTGGATTTCCCACCTTCTAACATATGCTCTTGACAAATGGGAAATGAAACATACAACTGATGTAGTTGGCAGAGATCAAAGGCACACCACATTGGCTACAAAGTGGCTGTCAAGGGATGTTGTCTGTTGGCTGGAAAAAGATGTCTAGGAGAAAATTTCTCTTAGGGGTATAAGTGAGTACCATTTAGCTCCAACTGGGAGATGAGCTCACCGCATAGTGCATGATCCATGTACTTTAATGGGGATTTCATGAGATCTCTAGCAATATCTTGGGACGTAGACCTGTATCCTGCACATTACCAAACAACTATTGTAAGCATGTGCACTAGGCGTACTTGTATCACCGATGTTTTTCATCAAATAATAAATCCATACAAGAAAATAAATCTATTCTAAGATGCAAGATTAATCTATTGTGCTACATACTCTAGCATGAGCACATAATATGATGATAATAGCTATGCAAAATGATATGCAATGCATCCTATACTAGTATGTACAATATGTAATTTCATGTATGCAGGAAATGGGTGATAAGGCTAGCCTTGACTAGTGATGGCCAAAGTTCACTTCTAAATTAGCTATGTAGTAATATCCAACACCAACCTTCCCATGGATTTTGACCAAAAGAGGGTGATCACCCACCAAAAATCATTTCTCGAATTTCGGTCTCAGTTTTGGGACCCATTGCTTTTTAGGTTTTTGTGGATTTAAGGACTCAAAAGGGTCTATCTAGGAGACATATCTCTTAGGGAAGGGGCAGATCAATGGACTTAGATGGTTTTCCTAGATGTCTCGTCTGTGGTTGTTGGTTGGGAACTTGGGATAGGGAAAAGGATCCAAGTCCTCAACATGGATGGTGATTTGGAGCTCCCTACATAGGATGAACGGGTTTCCATCAGGATGGGGAATGGTAGCATATGTTAATTCCATTTGTAAATGGCCACCTATAGATGCACCCCAATTTCTAGATAACACCATACCCCACACATCAGGAATATCAATCACAACAACATCCATTAACACAAATATATCTTTGTTACAAGCCCTTGGGATATTTAATGAGCCCATACACAAGGATGGACCAAGATTCAAAACCACAAACATTTATGTAAGGTCTAATAATTTCTAATTCTAATTGGTTCATGTCTTTTAATGGCATAATGTTTGCAACCGCTCTAGAGTCTAACATGCAATTGTGGAGGAGTATCTTGTTTTGTAATATTCCCAATTAGCTTTGCTAATTGGAATATTTCATTTTTGTTTAATTTTGCTGCTTTAGCTAGAAGTAATAAATAAAGTGAGAAATAAGAGGGGTTACCTCACTTTAGTCACCTCACTTTATAAATAAAGTGTTTTTCCTAAAGGATTGAACGCACAATCCAGCAGGGGGCCTTGGGGTCCACACAGCATGATGGGAGGCATCGTCGATTTCCAAGGTTAATCACACAAGAAAGCCAAGGAGAGGAAGGACGCAATAAGGTCAGGGAGGGAGCTAACACCATAACCATGGGTTCTCACCCCTCATTTGGACAGTTTTTGACGGATATCGATATTGAGAGCTGGTATCAGTTCGCTCAAAGACCTTCGCTGTTTGTCGGTTCCAAAGACCGTTAGTGCAACCGAGTGTCTTCGTTCGGAGATCTCACCTCAGCTCGATATCTCCTCGAGGCCTCGTCTCCGGTAAGGTTTCTTAGCACCACCCTTAGCTTCGGGGGACTTCGAGTGCCTGCCCTAGTAAGGTAATTTTCTGAGTAACATCCTTCAGTTTCAGTGGTAATTAGCAGCAGGTTTCTGGTGAAGATTCAGAGAGGAGGAAGCCCTTCTGATGACTGCGCAGATCTGAGTGGTAGGACGTTGTTTCAGAGGGAGGAAGGACGCAGATCAGATCTGAGAGGTAGGACGTTGTTCCAGGGGGAAGAAGGACGCAGATCTGAGAGATCTAGCCTTGGAGGGTGCAGATCTGGAGGGATAGCATCAGATCCAGCCTTGGAGGATACAGATCTGAAGAGATATTGATAGATCCAGCCTTGGAGAGTACAGATCTGGAGGGATAGCATCAGATCCAGCCTTGGAGGATACAGATCTGAAGAGATATTGATAGATCCAGCCTTGGAGAGTGCAGATCTGAAGAGATAGCATCAGATCCAGCCTTGGAGGATACAGATCTGAGGAGATATTGTCAGATCCAGCCTAGATCTGAAGAGATAGCAGCAGATTTGGCCTTAGAGGACGCAGCTCTGGAGTGATAGGACACAGATCTGGAGAGGAGGATTCAGATCTAGCAGAACTGAGGGAGAGAGAACGCAGATCCAGTCAGGGAGGACGCTGATCTGATGAGCAGAGTCTGGTGAGTGAGATTTGACAGCGTTTTCAGTGTTTCCAGCCTAGAGGTGTTGATCTTGCCATTCGGAGGTTCTGTGGCCAGTATTTCATCTGTCTACTGCGCTGTCACTAGCAGAGACAACGTTTCTATGGGTGAGGGTTTGGAGGATTGAGATCAGCCCTCTTCCAGTCTTCAGTTTGTAGCTCCATTGCATTCCAGCAGCAGATCTTCTTCAGCCAGCTAGGACGCTGTCCTTATTTGCAGCCATTGTTTATCTGAGAGGGTCTCCACTTGCCTGGGGCAAGGATAGGTGCACTCATTCTGATTATCTTGTACTCACCTATGTGTTCGAAATTAATAAAATGGCTTAGCATTTCCCGCATTTTTATTGTACTTGATTCATTATCCGATTCCAAAGATTTGTTTTATGTATATCTCGTCTCGCATATTTCTTTGCATATCAAGTTATTTCCTTGGGGATATTACAATGGTATCGTAGCATACCTGCTCACTCGTGGTCCATGACACTAAAAGAGATCATACGTAGCAACATGGGGCCAGCAATACTCGTAAACGCAACAGAAAAAGGGCCAAAATAAAAAGGGTCAAATTTTGAAGTTTGGAATTAGGAGAAACGTTTTCTGGGTTTTTCTGGGTTTTGGACAAGGATCACCTTCCCAAATTCTTGGAATTTTCTGAGTAGTTTCCAGTGGGTAAATCGGAGGTCGAAGTTAAGCAGCAGTATGGTTTTGAAGCAGCCGTGCAGTTCCTGAGGAGCTTGTAGACACATAGCAGAAAGAGCCGATGGCAGTTGATGATGATGAGAGGAGATTTAGAGAAACGCTCCTCCAACACCTACAGGAAACGTCACAGAGGCTCTTGGCCATGGAGATCAGTCAGAGAGAACTCCCTAGAGTTCTTCAGGTCGGTGGAGGATCGGGTATGTCTCGCCACGTACCAGTGCACGATGCTATTCCCATTGTGACGACTCAGGTACCCGTGAGATCCACTATGCCCACATTCTTGCCAGAAGACACAGGGATAGGAGTACGGGGAGGTGCACAGAGGGATAATCCAGCACCCACGCGACCTACCATGCCTACCTTCCTGGTAGAGGACGAGGGGTCGACAGCACCGAGAGAGTGGAGTCCAGCTCAATGGGCGGCCGCTTTTGCAGAGTGGCAGGGCTTAGGACAGGCATTCAGGGATTCTTTCCCCTTCGAGAGATATATCCAGTATGGCATTAGATCCCGTGATCATCACAAGGGGCACAGGCACCACCGTGATGACCACCGCGCAGCTAGCAGATTCCATCTACCGACATTTGACGGGTCATCCAGGCGCTCAGAAAAAGCTTGGGTGGACAAGTTGGATACCTCTTTCCAGCTTGACCGAGTATCGGAGAGGAAAACCATTAAAATGGTTACCTCGCACTTGGAGGATGAGGACACACGGGATTGCAGGGAGTCTGAGGTTACACCTAGTGTGACACAGGACTCACCATCAGAGACCTCCTTGACCGTGCCGGTTGATATCGTAGTGGAGGAGGTAGAGCCTACCCCGGTAGAGCCATCCACTGAGGTGATGACGGGAGCCATGTCCGAGTTTTCGGGTGGTAGCAGCACACGACAGATGGGTGAGGTATCAGGAGATATATCCACTATCGATGAGGCACTAGGAGATACAGAGGTATTGGATGATGGTCGCAGACAGCGGTATCATCGGCTTCGAACGGACCTTCGAGTTTTGAGGGAGAAGGCCGCGTCAGTACGGGAGACCATTTTGTTACAGGACCAGGAGCTGGAGGGTATGAGAGTGACTTGCGCCAAGTTGGCGGCCAAGTTGGTCTGCATTGGGGAACAGCTGGATTCCCTGATGGTACCACCAGAGGGCACGTTGGAGTGTCAGATCATTCCCCTTCAGGTATGCATGGATGGGACTAGCAATATTGTTGGGTCATCTCTTCCCGTTGGAGAGAGAGAGGCAGAGCCACCTAGTCAGGTCTCATATGTTGACTTGGATAGTGGTATGAGACGATCAGAGTTGCACAGGGTACAGCAGCCACATGTTGAGATTGGATGGCGAGAGATTTTGAGTTGGTACTCGGTGGAGCAGGCTATGGATGAAGGGGAGGTCTCAAGGAGAGATCTCACTGGAGATGCACTTCGACACACCATGGGGTGCAATGACTTTCTTCCCTTCTCACAAGAGCAGATAGAAGATGGGGGACATCTTCGGATGGATAACATCTCTCATGCTTGTGTTGGACATCCCTTGAGCCATACACATCATGATGAGAGGTTTTTGCCTACCACCTATTTGATTCTTGATAGGGTCTCATTGATCCTTGAGAAGTTTATATTCCAAAATCCCATGAAGTGCAAAATCAGAAATTTGAGTTGGGAGGATGGTAGCCCTCATGGGAGGAGTACCAGGATGAGGAGAAGGAGGC
This sequence comes from Pinus albicaulis, assembly GCA_034641835.2. Lineage (NCBI taxonomy): Eukaryota > Viridiplantae > Streptophyta > Pinopsida > Pinales > Pinaceae > Pinus > Pinus albicaulis. The sequence goes on from CM076584.1 coordinate 1,634,426,574, forward strand.
ATCCACAAGTGATTGAGTGGATGGGGATGATGAGCAAGGAGCTAGGAGGCTACTTGCAGATCTATGATACCGGGCAGCAGGAGGCTTGGCTGCGCTGGTTACTCTTGAGAGAGTTTGGCCATCACTTGGCAAACACTCTTCCTAAGAGTAGGAGGTTGGGGCAGAGATGGATGGATACTTGCATCATTGAGCAGCATAGAGTATGGATGCATAGTGTTGATGTGTTACTCATATCATTCATTGTGTCTTCATCACATGAGTTGCATGATGGAGGTATGGGGAGGCAACACAATTTCTTGTTGCTCTGCTTGGGAGAGCAAGGGCAGATTTGCTCCCACACTTTGCATGATGTTGCAGGAGGAGGAGATGACACTATCTCCATGGTCTTTGATTGGGAAGCACTTCCATCTTGGGAGGTATTCCATATCTGTTGCAGCAGTATTAGAGGAGTCTTTGACAGGGAGCATGTCAAAGAACAGAGTCTTGTATTGACAGGAGCTTATTTGCATGAGCCCCCAGCGTTGTCACCTTGGAGCAGAACATTATGGATGGAGTGTGCGCAGCAGAGATATGGTGGATCTATAACCCATAGGTCCCAGGATCACTTCATAATTGTTGCACAAAGAGGAGGTAATGATGATAGAGACATCTATGGCATATTCTTCTTGACTTGGGTTTCCAAGCATGAGGAGGATTATCTTCTTGCAGCACATGGTTCATTCTTCTTCATAGCATGCCAAAACACTATGGAGGACTCATTTATGGATCCATGTGCCATCTTACTTCCAGCATATGGTCAGATTTGTATGGGAGGCTTGATTATGAGAGAGACACATGAGCTGAATGTGCCTTTGAGTATTTTCTGCACTACATGTTCTAATAGGAGCATGGGGGGAGGCATGGCCACCACTACTACATATGTGTTCTCTTTTGAGGTGGGCCATGAGATTGATATTCATCCATTGTACAGCTATGGGCAAGTGTTTGGCCTTATGTTGTTGTCATATTCAACCATTTACTATCCATTAGTAGATGTGATGAATCTTGCACATTGCTTGCCATGTAATTTTCTGAAGTTGCAGTGGATGAGACTACGTTGTATCCTTGTGAGAGATTGTTTGCATTATGTATCCTCATGTAGAACCTTCAACAAAGATCTCATTAGGGTGATCCATGATGACCATGTCATATTCTTCATGGATGGTTTGTTTTGGGCCAGCTTGTTCTTCATTGATAGAGGAACCTTCTATGGTGGATTGTTTTTCACTTTGCCATTGGAGGGCAATGATTTTGCAGCCCAGGATCAGCATAGACTCTACACTTGTCATGAGTGGAGAGAAGGACAGCATGGGGTAAGCTATGATGCTTGCCAAGTTCATATTTTCAGCCCACCTTCATTACTAGAGCTTGAGGTGGAAGGAGATTTTCAGGAGTTGCCTTGTTGGGAGGTGGCTCATTTTGTCTGGATGATTGCTGGGAGATGGAGGATCCACAGGAGGGAGATATTCCTCATTCTATTTTCGACTCCGTGCCTTGATGGGAGAGAGTTGACGAGTTGGTTCACAGTTGATGGGCCAGCTTACACAGTCATAGATGCAGAGCAGCAGCAGTCATGGTCTTCAGTCATAGCCAGAGGCAGTGAGCAGTCCGAGCCATGGGACTTGGGCTATTATTGGCCATGGTGGCGATGGGACCCGGGCGGATTGTTGGTTGGCTGGTATCATGAGAAATCAGTTTGGGATCCTGGCATTGAGATATCCCTTCGTATCAGAGTGATGCAGGAGATAGAGAGGTTTCAGTGGAACCCAGGCACATTTTGCAGTATCGGTGAGGAGCATCAGCTAGGGAGTAGGCTTGTTCAAGCGTTGCTCGAGGACAAGCAAATTTTTGCCGGATGAGGATGCCACTTGGGAGAGCGAGCAGACTTTACAGCATCCATCACTTCAGTTGCTTGAGGACAAGCAACGTTTTGCCGGGGGAGACTGTAATATTCCCAATTAGCTTTGCTAATTGGAATATTCCATTTTTGTTTAATTTTGCTGCTTTAGCTAGAAGTAATAAATAAAGTGAGAAATAAGAGGGGTTACCTCACTTTAGTCACCTCACTTTATAAATAAAGTGTTTTTCCTAGTTGATTGACGTTATAACTTAAAGAGGGGGCCTCGGGGGTCCACATGAGTATGATGGGGAGGCATCAAGCTGACCCAAGGTTAACTGCGCAGGCCAAGGAGAGTGAAGGACGCAGTTAAGGTTTTGGAGGGAGTTTAGCACTATAAAAGGTGGGGTTCTCACCTCATTTGAGCATGCATGATTTGATATTGATATTGAGAGCTAGACTTCTGTCTGCTTCAGCACGCCGGTTGTTTAGTCGGTCTGCAGCACTGTTTAGTGCAACCGAGTGTCTCCGTTCGGAGATCTCACCCTTAGCCTCGGGGGACTTCGAGTGCCTGCCCTGGTAAGGTTATTTTCTGTACCACCCTTAGCTTCGGGGGACTTCGAGTGCCTGCCCTAGTAAGGTAATTTTCTGAGTAACATCCTTCAGTTTCAGTGGTAATTAGCAGCAGGTTTCTGGTGAAGATTCAGAGAGGAGGAAGCCCTTCTGATGACTGCGCAGATCTGAGTGGTAGGACGTTGTTTCAGAGGGAGGAAGGACGCAGATCAGATCTGAGAGGTAGGACGCTGTTCCAGGGAGAAGAAGGACGCAGATCTGAGAGATCTAGCCTTGGAGGGTGCAGATCTGGAGGGATAGCATCAGATCCAGCCTTGGAGGATACAGATCTGAAGAGATATTGATAGATCCAGCCTTGGAGAGTACAGATCTGGAGGGATAGCATCAGATCCAGCCTTGGAGGATACAGATCTGAAGAGATATTGATAGATCCAGCCTTGGAGAGTGCAGATCTGAAGAGATAGCATCAGATCCAGCCTTGGAGGATACAGATCTGAGGAGATATTGTCAGATCCAGCCTAGATCTGAAGAAATAGCAGCAGATTTGGCCTTAGAGGACGCAGATCTGGAGTGATAGGATACAGGTCTGGAAAGGAGGATTCAGATCTAGCAGATCTGAGGGAGAGAGAACACAGATCCATCCAGGAGGGACGCTGATCTGATGAGCAGAGTCTGGTGTGTGAGATTTGGGCAGCGTTTTTCAGTGGTTCCAGTCTTGAGGAGTTGATCTTGCCATCCTGAGTGTTCCCCAGGCTGCAAGATTTCATCTCAGCTCACGCCGCCACCAAAGTATAATGCTATTTAAGTGGTGAGGTTTGGAGATTGATCAGTCTCTTCCAGCTTTCGCTAGTTCCATTGCATTCCTGCAAGAGCTGCATCTTCTTTCACTGGTTTCCAGCTAGGACGTCGTCCTTATTTGCAGCCACATTGTTTATCCGAGAGGGTCTCCACTTGCTCCTCGGGGCAAGGATAGGTGCACTCATTCTGATTATCTTGTACTCCTACCTATGTGTTCTAAAATTACAAAATGGTTTAGCATTCGGCATTCCCATGTGTAATATTACAAATTATCCGGCCCAAAGATTTCTTTTGTTTTATGTATATCTGTCTGGCATATTTCTGTGTATTACTGGTTATTTCCCTTTGGGGATATTACATGTTTATAGCTAATGTCAACTAGAGCAGCTTATTCCCGAGATTAGTTTTAAACATATGGATATTTTGGAGCATAATAGGAGGATGTTCGTCATCATCAAGCCCCAAGGGTTTATTCATAATCTCCTTTATGGGTACTTGCATGGTCATTTTTCCCACAAAAGTGCCAACATCAATGTCTAACTCAACCTCTTTGACCTCATATTTGTGCTTTGGATCGCTTTGGGTAGGGACCTTCTCTACCTTCTCTTTGGAAGGGGCTTCCTTTGAACTCGCATGGGGTTGTTTGTCGTTTTTATTTAAATATTGCATCCCTTTAAATCTTCCATTGTTTTTGGCCGCTAGGGCCTCCAATTTTGGCTCCTCTTGATGCTTGACTTGGTCCAATCGTGGATGAATACACGTGCTGACCAATAATATATTAAATGGTCTATCTCAATCAACATTATTCAATTGATCAGCCTCCTCTTCACCTTCACGTTCTTGATGTGAATATTGTTCTTCCTCAAAAGCTTGACTTGAAGATTCTCCTTGTGCTACTATGTTGGTGGGGGCAAGGGTGTTTTGAACATTTTGTTGCACAACACGTTTTCCTTTGTCAACTTTATTCTCGAGGGCTACTAGCTTATTCATGGGATTCTTTTGACTAGAAAACATCTCATTAACTTTGTTTTCTAAGGTTGTGGTCAGCGCTTTCTTACCAAAATCAGCTCCATCCTTCGCAGTTTGAAGCTTCATTCTTGGATGATTAAATAGAGCAATATGAGTTGAATTGATGTTGTGTTCAACCTTGATGACAATGTTCTTTGCTTCCTCCAAAGTGTGGACAACTCTTTATCTCTCAAAACATATGTGAAGTGTCCACGGACACCTTGAATAAATATTTCCAAAACAATGCCATTAGATGGTTTGAGCCTATCAGGGATCTTTGCAAATTTTTTATCAAACCTTTGGATGTACTCGTTGATATTCTCTTTCTCTATATTATCAGTTCGTAGAAACATTCCCAGAGCCATACCTCCATCAATATGGTTAGCCCATCTCTTCTTGAATACATCTTCAAATTGACTCAAATACCTCCATCTCTTCTTGAATACATTTCATAATGACTCAAATAGAAATATGAAGACCGAACCTAATTACATTCTTCAAAACTCCCTCTTAACTAGGGAAGATCTCAAAACACATAAACCACGAAGAGTTTAGGCACACGTGGTGCCATGGACTAGATTCTAGCCAGGGAAGTCTATTTGAGTGGGACTAAGATGGACTAAAGCTTTCAACCACTCTAGGTACCATTAGGCTTACTTGCTAACCATCAACCTAGGGAACTAGATGCATAATGCAAGCTCAGAGCCTATGACCAAAGCCACCCTCTCTACTTCGGGAACTAGATATCAACACACAGGCTTGCCAGATGTTTTCCCAGGGAATGTGTATTACATACAGAGCCTCAACAAATCTTTTCCAAACATTTATCATCGACAAAATCAGTAATATCAACTAAACCAAGAATGATTCTAAGATATTCAAACTTCTTATTAGGAAGAGACTTTGTTAACACATCAACTACTTGATCGTCGGTTGGGATATACTGTAGCTTCACGATCCCATCCTGCACCAATCTTCTAATGTATTGGTACTTATTGTTGATATGCTTTGTCCTTGCATGGAACACAAGATATTCAAACATCTTGATGCAGCTTTTATTGTCACAATTTGTCACAGTAGGACTTGTCAATTTGCAAACTAGACTATCACCCTCTAGGGTCTGCGTCAGCCACTGCATCACCTCAGCGTGCCTCTGACTAGCACTGCGTCAGCCTCTGCAGAGTAAGTAAGGTTGGCTCTGCGTCACCTTGGTGGTGTTGTGTCAGCCTCTGTGTGAGCAGGCTAGCTCTGCGTCCCTCTCTGCTGGATCTGCGTCCCTCTTGATGCTGCGCTGCTTTCTTTGGTCTATGCTACTTCAGCTGCCCTTCCTGCAGCGAAAAATTCTTTAGCCGCCTTGCTGGTGATTCAACTTGATCTGCAATGCTCTGATACCATGTAAAATTTTCCAAACACAGAAATCCTACTGCAGTGTCTTGATTTACTTTTCCTACTGGATTTACATTACAAATTAATTTTTTGAATTATTCAGTAAAATCAGCAAAGTAAACACAACTGCAGCCTACACATTTACAAATTATTTACTGAACATAACACACTCATGACAAAGTGACACACAGATTTTCTGGACAAATGTCCTCGGATAAACCCAATGCGGGAAAACCGGTGAACCTAGCTCTAGAGGGTTTTATAATTATGCAGAATCTGAATAAAACAACATATGGGCACCAAAATGGTTTGCCCTACAGAGAAATTTCACTGCAGTAGTACTTCTTTCACTCGGAGACAAAAAATATGGCTGATTCAGACCCTCAAACAGTATTTATATAACTAGAGCCCTTTCTGGCCCACTGGAAACCCCAACGTTGTCCCTCAGCCCTCTGCATCAGCCTTTTTGGCCTGTGTCAACCTCTGCGCTTCCCTGGAAGGGCCTGCGTCACCCTCTCTAGGCTTACGTTGCCCCCTACGTTGCCATGATTGGGCCTGCGTCACCCCTGAAGGGTTCCTGCTGCCTCTATGCTGCCCTCTGTGTGGCTCTGGCTAATCTGCATATCTTTGGCTGACCTCTACGCTGCTTGGTACACTGCCTCTTTGCCGTTGTTGTATTCTTGGCCTCGGATAAAAATATCCCTTGCCAATCTCTGCCCCTCACCGCACTGCAAACTCTCTTCGAAATTCTTAGCAAACCACGCCCTATAATTTTGACTTAGCTTCGGTGCTCTACCAATTTGTGTGTTCTCCAACTGACCCTAAGCCCTTCTCTTATACTTTTCTCGTTGGCAAACCAACGACTGTGATCTAATCTCTAATCAACGGCTAATATTAGAAGCTGCTTGATCCACGTAACTTAGAACATTCTCATCACATGTTTAATTTAAGTCACTTTAATCTTTTAATTTTCTTAAGTTAGACTTAGGGTCCTTAATTAAAAATATTAATTATTTGAATAACTATCAAACCAGATGGAATTTCTCCAAATGCTTTCTAGGTCTTGAAGATCTCATATACTCCAGCTCCTCCACAAAATTTCGGAGCTAGAGCACATCTGATGCTACTCCAAAATCTCAACACTCCATCTTAGCGAGGAGTTTGCTCTAGCAATACTTCCACACTGAAGCATTGCCCTGATCTCTGGCATCGGTCCCCACACTGATGCTTGCTCTGCTGCCCTCCATCACTGCACTACTGCTGCTGTCTGTACTGTTGTCCATGACTCTGCCATAGTCACTGCCACATCTTTACTGCAACTTCCTCTCAAATTGCTGCATCATGCTGCCCATAGCACTGCCACTGCTAATTGCTGCACTACAACTCAGTTGTTGAGAAGTAAGCAACTGAAAGACCCCTGCCCAATCACTGACAGACAAGTCACTCAGGCTGCATCTCATCATTGAAGCTCCCTTGGCTGTTGCGCTGCGCTGTCTCCCTGAAGCCACTGCGTTGCTGTAGCATTGCACTGTGTAAGCACTACCCCCTCTACGCTGCTCCCTCTACAACGTCCCAGCTCTTCCCTCTGCTTCACTGTGATCTTCTGCACCCACTGCTCCAGTCATCCCTGCCACTATCTTAAGGCTCCCGTAGCACGTATGTGATCCAAGAGTTTGGGCACCTCAAGGATCCTGCCTTTCATCTGTAGCTACTCTACAGATCAATATTGCACCACCTCTTCTCTCGAGGCACATGAGCACTCATGGCCACATCATCATCGGAGCCATCGTCTTCTTTAGTTGCCGCAGCCTTGGAATCAACTTCCTTGTCCTTCTTCCTTAGAGGACAAGTGGTGGCGAAGTGTCCAAGTTCACCACACCTGAAGCATCAGATCTTGGATAGATCCCTCTTCTTATTCCCTACCTGCTTCTTGGATGCAAGGGCTGCATCTTCCTCTTCCTCCTTCTTCACTTTGCTGGATCTAGTGCTGGCTTGTCTCTTGGGCATCCGGCGAATTTCCTCTTGTTGAAGGATAGCCCACATGTCATCCCAGCTTGGAAGGTCTTGTCTGCCTAAGATGCTTTGGACAGACGTTTCCCATTCATCTAAGACTGCATTTAGAGGGGTCCTCACCATGACATCATCCTCCACTTTAACCCCCATGGCAATCGGCTGATCCCGGATTGTCTGCAACCTGAAGAGGAAAGGATCGATTTCCTCTCCCTTATTCATCATAAATAACCTCATTTGGTTATCCAGAAGCATCTTCTTCTAGATGGATTTCCCTTGATACATTGTGGTCAAAGTTGTCCACATAGCATTAGTCATCTTCTTCTCGGCAATGTGTGGGACCACATGATCCTTGACCCCGTCCATGATGAAGCGCTTAGCATGCGCCTTTGCTTCATTATGCTTCGTGAGAAGAACAACATCGGTTGGTGTAGCCAAGACGTTCTATGCATGTTCCCTTAGTGTGTAAGCCTCCAGGATCGTTAGAATTCTGGCCTTCCAGATAGCAAAGTTGGACAAGCCGTCCAACCTATCCTGATCACGTAGTCTGTACGACGCCATCTAGCTCAAAACAAACTGTCGAAACAGATGCTCCTCTCCCTGTTGTTGTTGCTACTCTCAACAGAAGTCTGAATCTAGGGTCCTTGGCGAAAAGGCACCCTCTATAGCAATTGCTCCCTCTGACAACTGATTTCCCTCCTCGAAAGTCTGCCAAATCCCTTGAATCAACCCTCTTTGATCACCCTCCTGATCGATCCTCATATTTCTTTGACAAAAAATTTGCTGAGTAGTTGTTCTCCTCCCACTCTTTGTCAACTTAGCAAGGCACGATTCTGCGCCAACAGAACCTCCACCACACCAACAAATTCTGAAGACCGGAAGCTGCACTTCCGACCCTGACAATCTGCACAATGTCACTGCAAACTGGATTGCATCACCCTCTAGGGTCTGCTTCAGCCACTACGTCACCTCAGCGTGCCTCTGATCGGCACTGTGTCACCCTTATGGTGTTGCGTCAGCTTCTGCGTCACCGTGGTAGTGTTGCGTTAGCCTCTGCATGAGAAAAATGGCTTTGCGTCCCTCTTGATGTTGCGTTGCCTTCTCTGGTCTATGCTGCTTCAGTTGCCCTTCCTACAAAAAGAAATTATTCAGTCGCCTTGCTGGTGATTCAGCTTGATCTGCAATGCTCTAATACCATGTGAAAATTTCCAAACATAGAAATCCCACTACAGTGTCTTGATTAACTTTTCCTACTTGATTTACATTACAAGTTAATTTTCTGAATTATTCAGTAAAATCAGCAAAGTAAACACAACTGTAGCGTACACATTTACAGATCATTTACTAAACATAACGCACTCATGACAAAGTGACACACACATTTTTTGGACAAATGTCCCTGAAAAAATCCATTGCGGGAAGATCGGTGCAGCTAGCTCTAGAGGGTTTTGTTATTATGCAGAATTTGAATACAACAATATCTCGGCACCAAAATGGTTTGCCCTATAGAGAAATTTCATGGCAATAATATCTCTTTCACTTGGAGACAGAAAATATGGCTGATTCACACCCTCAAACGAGATTTACAGAACTCTAGCCCTTTTTCGCCCACCGGAAACCCCAATGCTGTCCCTCAGCCCTCTGCATCAGCCTTTCTGGCCTCCGTCACCCTTGAAGTGTTCCTGCTGCCTCTGCACTACCCTCTGCGTGGCTCTGGCCGATCTACGTATCTCTGGCTGGCCTCTGCGCTGTCCTGTACACTACCTCTTTGTCACAGTTATATCCTTGGCCTCGGATCAAAACATCCCTTGGCAATCTTTGTCACTCACCGCACTGCAAACTCTCCTTGAAATTCTTAGCAAACCACGCCCTAGAATTTCGACTTAGCTTCAGTGCTCTACCAATGTGTCTGTTCTCCAACTGAACCCAAGCCCTTCTCTTATACTTTTCTCATTGGCAAACCAATGGCCGTGATCTTATCTCTTATCAACGGCGAAGATTCGAAGCTTCTTGATGCACATCACTTAGAACAATATCATCACATGTTTAATTTAATTCACTTTAATCTTTTAATTTTTCTCAGTTAGACTTAGTGTCCTTAATTAAAAAGATTAATTATTTGAATAACTATCAAAGAAGATGGAATTTCTCCAAACTCTTTCTGGGTCTTGGAGATCTCATGTACTCCAGCTCCTCTGCAAAAATTCGGAGCTAGAGCACATCCGATGTTACCCCAAAATCTCAACATCCTTCGCTCTACACCTGTAATAGATAAATCATCCACATATAGTAGAATAATGACTAACTCATTATCCACAACTTTGATGTAGAGGTTTGGACTAACAATACGCATGGTGAACTTGATTCTGAGAAGTTATGCATCCCTTCTTGCATACCATGCCAGAAGAGCTTGCTTCAAGCCATATAGGGCCTCCTTAAGTGTACAAACATGAGTGTCTTTGCTATATATTTCAAGGCCTTCAAATTGTTCAATGTATACTTCTTCATCAATGGTTGCATTCAAAAATATTGTTTTTACATCCATTTGATGGATATTCCATCCTATTGTAGCAGCCAATGAAACCAAGGATATTTTGTAATATTCCAAATGGAAAATTTACAATGATAACAAAGACATGCAAATATATAAACACATAATTTCTTCAGAAATTAACACATGAACCGGAAAATATGCACCAAATGTTGATTTTTGGATAGCATCGGATGTGCTCTAGCTCTGAAATTTTGTTGAGGGGCTAGAACACATGAGATCTACAAGACCTAGAAATCATTTGGAGAAATTCCGCCTGGAATGAATGTTATTCAAATAATTAATTATTTTTAATGGAGCCTAAGTTAAAACTGAGGAAATTAAAATAATTAAAGTGAATTAATATAAATGTGGGTGAGAAGCTTTTAAGTGACGAGGATCAAGTCTGTTTTAATCTTAGCCATTGATTAAAGATTTGATAACGACCGTTGATTTCTCAACATGAATAGTATAAAGGAAGGGTTGAGGTTCAGTTGCAGAATACACATAGTGAATGAATTTGGAGATCAAATTCTTCTGACAGAGCAGTGCTCGGATGAAGATAAGATCTGAGTGAGTCAACAACAGTGAGGGGCAGAAGCAGTTATTGGTTGGAGGACTAAGAGTACGCAGCAGAGAGGAAATAGAGACTACAGAGGAAGCAACGCAACCACCAAGAGAGTCGATGCAGTCCTGAGAAGGGGTGATGTAGGCCCACGCAGGGCTCATGTAGGGATTGCGTAGTGTTTCCAAGGGATAGTCCGAATTTTGCTTGAGATTGGGGTTTCTGAGCTGGTAGGGCTGAAACTAAATTTTCTGAGAGGCAGATCGATTCAGAGAAGAGGTGACACAGTCATTAACCATTCCCACGTAGGCCTACGCATCTACTGCACAGAGGCAGTGCAGAGGGAGCTAGGGTTTCGCCAGTTCGGATCTAGATCAGTTAGGACTTGCAGTGTGAGGTAATACTCACTATTTTTTGTCTGTCGTGAATTCTCTGTACTGGATAGCCAACAAGGCATCCAGAGATTGTACTCAGAAAACTGATGCTTAATAATAAAAACCCTCTGATCTGCTGCATCGGTTTTCTCGCATTGGGTTTTTCCGGGACATTTGTCCAAAAATAAGTGTGTCCTTTGTGTGATTGTCTCATCTTATTTTTTAGTTCTTGATCTGTATAATGGTGTAGACTGCAGTGTATTTGCATTAATATTTACTGAATAATTCTGTAAATAGCTTGTTAATTGAAGAACACAAGTAGGAAATGAAAATTAGTTAACTGCAGTAGGATTTTTGTTGGTTTAGATTTAGAATTTTTCACATGGTATCAAAGTGATTGCAGATCAAGGAGGACTGAAGCCATCAATGAAATGACAGAAGAAAAATACGCTGCAGGAAAGTAGTTGTCCCGAGTGACAACGCCCTTATGAACTAGAGGGGCAGAGAAAGGGTGATGCAGTCACTTGGGAAGGCTCACGCAGAGCCTGCGCCAGCCTGCTAGGGTGACGTTGTAGCTGCAGAAGGCAGCGCAGTCATTTCTGGGCTAGCGTAGAAGCTATTGAGTCTCATTTTTTCTGGTTGCTATCTGAAGTTGTTGGTGGGACGCTGATTCTATTGGTGAAGAACAATGTTTAGTGGGGCAGAAACAAAGTAGAGGGAATCAGTGCCTCAGAATATTTCGTGCCAAGAAGGCTAGATCCAGTGTTGTGCAGCAGTAAAGAGTGATCAGAGAGGATTGCTTCGACAATTGTTGTCAACAACTCCTCCAAAATCTGGTCCTTGCCCCTTGGCCTAGGCTACTCATCCTCATCATGATGATCCATACCTTCCCTGCTGGCTTCGATCACAATGTATGAAAAAGGGTCTGGCTTATAGTCTTTCCCACGACATCTTCCTTTGCCTCTACCACGATCTCTTTGGAAAACCATTCCATGGTATCTTGGTGGCATCACCTAGTCTTGTTCCCCACCTTGGCCAGGAACATGCTTTGATACCACTGTAATATTCCAAATGGAAAATTTACAATGATAACAAAGACATGCAAATATATAAACACATAAATTTTTCAGAAATTAACACATGAGCCAGAAAATATGCACCAACTCCATAAATTGGCCAAATTTTATTATATGATAATGTTGTGGTACAAATAGTTGGAGAAAGTGCACTTGGGCTTGCACAAGGCAAGCTACAAGCATTAGGTGATGAGTACAAGCAAATCCAACAACTCCAATAGCAAGCTCCTCTAGAAAACTGCATCGCTGCTCTAAGATTGCATTGTTTCCTGACTTTGGCCTCTGATTTACCCACCGAAAAATGCCTTAGAAAACTTTAGGAATTTGGGAAGGTGATCCTTGCTAAAACCCAGAAAAACCTAGAAAGGGTTTCCTCTAATTCCAAACTTCAAAATTTGAGCCTTTGCAGCTTGGCCCTCCTCCAAATTCTATTTCTGTTATAATAGTTGTTGTTGTCAATCACTGCCCTTCAAAATCCAAACAAACCTCCTCAAATGAACCTCCAATCAATCCCCTAACACCTCAGCTCCAAAATCCCTCAAAGGCAGCTCCCACAAATGAGCCTCCTCTAATGACTTCACAGTCCAGGGAGGTGCTTATGCAGTCTTTGTGTATGATGGAGTGAAGGCTGCTCCTATACTCCAGAAATGGGTCCTCAATCACTCTTGTAATCTCCTCCGATGAATTCTCCAAAACCCCACTCCACAACAACAAGATGGCTCCAACCACTATGCAATAGAGGCTCTAGACTCCATCCCAATCTCTCCAGAAAAGTGTAGAACATGTAGGTGCTCACTCCTCCGGACTTAAGGCAAGGAAAATGCCTTCGTTGGGTGGCACTCGAAGTCAACCAAAGAAAGATTGAGCTTCACTCCTTGGGAGGCTCTTGTGCTGAATAACACAACGTTGGCTCAGCTAAGCAACTAAGGCAATTTGATTTCTTCAATAGGAAAAAGATACCAATGGCTCCTCCATTCCTTCCTTTTATAATTGTTGGGCATGCATGCATTGTGGGTCCCTCCACAATTTCGATTTTCCCAAAGGAATTCGAATTACCTTTTCCTCTAATGCGTACTTCATGTGGGTCCCATATTCCACTATCAACTAAATAATTTATTTCTCCCATGTTTTCCACCCCAAAATTGCCTTGTGTTAACTTTAATCAAAATTTACAAAAATTGATTTCCTAAGACATTAGGAAAATCTAAGAAGGGACATTACATATTCAAATATAACGTCCCTGTTGACTTCAATATGTCTTCCTTGATGTAGATTCTATATGCCTTTGAAGAAAGACTGTAGCCAACGAAGGACCCTTTAATGCTTGTAGAATATAGTTTCTTTCGTTTGTCCTTTGGAATGTGGATATAAGCAGGACACCCAAAGATTCAAAGATGGTCCACACATAGCTTCTTTCCTATGAATGCTTCCTTAGATGTCATATTATCAAGAATTCTGAGAGATTCTCTTTTGTATATATATTGTTGTCATTGTTGCTTTTCCCCATAGGAATTTTGGTATGTCTTGATAAAAAATCATTGTGCGTATACATACTTCAATTGTCCTATTTTTCGTTCAGGCCACTCCATTTTGTTCGGGATAGTAGGGAACAATGAGCTCCCTCTTAATTCCTGCTTCTTTGCAATATGAAATCATTTAATCATTTCTTTGGAAGTGAATTCCCCACCATTGTTGGATCTCAAAGTCTTTATTCTTCTTTTGGTTAGGGTCTCCACTTTAGATCTAAACTCCTTGAATTTTTCAAATACTTCATCATTTTTCTTGAGAAGGTAGAGCCATGTCTTTCTAGAGTGATCATCAACGAAGGTCACATAATAAAGATGACCTCCAAGTGATTTATCAGACATAGGCCCATACACATTTGAATGAATGAGGTCTAATTTATCCTTACACCTTGTTTCATTGTTTGTAAAGGGTTTCCTTTTATTCTTTCCCAAAACATATCCCTTGCATATTCCTTCATGATCTTCTTTGATATTGGGGATGCCATTTACCAATTGATTGAGAGAGAGAATAACCTTATAATTTAAATTTCCATATCTTCTATGTCATAGCTCAATGGGATTGATTTCCATGTAAACTAGGGCTTGAGGAGATGGTGTTATGACTCTAGATAGACTTCCTTCACGTAATCCAATAACCCTAGCTTTATCAATGCTTGAATCTTTTCCCCAAACTAGAACTTTTCCATCTACAAAAGAAATTCTATCACCTTGATCTTTTAAGTGAGAAATTGAAAGTAAATTCTTTTTCAAACTTGGAACAAAGAGTATATTGTTGAGATGCAACTTTGCTCCATTTTCCAGCTTCAACGAAGTTGATCCTAGGCCTCTAACAACATAACTTTTGTTGTCCCCTAGTTCCACTGCATGAGAAGTTGGTTCCTTTGATAGAGTGTGAAGTTGCTTACTTTCTTCTGTCATATGCCTTGATGCTCCACTATCAATAATCCATTTGTTGTCATCATTTAGTGAACTTGTGAGTGCAACCAAGAACCCTTTCCTTCTGACCTTATTTAATAAGTTGTAGATGATTCTTTTGATCCAACTTTCTGCAATATTGAATCCTATTTTAAAGTATCTTATCATAGAGGGAGTAACCTTTCCTTTCGAGCCAACAAAGTGATCTCCAATCTTCTTTGACCTTAGTTCTGATACCATGTTGAGAAATCAATGCTAGTAGTATTAGGGTTTGATTTCTCTTTCTTGATAATTACTTGTGAATTATGTTGGCTTCTTTTACTTCTTTATTATATTATCTTTCATCAGACACTTACCAAATTAAGTGTATATGAAGATCACAAGAACAAGAGACACAAGATGTAGGCACTCAACCAAGGCAAAACACCTATCTAGGGGAAAACCCAGTCAAACCTCTTCCTTCAGTAGTTTTCACAAGATAATCCAAAACTGTTCTACCTAGACTTGTGAAAATTCTTGAATCTAAACCAAAAACCCTACTGTAGTAAATCTGATTTACTTCTCCTACTTGTTTGATTTAATTAACAAGTTATTTTCCTGAATTATTCCGTAAAACATCAAATTAAATACTACTACAACCTACACATACATACATATCAAGTACTGAAGAATTTAGCACGCATGACAAAGGATACACAATATTTTTTGGACAAATGTCCCTGGAAAAAGCCAATGCGGGAAAATTTGTGCAACGACTCTTGATGGTTTTATTATTATACAGAATTTTGAATACAAACAAGTGCACTAGTAGTGGTTTCCCAATAGATAAATCTTGGCAGATGTACCTCTATCTCTTGAGACAGAAAATATGGTTGATCCAGCTGAGAATGAGGAACCCCACAGGTGCCTACACAGTCACTGCGTCACCCTTCAGTGTGGTTGCGTCACTCTGTCTGATCTATTGAATACGAGCCCTTTTTGGTCCACTGAAACCCCAATGTTGCAGCCTCTAGCTCTGCGTCACCCTCTTGTGACTGTGTCATCCTCTGTGCTGGCTATGCTTGAGCTTGGTTCGGTCTGCGTCACCCTTCCTGGGCTGCACTGCCTCTTTGGTACAGATCTGCCTCTCTGCAATTGTATTCTCAGCCTCGGATTCAGAAATCCCTCTGCCGATTTGCCCCTCGCTGCACTGCAAGCTCACTAAAAAATTCTCAGCAAACCGTGCCCCAGAATTTCGACTTACCTGAAGTGCTGCCACTTTGTGTATTTTTCCAACTAACCTCATGCCTTCCTTTAATACTTTTCTCGTTGAACAATCAACGATCGTGATCTAATCTCTAATCAACAACTAAGATTAGAAAAGACTTGATCCTCGTCACTTAGAACATTCTCACTCACATGTTTAAATTAATTCCCATTAATTATTTAATTTCTCTAGGTTAGGCTTATGGTCTCCATTAAAATAATTAATTATTGGAATAACTTAGGCTCTGGGTGGAATTTCTCCAAACGATTTTTGGGTCTTGGAGATCTCATGTGTTCTAGCCCCTCCACAAAGTTTCAGAGCTAGAGCACATATGATGCTACCATAAATCTCAACAAGAACTTCGACCTTGAAGCAACAGAACTTCGACCTATGCAGCAGCAGAACTTCGACCCCAACAATTGCCCAGTAACTTCATAGGAAAGAGAGAGAGAGAGAGATAGCCCAAACTTTGACTTTATTCTTCTCCTACAATTCTCCTTATCTTGGAACTTCGCACTTTTTTTGCACTTCTTGTGTATACCGAACTCGTTGAGTGGATGAACAAATGGATCGAACTGCACTTGTATATATAGCCTCTTCTGTGGTTCGAATTTTCCTCTTATAGGCCGACTTCATCAGGAAAGGGCTGACTTGGTGTGGAGTTGACAAATTACTTATTTGACTCAATAATAATTCTTTTTACATGATTCAAAAACCCAAGAAGGGTCTCATAAAATGGACAATGACTCTAATGACTCAATAGAAAAGCTAGAAGTCCTCAATGGCGGCTTTGACCTAGAAAATGATGACCCAAACATGAACCCATGCTTTAATAAGTCATTGTAATAATAATAAAATTTTCTTTTTCATTCTTTTGATAAATACATATCATAATGACTCAAATACAAATATGAAGACCAAATCTAGTTACATTATTAAACATTTGTCAGGCAATGGTGAGGAGATTCTGGAAAGGCATCAAAGTTCAATGGTTTAGATGAGGCTAAATGCCAATTCTTAGCCCTAGGGGGATTATTTTGATTTGCATTCCCATTGGAATTGGCACTGGCATTAGCATTGGCATTTTGATTATTAGTATTATCCATTTCGGGAAATATGATATTTTTAGTAGGGGAAGGAGTACAATCTCATCTTCTAGTGGCAACTCTCGTTCTTGGAGCTATGTTGTCTTCAAAGGATTCATACTCAAGCAATTTAGGAGTTGCCAAAAGAGGATCTATCTTGCCTTTAGGGAAACTGCTTCTTCAAATGTTTCGATAGGGAAGGTAGACTCGCTTCTTCCTCGGCAACGACGCCAAAATGTTACAACAAAATCTAGTAGGCCTTGGAGAGGAAAACCCTACATGACAAATAGCCAGACCCATGCTAACAATGGGAGAATGGCCTACTATCACCACAACCAAGGTCCCTTGCTATTTATTGAATTTCACTGATGGGAGGAGTCCTATTAGTATTATGATCACCTATGAAAGGTATTCTAGGGTTTAAGGTGTAAGGTGATGGACTAAGACCTCTCAAGAAAGACTCGAAGTTATGGTACAAGGCTTCAAAAGGTACTTTGCTTTCTATGAGAGACCTAGTGATGAGCCCTAGTATTGCATCAAGAGTGTTGCAACTTCCAAGACTCTCAACTTAAATTATCAACCCGAGGTTCGTAAAAACTTAGAGGTGACAGTGCTATATGCATAGTAAGTTCTACTAATGTCGCCCACAGACATTAGATCAAATCAAGGTGTTCAGAGACCACTCCTTCAGCTAATTACAAAGAGAATTTATTTTGAAAGCATATCATGATTGCAAGGAAATGAACATGATTCTAACTGTAGAAATGAAAATGCCATTCATTAGATGTAAAGGCTAATTGTAATTGCATGAAAGGAATAGACTAGTCTAGTTGCAGAAGTAAACCATGCTAACCTACTCACACACTAATCAAATCAATAGTATACTTCCATGAATCATTTATCTAATTGCAACTTGTTTGAAAAGGAGGAATTCAATCTTCTATACAACTATGGAATTCAAAAATACTAAGTCTAATTCTACTTGTTATTTTGTGGTTGAAGTGAGGAAAAGAGAGGGTTGGAGTGGTCTTGGAGTCTCCTTAATCATGAAATCAAAGCCTGGGGGCCATTATTCATTTCAAAATGCAAGAATCGATGTTTGGAGCAAATCTGGTTGGATTTAAGCAGTGCTATAGGACTTCTAGAGGAAGTGCTACATGAGGCTGTGTTTTTCTACAGCAGGCCTTGTTTTGCTACAAGAGTGTGTCCGAGAGCTTTCTGAGGGCAAGGATGTTGTCTTGAAGGTGAAGGAAGGTGGATGAAGGTGAATGAGGGATGTGGGAATCCTTTTGCCAAGCCTAGGACCCCTCAGATGCCTATCTTGCACAAAAGTTTGTGCCCACGGTTACCTTCATTGGGCCTGAAAGAATGGTCTTGGTGGCAGAGTTTGAAAACAGTTTGAGGTGTCCAGGAGGAAGATGGAATGGCCTAAGTGGATGTAGATAAGTGTGCCAACCCCTGCAAGTCAACAACGATCCCTGCAGACTAGCCAAGTACATGCATTACATGATCAACATTGTAGCAAAATGGATCAAAGTGGAAAGAATGAGTTGAATTTTATTGCTTTAAGATCTACTCTACCCTACTCTAATTGCCAAAACAATGTTGCTAATTCCTAGTGTTGTACCTTGGAAGACAACCTCTGGATGAGGAGAGGTCAGTGCCCAAGACATTTAATAAGAACTGTGAGGAAGACAATTTGTTGTTCCATTCTTAAAACCCCAAAAATTTTAATTATATAAATAGTGTTCCCAAGTCTTCTGTGGGAAAAACAATGTTTCAAAGTGGCCTTCTGATGTTGAATATGATTTTAAATGGCAATGCAATGAGAAAAAGATGATGGAAATCTTTTAACAAGAGGCTACTTAGAGCAAAATCTTTTGTCTTTAGCTTTAGAAGAAATATGGAATCAGTATGAAATGGGATACAGAAACGAGGAGTGCATTATTAAGGTTGTCTTTACTTTAACTCACACAAATCAAAGTTTTAAAAACTGTTAAGTTAAAAGACCAGCAACTTCATTACTCTTTTCAATGGAAGAAAAACATTTAAATGGAAAGAGAACAAAAACTCATATCATACTCAACAAATGGCTGGAACCACTTTGAAGTCTTTATTTAATCACCAAGAAGATTTGAAAATACAAAGAACTTCTTCTTGTGAGGTCCAAAACTCAGAACCCGCACTTCTTCAAAAAAAAAATTTATACAAAATTTCAAAAGGGACAGTTATGGAACTGTCAACTGGGAAAAACTACTAACCACCTAAAACTATTCTGAGACTGCTTGTTCCATCGAACATTACATTCTTAATGAAAATAAAAGAAAAATACGTTTATACATTATCATATAATTTTCCAAAAACTTTTTGCAAAAATGTTGCTGAAATGACAGGTGGCATTTGTTAATTGAGTAAGCTGAGACTTTGTTGCAGTTGAGGGTCCAACTCCTGCACTTGTTACTGTCAGTGACATCCATTCTCTGCATCTTTTCCAGAGGTTCATATTTGCATTTGGGCTCTTCACAAATCTAGTATGTGCCATTATGAAATTTGTGATCCTTCTATATGTTGGCTTTTCAACAAAGAGAGTTCTCATCAGTGAGAGTAACTGAAAATCTTTATGTAAGTAGTTTACAATTGTTGCGCCCTTCAACACTGTTGTTTTCTCATGTGTAGAGCCAATTTTGCTCTTGGCCTCCACCGGCAAGGTCTCGTAGGTCTCCCAGTAGGCATGAAAAAGAAGATTAATTGAGCATAACTTGGTGTAGATAGAGTTTGGAAGGCAGACAACAAGGTTTCTTTTGAGAAAGAGGTGTAAGGGTTCGAAGAAGGAAAACACAAAGCTTTTTGTATTAAAAGTGAAGACACCTAGAAGATATTCTCCCCTAATTTGTTCATGACAAAGCATTTTTGTGGATAAGGGGAAAAAACTAGCCAATAATCAAACTCTGGAAAGATATATGTTTGAGGGATCATTGTAGTTAAAATACCAAACCTGACAGCTGCAACATATACAGGAGAATATTCTTGATTTAGGAGGACATGATGATGAAACTCTATGAAGTTTATGGAACAAATTGGGTCAAATACATCTCTTTCAGTGTCCATTAAAGGAATAAGAGAGGAAGAGCCATTTAACATAGCTTTATTGGACATTTTGACAGCTAGGACGAAAGAGATGACGTGTAAATACCTAGTTACCGATGAATTTTGTTGACTGGAGCTCTGAGTTGTAAAATCCCAATCTACTGAAGCAGAAGAAAAGAACAATGGTAAAATGAAATGGACAAAGGAAATGAGGTTTATGGGAAAATGGAGGGAAAACGGAATTAAATGCACACATGGGGATGTACGAATAAATGATGTGGCGACAAGATGGGATGAACTGACAAGGTGACTTGGTTGATGAAGTGGTGGAGGGACAATGGTGAAGGAGTGGTGACGAGGTGACCTGCTTGATGAAATGGAGGAGGGACAATGGTGAAGGAGTGGTGACGAGGCAGAGAGAAAATGGATTAAAACTGTTCCTCGCTCGCTTGCTGATGAACTACGAGGGCATCCTCCCGTATGGAGGAAAACCGACAGAGTTCCCCCTTAACGCTCCTGCGTCGTTGATCTGTGGTCTACACAGATCTTTGATATTCTTTATAGGGGCACAAGGCGAGCTAATTGTCAGGCATGTAGTGTCGTTGGGTTTGCTCCATCTGCTGGGCCCCTCCTCTTCTGACCATCACTCTCGACAAACAAAATGATATTTAACAATGTCGATTGTTGGCGTATAGGGACCCATCAAAACCCATTTGCTTTTAATTCTGCATTACAACTTAATCAAGGCTGATTAATCCACCATTAATAATTAATCATAATCCTAAATCAAAACTTTGAGTTTAATTTTTTTTTGGAGTACATACATTTATGTTTTTATTTTTATTTTTGCATGTATGGAGAAAAATAAAACCAGCTACAACACCTAGGTTGCAGAAACCAAGCATGCAGAGAGTTACAATCCAAATCTTAACAATTTCCAAGAAATCATAAACACATGTTTTTGGCTTGTGATTGTAGATCTTCTAGCCACACATCCCATAAGATAGGTTGTGGTCAAACATGCAACTACAATTTTTATAATATAATTCCTACTTAAACAAGAAAATAAATACAATGACTTGATCAAGAACAAGGAAAGAATACATGAGAGGGACTAAAGCCTCTGGGTTGGGCCCTGTTATCGCCCGGATTGTACAGGCACCGCGACAACGCTTAGGACGAGGGCTGTTACTCTGATCCCCGTCCACTCCGTTCTAATTGTCTCCCAATAGCAGACTTTGGGGGGTAGTCCCTATGGAATGAGGTGATCAATTTGTCAATGTGTGCAACGGATCGATAAGATTGTGAATTAACATAAATAAAAGAAGTTAGACCATAAAGCCAAATCTGAGCAAACATAAACAAATAACACAGTATTTGATTATGAAATTCACCTAAACCTCCCTGGCTACCTCTCCTGGCCGCTTCTCAATCAGCAAACCGCTCTTTTAGGCTTCAAATTTGCACTTATAGCAATGACCTCAAATTCAGAGGTTCAGATGCAGAAAAGGACTGTAGAATAGAAATCAACACGAGAAATCGTGAAATTTTAGTATAAATTTGACCATATTTGGACCAGGTGACCTCTGGATATCCCAAAAGCCAATCTCCACCTGCAATTCTGCCAAATTTGGAGAAAATCCGCCAAATTGGAGCAATTCTGCTAACTCTTATTGGCGCTTTCATGGTTCTTGCAACTCATAAATATAATTTCGTTATGTCCATATCCGAAAAGGCGCTTGGGCTCAATGGTTAAATAGTTGAGTGGGGGAGAGGAGGTCAGAGGTTCAACTCCCCTCAACCTCGTTTCAAGGTGCGTATCACGTTTTATGTGCGGATATGTTGTGATTGTATATATAATATATGATGTAATAAGGTTAAAACCTTATCCTCGCGCTGTATAAACCTGATCACCACACGCTGTTTGGAAATATATATTGTATGATAGGGTTGTTACACCTTATCCTCACATGTATATATTTAATCTGCACTATTTAAATGCAATATATGATAAGGTTGGAAAACATACCACTCGTGTATAAAACTTATCTACGTGCTATTTAAATCACATGACATATACGCTGGTAGGGGTGGCAGAGCCGCCAGCTATGGCGGGCTCTGTCCCCCATTTAATGTTGCCTCCAACCTTAATTTAACCATAAAACAATTACATTTGCCATTCTAAACATGAACATTCTGCCAGATCTTTGGTTAGCCGAATATTACGAAAACTGTTGTCGGATTTGGAGGTCAAGGGTTCAATTCCCTTAGAGCCTTTTTTTCGAATTCTTTGAACCATGTTGTCCACTGTGTGCGCACAGTCACTGCAAACTCATGGGTTATGTGGCGCCATGTGGCCCTTTTTTTTTGCAAAAACTAGACAAACTTCAACGAAGCATAGAATTCGCATAGGATGTCCATTTGACGTGCCATTTGCGGCGTTGGGTGCGTACCGTCGAGCACTTCAACATCGTACCATGTGCCGATGCATTTGAAGTGTTTTTAAGATGAGCATTTGCATTTATCCACCTGGATCACTCTTTCCCACTGAGAAGCTTTTGGACCACCAAAAGTTGGTTTTATTTTGGAAACAAGTGAGGATATGATTCCTTCACTCTCCCTGTTTCTATCCATCGAGCCTTGTTGGGATTTGTGCCTTTGAGTCCGATGCGCAAGTATTCCCCATCTCTGTGTCTTGAAGATCTGGCCCTTTTGTCCAAAATTACATCCTCCTGAAGTTCATTCATGTATTCTGGAGAGAAGTCTTCTATGGACGGTAGTTGACTTCGTTCTTCTTGATCATCTATCATATAAGGCTCATAAAGGCGCAAATTTTCCACATTTACGACGAAATAAATTTGCATGTAAGGTGGCAACTCTAAACGAAAAGCGTTATTACCAATCTTGTCCACGAATTTGAAAGTATCATATCTGATTGGTTTTAACTTTTTACCTTCACCTTGAAGTCTTTCCTTGCTGAGGTGTAACCAAAATTTTTACCCACCTTGAAGTTATGATCCACCCTATGTTGGTCGTGTCTTGTTTTGTACTGTGCTTGACTCTTCTCGAGCTATTCTTGGACTGCTTACTGTATCAACTGAATCTGTTCGATGAAGTGACTATCTTTGTCCTTCTCACTTCGCCCATTTGTTACAACATCTTTGCCAAAAATAAATTCCAAAGGAGACTTTGGTAAATACCCAAAACAAGTCTAGAAAGGAGATCGCTGAGTAGAAGAGTGCTTTGCTTGATTGTATGCATGTTGTATGTAAGGTAGACGTTCATCCCAAAGTTTTGGATGCTTGTTGTTGTATCCTTGAAGCAATTGAACCACTATTGTCCATTTGTCTGTGGATGAAATGTTGTGCTCTTCTTCAATTTTGTGTCCATGAATTCCAACAAACTTGACCAAAATTGACCAACAAATCTGGTGTCTTGATCAGATACAATTGATGTGGGTAATCCAAAATGAACCCATACATTCTCAAAGAACAACTTAGCTATTTGTTCAGCTATGACCTGTTTAGTACATGGTATTAAAATACACATTTTACTGAACCTATCCACTACTATATACAAGTAGTCATGACTTTTCCTAGACATAGGTAATCGTCCTACATAGTCCATTGAAATGCTTTCCCATGGACAAGATGGAATATGTAATGGAGTATACAATCCAAACTTTTTGTTACTAGGTTTGCTAATAGCACACTTATAACATCCCTTTACATATTTTGATACAGTATCAATCATTCTTGGCCAGTAACAAAATCTTTGAAGATGCGCAATTGTCTTGTTGACACCAAAATGTGCTGCAATTAGAGAAGTATGAGCTTCTCTTATGACATGAACTCTTTCATTCATTGGAATGCACAATTTTCCAAGATGATATAAAAGTTTGTCATGGAGATGATAATCAAATGCTTCACTTTGCTTGCCATCTTTTAAAGTTGCTTAAACTTCCTTAAAGTCATCATCATTAGCACATTGTTCAATATATCCTTCATGTGATACTGTGTTGTGCTTAAGAACTGTTGATGCATTGATGATTGGTCTTCAGAATAAATCAACAACTTTATTATGACGCCTTTCTTATATCTGACTACTAAATGAAATTGTTGTAGAAAACCCATCCAACGATAATGCCTTGATTGTTGCAACTTACTTTGTGAATGCAAATATTGAAGTGGTTGATGTTCTGTGTGAATTGTTGTTTCTTTATGAAGCAAATAATGTTTCCACTTCTTTACTCTTTGAACTAGTGCATATAATTCTTTATCGTATGTCGGATAGTTGGCTACTGCTGAAGTAAAAGTTTCATAATGAAAGCATATAGGTTTTTTGTGTTGGAGCAACACAACTCCCATTGCATAGTTACTTGCATCTATTTCTATCTCGAACGTCTACTGCAAATCTAGCAATGCTAATACTGGTGAAGTACTTATCTTTTCTTTTAGTCTGTCGAAGGCTTTCTGCTGTTTGCCTCCCCACTGAAACTCTTGTTTAACACTTGTTAAAGCATGCAAAGGAACTGCAATAAGGGAGAAGTTTGCAATAAACTTTCTCCAATATTGCGCTGCATGCAAAAAGCTCCTAACTTCTGTAGCAATTCTTGGGCATGGTGAATTTACCATAGACTCAACCTTTGAAGGGCCGATCTTTAACTCACCATTCCCTACAATATATCCTACGTAAACTAATGAAGTTCTGCCAAATTCACATTTGGACAATTTTACATATAATTGTTCTTTTCTTAGGACACCTAATACATGCTTTACATGCTTTACATGATCATTTAAAGTCCTACTAAACACAAGAATATCATCTAAGTAAACTATTACAAAATTATCTATGAATGGTCTAAATACATCATTCATGATACACATAAATGTAGTTGGTGCATTTTTCAAGCCAGAAGGCATGACCATCCACTCGAAGAGTTCCTGCTCGGTCTTGAAAGTTGTCTTCCAAATATCCTGTTCAACAACTTTGATCTGATAATATCCACTACGCAAATATAGCTTAGTAAAATATACGACATCCTTCAAATGATCTAATAAGTCATCAATACGTGGAAGCGGATAATGGTTCTTTATTGTGATCTTGTTCAAGGCTCTGAAGTCGACACACATCTTCCATGAACCGTCCTTCTTTCGAACCAAAATGATAGGTGAACCACACGGAGAAGTGCTTGGATGAATCATACCTTGATCAAGTAGTTCTTGAACCTGCTTCATTATTTCTTCATTCTCTAATGTTGATAACCTATACATTCCAATGTTAGGTAGAGAAACATCCAACTGCAACTGAATTTCATGTTCAATTTGTCACTTGGGAGGAAGACCTTTAGGTTCTTCAAACAAATCATTGTAATCGGAAATAACTTTAACAAGATCTTCTTTCAGTTCGGGCAGACATCCTTCGAAGGCGTGGGAATCTGTAATGTCCTTTGTTTTTAAAACCATAAGGATGAACTGTTTGCTAGGATTTATTATTCTCTTCATTTGTCCTGAGTTTATGAGTGAAAAATTATCTTTGAACTTATGTAATATTCCAAATAGAAAATTTACAGCAATATAAAGAACATGCAATAATTCAAACACAAAAATTTCACTCTAGCAACATAGATACAAAGAATATGTCGGAAACACCCAATTTTATTAATAATGTATGGCTGGAGTACAAAATGAGATGGAGATGGTGCACATGGGCTTGCACAAGGCAAACTACAAGCATCACATGATCAAATGTTGGATGGCACAACTGCTGCTACGTTGCTCCTCTGAAATACTGCACAATCACCTAGTTTTTGCAACTGCTGGCTGAGTTCGGCACTGAATTTTCCCACCAAATAATGCTCAGAAATTTCTAAGAATTTGGGAAGGTGATCCTTGCCCAAAACCTAGAAAAACCTAGAAACGGTTTTATCTAATTCCATCTTTCAAAATATGCCCTTTTTTGCCTAGCTCTTATAGCTGCTCACTGAGCAGCGAC
This sequence comes from Pinus albicaulis, assembly GCA_034641835.2. Lineage (NCBI taxonomy): Eukaryota > Viridiplantae > Streptophyta > Pinopsida > Pinales > Pinaceae > Pinus > Pinus albicaulis. Next base: position 1,634,452,623 of record CM076584.1, read on the forward strand.
TACGTAAATGGGCTAATCTACTACTTAGAAAATTCTGGGATTTTAACCATGGACTCTACTAAAAAAACCCAAAAAACCCAAAAAGCTTCCCATAAAACTCCAATCTTCAAAATTTGGCCTTTCTATTCTTTGCCTTCTTCAAATTTCGAATTCTACTGGGTATGCAGAGCTATGGGCTGAACTCAAAGAGAAAATGTCTGCAACTACTCTCCAAAGCTCAACTATTGAAGGGTTGACCCCTTCACTGGATTCCAAGCGGGAATGCTATGGAATTTCATCGTCCCCTGGAACTCTCTGCTGATGGATTGCACAAGTCACTGAGTGACTGCGCTGCTATAGAGGAGCTGCAAGTGGCCTGATGCCGAATAATAAAGTCAGCTCATGACAGATAGTAGGAATCATCTCCTGAAGCTCCGTGAAACTCCTTAATGAAGTCTCCTCAAAAAATCCTCTCCTGAGCGGGCACTCGAAGTCCCCCGAGGATGAGGTTGGGATCTCCACTCAGAGACACCTGTGTGCTAAACAACACTGCAGAATCGGCTAAGCAACTCAAGCATGCTCAAGTCGTAAAGACCAGAAAATCAGAATAATCAAGAATGATTTCCATGGCTGCCCTCACCCCCTTCTTATTCTTGTGAAACCCTAACAACATTGGGTCCACTCATTAACTGCGCTATCACTTGGCCCCTTGGCATTCACACATGCTGCATTTCTTTCTTGGCCTCTTGGCCCCACAAGATGCTGCGTTGTTCACACTAGCTCTGGAAAAAAAGTTTTATTCAAACTGCTGGGTTTATGGGCCCCTTCACCCTTTTATTCACCTATTAAACTTAAGAAAACAAAATTGGAAAAATTTAATATTCTTAATTAGTTATCAGCTAATTAGGAATATTACAACTTATGAGCTCTAATGGTGTAATTCACTCTATCTTTAGTTAACTGATATTTGTTTTCTTCTAGATAGAAAATAGCCTTTCTATCATACAAAAATGCAATACCAAGTACAATTCCACATATATCAAGTGGGACTATATCTAATTCTACCTCATCCATGTATTTTGAGCCTATGGAAAAACAAAGTTTACATTGTTTAGATACTTGAAGTCTTGTTTTGTCACAAACCCATCTTAATGGATATGGTATTGGATGAGAAGTAGTTACCATGCCCAACTTTTTAACAAGAGTTTCATAAATTAAATTGACTTGCGATCCACTATCAAACAAAGTATCAATTTTGTTATGTTTAGCAATTACTCTAATATGAAAGATCTCTCTTCTTTTCTTTTCATTATTTGCCTCGTTATGAACTTTAGAAGAATTGGTACTAGCAATAGGATTTTTACCTTTAATGCCCGTGGCTATCACCTTCATTTCATCTCCCCAATTTGATCCCAAGTCTTTGAATGTAGATGCAACATTCTTTCGCTCCTTATTGAATTTCTTTGGTTTCAGCTCCGGATGAAGCTTCCAACAATGACTTTCATCGTGACCCTTTTTTTGGCAATGTGAGCAAGTCACGTTTTCCTTTTTAATTGTCGTTGTCTTTTTCGTTTTTTGTTTTCCTTCCCCTTTATCTTTACTTTCTGTAGATTTAGATGAAGATACAAATTCTCTATTCTTCCCTCTAGCTTTCTATGTGAGTGGCTTGTAACGAAACATCATCTAAGCTAGTGGGTTTTAACATCAAAATAGTATGCCGTAATTAACTATGTAGACCTCCAATATATTTCAGCAAAGTTTTTGGAGAGTCTAATGCTATACCTAACATTAATGCACACTTTCGAAATTCTTGTGTATAGCTTTGAACATTTTGACCTTTAAGTTGATGCAAAGTTTGCCAACTCATCATAGCTTGTTGAACATAGGCTAAAGGATAAAGTTGCTTCCTTAAAGCGGAAATAAATTCACTCCATGATGAAATGATCTTACCATGTCTTTGAAGGTCAGTTTGAGTTTTTCCTTCCCACCATACGAGTGCAGTTCCTCCAAGTCTTAAACTTGCCACTTGAATCTTCTGTCGGTTCTTCACTATATTCTGTATCCTGCAATAGACTTCAACTTGTCTGATCCAATTGTCTAATTTTTCAGCATTTAATTCACCATCATAAATTGGCATATCAAATTTTACATCAAGCTTAATCAAAGAATAAACTTTCTTTTTTTCTTTCTTTTTAGAAGACACATAACATGAGGATGAAGAAGGAGAGGACTTCTTTTTTTTGAAGAAGAAGATGGAGGAGAAGGTGGAGGAGTAGGCTTTGATGTTGTTCTCGCTTCTGCCTTTGCTGAAGTCTCCTCGCCTTTTCCTTTTTTAAATTCGTTGTACATCTCCTCAACCATGGCTTTAATTGACATGAATGAGTCCACGAATTGAGCTTCTGATCCCAACGATCGTCCTTCGCCATCTTTTTCTTTCGAAATATCCTTCCAATCTCCGATTTTGGTGAAACAAGTTCTCGTTTTCCTTGCTTTAGCTTTAGCCTTGTAATCATTCAACACTGTCAAGCCTCATTAAACCTGATGCTCTGATACCAAAACTTGATCAATTTGTCAAAAAGGTGTTACAGACATGTTTAAAAATTCCATTTATGTTAATGTATGCAATAGATCGATAAGATTGCGAATTAACATAAATAAAAGAACATAAAGCCAAATCTCAGCAAACGTAAACAAATAACACAGTATTTGATTACGAAGTTCACCAGAACCTCTGTGGCTACCTCTCCGGGTCGCTTCTCAATTAGTAAACCGCTCTTATTAGGCTTCAAATGTGCACTTATAGCAATGACCTCAAAATTAGAGGTTCAAGTGCAAAAAAGTACTGAAGATTCGAAATCAACACGAAAAATCGTGAAATTTGAGTATAAATTTGACCATATTTGGACCAAGTGACCTCTGGACCTCCCAAAAGCCAATCTCCACTTGCAATTCTGCCAAATCTGGAGAAAATCCGCGAAACTGGAGCAATTCCACTAAATCTGACTGACGCGTGTATGGTTCCTGCAACTCATAAATATAATTTCGCTCTCCATATCCAAAAAGGCGCTTGGGCGCAGTGGTTAAATAGTTGAGTGGGGGGTAGGAGGTCGGAGGTTCAACTCCCCTCGACCCTGTTTCAAGGCGCGTATCATGTTTTATGTGCTGATATGTTGCGATTGTATGTATAATATATGATATAAAAAGGTTAAAACCTTATCCTCGCGCTGTATAAACCTCATCACCGTGCGCCGTTTGGAAATATATATTATATGATAAGGTTGTTACACCTTATCCTTCTACGTATATATTTAATCCGTGCCATTTAAATGCAATATATGACAAGGTTGGAAACCTTACCACCTGCATATAAAACTTATCCGCGCGCTATTTAAATCACATGATATATATGGTGGTAGGGGTGGCGGAGCTGCCAACTATGGCGGGCTCTGTCCCCCATTTAATGTTGCCTCCAACCTTAATTTAACCATAAAACAATTACATCCGCCCTTCTAAACATGAATTGTCCGTTAGATCTTTGGTTAGCCGGATATTATGAAAACCGTTGTCGGATTTGGAGGTCAAGGGTTCGATTCCCTTAGAGCCTTTTTTTTTTCGAATTCTTTGAACCATGCTGTCCACTGTGTGCACCCAGTCACTGCAAACTCATGGGGTTATGTGGCGCCATGTGGTCCCTTTTTTTTCAAAAACTAGACAAACTTCAACGTAGCATAGAATTCGCATAGGATGTTCATTTGACGTGTCGTTTGTGGCGTTGGGTGTGTATTGTCAAGCACTTCAATATCGTACCATGTGCCGACGCATTTGAACCATTTGAAGACACACATTTGCATTGATCCACCTGGATCACGAGGTGAAGGAAAACAAGTTGGAAATCAACTTGTTTGGGAGACATGGATGAGTGGCCTAGCCACTTAGTCGAATTTAAGCAATATTAGTAATTAGATTATATTTTAAAGTATGATACCGGTGCTTCAATGGAGTCACAAATTCTTGCTTATAATAAAATGGAACCAAATGAACAGATAAACACCCGCTGCTTGAAATGCTTGACTAACTTATATGATATGCAAGTTCTGGAACCTATGTGTGATGCAATGATCTTGGTTGATTTTAATTATATGCCTAATCTAAGTGGAACCTTTCCCCTAACTATTTTGAGAAGCAATCCTCAAAGTAAGTTGTGAAATGGAATCCAACGGGAAGCAAACAACGAACGGATTAACGATACCTCCCCTTGTGTTCCACTCACCTAGTGCCTCTGATGCTCTAGAAATTGTGGCTCTGACGACTGCAAGGTCATTGTGTTAACTACTAGGAGAAATTGAATCTCTCAAGCTAGTTTGAAAAGGGTTGCCTTAAATCTCTATCAACCTAACTTATGCTAGGAAGTAAATTCTTAATGCAATCTAGATCTAGTATGCTTGTGTAAGAGGTTATGAGTGAGACTATCTTGAGTTAAGATTGTTTATGTTACTTTAAGTACTTATTGTGAGTTGTCTTAAAGCAAGAGTACTTAACAATATTAAGATACAATCTTAGGCAAGATAGATGTTGAATGATAAAAGTGCAAACTTCAAGAAATTTCCACAAAATTTTTTAACCAATTAAACCAACTTATCCACTAATCAAGATGCCAACCACAGTTACCACAAATGTGATGTTATTACTCAATGCCAAAGAGATTTTAATATCCCAAATTGGGATTAACAGTAATAAAAGTGCAAATAGACTAAAAACTACGTCAACAGAAAATACATCATCAAGACATGTAAACTGGAGCCAAAAACAACTGCTGAGCCATTTTATTAAATTGAATGGAATGAGTACAATAGTGGTGCTAGAAATCTTGTTGAAGCGCAACTCAAACCCAAGCTAAATCTCCTACTGGAATTGGCTCTGTGTGGCTTTGTCTATGCGCTGCCTAGCCCAGGAATGTTGTTGCTGCTCCACGGAATCTGCTGCTAGGGCCTGGAATAATGCTTAGAAAATTCCGGGCTTTTAACCTCGGTCTCTGCTCAAGAACCAACAATAACCCACGAAGGATTTTGCCAAATATTGACCTCAGAATTTCTGCCTAATTTTCCCCTAGCTCCTTTGGCTGCTGGCTGAGTTGGGATCCTCGTTTTCCCTCTTAATTCTACCCTGAAAATTCTACGAAATTAATTTTGGCCTCTCCTCAATAAACCCAGAAAAACCCAGAAAGGGTTTGTCCTAGTTTTGACTTCAGAAATTGGCCCTCCTGGGCTTGGCACAATGAACTGCGGGGGAAATCGAACCACTGGAAGAATCTTCTCGGAAATGTCTTTGGAATGCTGCAATAGACCTTGGTAGGAGGTGGCTAGCCTCCCCTCCAAATCTCCTGATGAGAATTCCCTTCTCTCCAACCTCCCTACTCAAACTCCTAACAACACGACGTCCTCCACTGCGTAGTCCAGAAATGGCTACACTTCCTCCTGATATTGCTGGTAGAAAATTCCCTCACAAAAGGGTGGAACTCCTCTCCTGAGCGGGCACTCGAAGTCCCCTGAGGCAGAGGTTGAGATATTCGCTTGAAGATCTTGTGTGCTAAGCAACATTGCAGACTTGGCTCTCTGGCTAAAGCGTGCTCTGTCAAAATGACAAGAAGAAAATAACTGAATGAATAAATCCAAACGAGCCTTCCCTTCCTCCTTTTATCCATTGAGGCCCAACGTATGCCTTGGGTCTCACCTTGGCCTGTGTTGCCTCTCCTTGACCAATCATGTGCTGCCTTCCTCTAGCCAATCCCACGTTGTCATTTTCGTGCCTCTTCTACGCTGCCACCTAAGGTCAATTCGATCCCACAACTAGAGCCGCAATTTTCCCTTGGGGACTTTATGAAAAGACTTTATTTGGCTTAATTATTAGTTGTGGGTCCCCTACCCTCTTTATTTCCGCCCAACATTTGGAAATGCTAAAATAAATCAAAATTAATATTCCAATTAGTTGACTGCTAATTTGGAATATTACAGAGATATGAAACTAGATTCACAAGATGCTAGTACTCCAAAGAGATTTAAGTGCTTTAAGTGACTGTGAAGTATGAATTCTTATAGCAAATAAACTCACAAGAGACACACAATGTTAGTCACTTTCACAATGTAAATGCTAGCAACAAAATATGAAAACACTTAGGCACTCTATGTTCCTATTATATTTTGATGAACAACAGTAAGTGACTATTATGACAACAGTAAACAAGTTATGACAACAATAAATAAATGCCCATCCAACAATGCCTATGCTTGCTCAATGCTACAAAAACAATGCCTATGCTTGCTCAATGCTACAAAAATTTGCCTAAGTGCCGAGTAAGCTTGATTAATTGAAAAATCAGATGTGTTAGCCTTCTTAAGATGTATTCTTCAGTAAATTTTCAGATCTGAAATATTTGTTACAACAGTAGATTAACCAACAGATCAACAAGCAAATGATACCAATACCCAAAATGCCCATAAATAGTAAAAACTCACCATACTTGAAAAAAGACTATTATGACAGCAATAAACAAGTTATGACATCAATAAATAAATGCCAATCCGACAATACCTATGCTTTCCCAATGCTACAAAAATTTGCCTAAGTGCCAAGTAAGCTTGATTAATTGAAAACTTAGATGTGTTAGCCTTCTTAAGATGTATTTTTCAGTGAATTTTCAGATCTGAAATATTTGTTACAACAATGGATTAACAACAGATCAACAAGTAAATGATACCAATACCCAAATTGCCCATAAATAGTAAAAATTCACCATACTTGAAAAAAGACTATTATGACAACTGTAAACAAGTTATGACAGCAATAAATAAATGCCAATCCAATCCAACAATGCCTATGCTTGCCCAATGCTACAAAAATTTGCCTAAGTGCCAAGTAAGCTTGATTAATTGAAAAATCAGATATGTTAGCCTTCTTAAGATGTATTCTTCAGTAAATTTTCAGATCTGAAATATTTGTTACAACAGTAGATTAACCAACTGATCAACAAACAAATGATACCAATACTCAAAATGGCCATAAATAATAAAAACTCATCAGACTTGAAAAAAAAATTTAGGGCCTTTAGAGGATATGACTAAAAAATTTCAGATCTGATATTTTTATTACAACAATAAATAAATAATAGATCAACCAACTAATGAGACTATAAATAGCGCCAAAAATGTCCAAAAATGGTGGAAATTCATTGAAAACTGAAAAATTCAAATTTTTTATCCTAATTAAGAATGTGCTTTAGAATTTCAGATCTGGAATTTTCAGTTATGCAGAAAATTCCAGCCAACGGATAATCAAACCTACGGCAAATCCAAGATGCCCAAGAGGCCAAATTTCATGAAAATCAAGATTTAACAATTTTGACCATTTAATATGTTATTTTAGGACTTAATTCTTACTGAATTAATTTCTATACTAAAACATAAGTAAAACTAGGGTTTAGTGGTCAAACCCTAGGCCCAGGGCCTTGAAGATCCCTTGGTCAAAATTTGTTGAAATTTGGGATCAAGATTCCATCTGAAAAATATAATTTTTGAACTTGAAAACCTGCAAAACCACCAAGGTATCAGTGTTGAAACCTCAGATCTAGGTTTAAGTCAAACTAGGGCAGAAAATGGCCAAGAAGGGTTAGAGTTGGGGAAAAAGGGATTAGAAAGGTAGATTAGTGGCTGACAAGGCAAGAGGAGCCCCAAAAGGGCTAAAACTAGAAGAGGAGGAGGTCAAAGGGCTAAACAACTAGGGTTTAGGGTAGATCTAGGGCCCAAAAGGTCACGACTAGCCCAAGGGGCAGACATTAGGGTTAAAGAAGAGGGGATGAGGCTCCTAAAGCCCACGACCAGGCCCAAAGAGGCCCTAAAACCCCAGCGCAGGTGTTAGGAGAGGAGGCTGAGGCCTCTATGCCTCACGACCAGCCTCATAAGGCTGAAAAGGTATGACACAAGAGGGAGGAGGGCTGATGCAAGCTTTGGAGAGGCCGGATCCAGTCTGAGGGAGTAAGATCAGGTCTAAGGGAGGTCAAAAATAGAAAAACCTTGTCTCAAAAAAAATTTCTTCCTTAAATATGAATTTTCCTGCAATTTTCCTCAATGGGTAGCCCTGAAAAATTCTCAAGAGGCTAGATCTTACCCTCAAGGGCCTAGATCTAGCTCTTTCTTCACTTGATCCTTTGATACAACCTGCAAAAAATAAAAATACAACACCCAATCCCAAATATATACAAAAATAAACTGGAAACCCCAACCCTAGTTAAAAAATAATTTACAATTAAAATTACAAAATTATTTTACAAATTATACAAGGGTTTGTAAATGAATTTTGAGAAAGTAATGATGAATGGAAAAAAAATGCTTCAGAAATTTTATGCTCACTATAGCCTTAGCGAATATTTAATCCACCATATAAAACTAAGTATCTAAGCAAAATGATCCTTGCCCACAATATGCGAACTTGGAGACCAAGGGTTGAGTACTACGTATTATCTCAAAATAATCATATAAAGCACAACATAGGAAGTCGTTAGTCAATACATACCACATATCAACCAACAAGAACACCTAGAGTTGCGCCCCAAAGTCTTTTATTATAACAAAAACAAAAATGCTTCAGCAGCGATATTTTGGCCAGAGATCAAGATGACTAGAGACTCATCCAACTCTCTAATTTATAAATAAATCGTCTAAGTGGAAAAATAACAGCTAGTTTCTTTGATCCTTGTCAAAATAATCTTAGCCATTGATAAATACTTCAACTTCTTTTAATCTTGGCCCTTGTTTTTTTATTTTTGACAAATTTTCGAATTTAATATTTAATTCCATTTTAATTAACTCAAAATTAATTATTTTGAGCTAATTTCCTCAAAAAATTGACTTTGATTTATCCAACAAGGTCCAATGGTCCAAATTTTCTTGAAATATACAATATTCCTTAGTGGAGGACCTTTAAAAACTGATTCTTTTAGGATCCAAGAATTTTTCCACTTGGAGAATTAATTATCCTAAGACAATTTAACTTGATTCTAATTAATTAATTTTTTGGCTTAGAATTTAATTTTATTTTGCCAGAAAAATTATTTAATTTACACGAGGGGATTTAATTATTTTTCCACCCTCTAATACATAAGATTTTACATTTACAACCCTCAAAAGGGGAAGACACATTTGGATAGACCCTCAAGACACATAACCCATCCACGACACAATATTTTCTAGTAGACCAAGTGATTTTTAATAAAATAATTAAGCTAATTAGCTTAAATTATTCTCAAATCAATTTTACATTAGACTCGAGTAAAACACTAGGACTCACCTAAGATTTCAACAATAAATTTCACCCTAGCTATGGGGGTTTAAGCTAGAGGAGAAAAAATCTTCTAATTAGCTGTGTTTAGAAACATAGGTAATCAATGAGGTTTAAAAACCTCCTAGGATGAAATTCGTCACCAAAATCATACACTTATCTAGGTTGTTACATATACTCAAGGTCTTATTAGGATCATTTACATCATACAAATTGTAGAATGGTTTTACCATGACACATGGACCGCTGATATGTGATCTGATCTGGTTGAAAAAATTGGGTACTTCCGCTTCCTTGGAACTTTGAAAATTTGAGTGCAACAAGACCAAACCTAAGGGTTTCAACCCTCCTAAGTTAACTCAGATGTAGGCCAATAGTAAACATTTCATTGACAGAAAATACGAGTCACATACATTACATGAAAGATGAAAATAACAGTACCAAGCACTAGACTCTCTGTAGCTACTCCTATCTCCAACAAAAGTTCCCTAGATTCCCTCTAGATGTCTTCAACAAGTCCCCTGCATAGTAAATATTTCCAAAAATGCTTCTTTTGCCTGCACATTATTTACATTAGGCCATGAAATATGAACACTCTTTAGTCTTCCTACTAAGCATATTATGGCTAAAAAATGAAAATTAATGTGAGAAAATGAGAGTTTTAAGGGTTGGAGGATAGCAAAATGGGCCTCAAAATATACCTATTGATGGGACCCATCATCACCCCCCTGCAGAAGGTGTTTCTCACTCTCTGAGAAACTCAGTCTCTGATGTGAAGTTCATTCATGGCCTTGGTGGCCTCTGTGACATCCCAAGGCATTTACGATGGTGTGCTTTCCTATGGATAGAACCTTGTATTTGCTTGTATGTCTGTACACCCTTTTTGTTCTTTTGCCTGGTCTCCTCTTTCTTGTAGGCCCAATAGTAAGGGAGGATTGAGTTTGAGTCCTATCCAATTGATCTGCAACTTTTGCATGATTATTTTGTAAAGTTGGGTTCTTTCCAAGGCATTTCTTAGACTTTCTAGGGAGTGATACTCTCTGATTTGCAAACATTGAGTCAGAGCATGCCATCTTCTTTGGCAAACCTGCAAACTTTTTGTCCCCAACATTCTAAAGGTGTCCTCAAAATGGAGGATAGCTTGTTCTTGAGTTGTCATATACCGAGGTTCCAATTCAGGATCAGTGGAGATGAGGTGGTGGTTACTGATGACAACCTTGGGGCTCACTAATTCTGCTCTGATGTATAAAATCTCCTTCTCTTCTTTTTCCATCACCCTCCTTACTTCTTCAACTCTTTTTTCTTCATGGGTCAGCCAAGAGGCTAGTGCCATTAGTTGCATGTCCCCCAATCTTGAGTTGGGGTCCCAAAACTTCATGTCTATGAGGATCATATTGTGCACGTAAAATTCAACCAGTTTGGCTCTATCCTCAATACTTGCCTTTTTGCAAAAGTCAATGAATTTTTTGTAGTCTTGGAAAGGTAGAGAGCCATACTATGATAATGTCTTTATCTAGAATTGCAACCACTGCTTCTTGAGGAAAATGGTATGGGATTTGGATGGTTTCCTGCATTGTATGGCTTCCATGGATAAACATGCCATAACTGCAAGTTGTATCTCTTTTTCTTGCAGTTGCTCCCTTAGCCTTTTGTTCTCTGTCTGTAGCTGCTCCCTCATAACTGTCTCTCTTAGTCTTATGTCATTCAATTTCTTGCTCATTTCATTCACTTTTTCCTCCAAGAGGCCCACATCTTCCACCTTTTTGGATCTTGCAATTTGCATCCATCTATGAGTTCTGCCTCTTTCCCTTTCCAACTCAAAGAAGAGTGGTATTGCAAATTTCTCGGGTATAATCCTACCTCCCTCAATAAATATTTTGTAAGATTCAAGGTTTGGTTATGAATTAGGCTCCTGGAGTTCTTGGAGACCTTTTTCTTCTTCTTTTGATGTGGCTTGCCCCTTCTTGTAGCATCTCCTGTTCTTCATGTAGCAGTCCCTGTTTCTCTTGTAGAAACCTTGTTTTTGTCTGTAGCTCCTCTATTTTCTCTTGTAACAAGGTAGCTTGTGCTTTGAGCCTCTTAGATGTTATTTCTCGAGTGGTGGGCCTCCCTATGGGTGGCAAAGGTTGTTTACCCTTGGATTTAGGGGAGGTAACCTCAATTTTTCCTTCACTAGGTCCCACTTCTTCTCTTTTGCTGGTTGATTCATCAATGGTGATAGGGACTTTTGAAGGAGGTTGAGGCTTCCCTTTCCTTATCCTGGTGTTGTTTCTCATTTTAAAGTACAAGGGGCCTTATCTGGGCTGCCTTCTCTTGGGCTTGATAGGTGTTCCAAGTGTGGCCAATGTGGCAACAACCTCTTGTTCTGTGTTTCCTGGTGAGAGGCTTATTTGCTTCCCTTCTTTTCCTGCCCTTTGAGGTTTGAAGGGCACCTCAAGGTTCTCTTCCTCTGCTTTTTGTTTCTCTCCCTCTTTTTCCTTTATTTCTGCATTCTCCTCCTCTTCTTCCTCTACTTTTGCTTCTTCTTCCTTTGCTTTTTCTTTCTCGTTCTCTTCTTCCCTTTCTTCCCTACCACAAGTACTAGATGCTGGTGTTTCTTATTGCTGTGTGGTGGTAAGTGCTTGTGTTCCAATGAAAACCTCCCAATCCATGTCCACAAAGTCGGTCCACAACACAGGGTTCCTTAGGTGGCTTAAGGCATCCATGACAATGAGCTTGATGAGGTCACGATGGGCAATGTGTTGGTGCTACCCTTCCCTCACTTTTTGGCTCATTTCAATGATGGACTGTAAGAGGAAATGTGGAACATTGAGTCTTTTTGGAATTGGTAACTCTGTTTGGAACCTTAGCTCATAGAGTAGCCTAAATTGATAGGCATACACAATACTCAACCTCCCCTCACAGGATATGTACTTGAGAATGTGATAGGCCACTTCATCCCAAGGGTACGGGAGGATCTCTCTTCTTACTCAAATTTTTCCTTCCACCAGTTTCTCTTTATGGAGAAAGAGGTTTTCTTGGTTGTAACATCTACTACCTTATCCTCCTTGCCCCATTAGACTCCTAAAGGTATGATGTTACTCTGCTTATGAGCTTTGTGTTCAAATGGATTGCAAGTCCTCTAAAAACAATAATGGCACTATTTTCTCCTTGAAAATTGAGGGCCATGGAAAATTCATGGGTTACCTCATCATCATACCCCTTTAATTGCTCAAAGAATCCCATCCACTGATGTCTCAGAAAAATGTCTATAACAAGGGGATGTTGACGTGTTCTTTTGGTGTCTGTGGGTTATCTTCGATTGAAACCTCCTCCCATTGCTCCTACTGCTCCTTCTCTAGATTATCTAAGGGGAATTTTCAATATCTGCCTCTGAACAGTATCGAGTGTAGAGGTAGTGGCTACTTTTTTCTTTTTGTTTTAGAGGAGGAGAGGGATTATATTCCCGGTTATGGTAAAAACCTTTCTCTGCTCTTTTCTTGTCTTCTTATGTGATAAATCTTCAAGGGAAATTACTTTGCACATGGGTTTGCTACAGGGTACCTGTATTAAGCAAAATTCTCATGAAATTGTATGAAAATTGGAGAGGGAGGAGGCCAATTACCCTTATTGGGGCGACTCTCTTATGTGCATGAGGGTTTGAGGAAGAGTTTTGGTGCTTTTGTAACACTTCAGATCCTCCTGTAGCACCTAGAAACTCAGCCGTAGCAATTCGGTGGCACTCTAGGCAGATTTTGGTAGAATTTAGCTCGTCCTTCGGTACCTTGGTGGGTCTCTCCAGTTGTTTTATGGGAATGAACAATTTTGCAAGTGAAATTGAGCCTTGTTCTTTTATTCCATTTTTTGGTAATGACTCGGAGAGCTTTAGTGACTTGGCTCCTGCATGAATTTCTTGTTTTAACCATTGTGTCCACTCCTCATAATTATCACCACTCTCGTTTGAATTTTCCACGTTGCATGGGTGGTTGAGTGAAATATGGTTTACTAATCGAAGGTGTCCAAGTTTACTGGCCACCTCCAACCCATAAAGACTCCATTCGTTGTCATTAAACACTTTTTTTTTAACATTATGTGCATAGGGAAGAGGTGAGGGGTGTCATACCTAGGCCTACTTGTGATGTCGAATTGTTGGAGATGAATGCATGTTGTTGCGGAGTTGATGATCGATCTACTAACCCATGGAGGTGTCGAATTCCTTTGTTTGCTTATGTACAAGTCTTCATAACATGATGATTTTCAATTGATGAAATATTTCTTCCATGTAAGCCTCTTTCCAGTGTTCAAACTGCTGTTGTTGGAGTGGATGAATGACCTTGCAACCGCTCCTCAGGGATGGTGTGACTTCTCTTAGACCTCAGGAATGGCTTCTTGATGCCTCAGGGTGGCCACATCTTTCAATCTGGAGCTGTAAAAAAGTTTGGTACATGATCTTATTGAATTTGTTCAAGCTGATACAAGATTGATCTCCTTCCTGTAGCAGTCACATAGTTCCTCCTCAAACCTCATATAGCATTAAGGGACTTGGACAAATCAGGGTGGATCTAGGGACAGTAACACAATCTTCAGAAAGTGGTGAAAAAGGTGAAGGCAAAGTCCTCTTTTTGTGTGTGTGTTTTTTTTATATATGGGTAGAAGTGGAATCTTGAGGATGAAATTGGCTAAATGGAGTGTATGAGGGGTGAAGGTATTTGGGTGGACCTATCCCAACATTACCCAAGGAAAAACATGAACTTTTTGCCCTTTTTTCAAGTCGATCTCCCTCTTGTAGCATTTCAGGTTGCTCCTATAGCAATTTAGGACAATCCTGTAGCAGTTTAGTACAATCCTGTAGCATTTCAAGAATGAGGCAAAACATGGCTCAGCTGCTTGCTAGATATTGGAGAGAGATTGGGAGGTGGATGAATGAGGATGAAAATGCAATGAATGGTTGGGAAAAATGGAGAAATGAACTGTGAACTGTGGAACCTGTTTTGTAACTACTGTCACTTTGACTGTCTGGAGTCTTGCAAAAGAGAAATGTTAGCAAAATTGATGTAAGGAACACTCCTTGTGTCTTATTGTTTTTTTCTTTTCTCATATTTGAGACATGCAGACTGTCTCTGGAGAGGTTTACAACTTGCATGCCTGCCCTAGGCGCCTTAGAGGTGCTTTTCACCTAGGGATCTTTTCATTTTATTTTTTATTCTTTCTTGTGTTTTTTTGCTCTTGGTCTTCTTCAAGGAGGTTTTCAACCCTAGAGTTGGCCTTAGATGCCTTATGGAGGTTTTTATCTAGGCCCTTTATTTTCTATTTTTTTCTTTTTTCTTTTCAGAAGTTTGGTGGACTGAGGGCTGTGAGCCTCCCAATTGTGAAAATTTTTGAATGTTACTTATGCAGAAATCTATTGTTAGATTTGGTTATGCTCCTCCTACTTAATTAAGTTATTAACTGAAAATTTCAGATTAATATCGAAGAAAAACACTTAACATACTTTCACCAATTCAAATCTAGAAAAAGTACATGCACACAGACAAAGTGACACAGTAATTTTCTGGACAATAGTCCCCGAAAAAACCCAATGTGGGAAAACCGGTCTCTGGCTACTGGAGGGTTTTATTATTAAGAGTATTTCTGAATACAGCAAATCTGGGTTCCAGATCTGGAAAACCCGACAGAGAAAATATAGATCTACAACTCACTAGCTGTTCTGAAGCCAAAATACCGACTGATCCACACCCTCAAACAAGATTTACAGGACTTATCCAAATCTAGTCCCTAGAAACCCCAGTGTTGCCCCTGAAGCCCCTGCATCAGCCTCTACAACCTTTGCGTCCCTCAGCACTGGCCTGAAAAGGGTTGCATAACCCCAGACTGGGTGATGCAATCCCTATGTTTCCCTTGAGGGTATCTGCGTAACCTCTAAGGGTTTCCAGCTGCCTAACGCTGCCCTGGGATTGATTGCACAACACTTGCATAGCTGAAGCTGCCTTTGTGCTGCGCAACTACTGCCCTCTCTGTTGCTATTGCTCCTGCTTCTCTGCGCTGCCTATGGTAGCTGCTCTCTTTCTCTTGCTAATTCTAGACACTGGGATCAGACCATCCCCTTTGTCTAAACTCCCCTCTCTGCAGTTGAAACACTTCTAAGAATTCTTAGCAAACCTTGCCCTAGAATCTAAGCTTAGCTTCAGTGCTCTGCTTCTGTGTGGTTTACAAATGACCCCAAGCCTTTCCTTTATACTTTTCTCGTTGGGAAACCAACGGCCATGATCAGATCTTGAATCAATGGCTAAGATTAAAAGAAAACTTGGTCCATGTGACTTAAGACAATTTCATCACATGTTCAAATTTAATTAACTTTAATTATTTTATTTTCCTAAGTTTATACTTAGGAAATACATTACAATAATTAATTAATTAAATATTTCCCAAAACCAGATGCAATTTCCCAAATCCCTTTCTGGGTCTTGTAGATCATGTGTACTCTAGTCCCTCCACAAATTTTGGGAGCTAGAGCATATCCGATTCTACCCCCACTACACAAAATATCAACACTCCCTCTTAGCACGGAGTGTGCTCTAGCAATACATCACACCATGTATCACAAGAGTTTGGGCACTGGTTTATGTGCTGTTGATGCTTGGCCTATTGCCACTCAACTCTGCACTGCTGCTGCCATTCTGTACTTCTGCCCATGACGCTGTCACCGCCACTGCCACATCTGTATTGCAACTCCCTCTCAATCTGTTGCATCTGTGCTGCCCATAGCACTGCCACTGCAAACTGTTGCACTGCAACTTCAGTTGTTGAGAGAAACAACTGAATCTCCTGCCCAATCTTTGACAGACAAGTCAGTTGGGATGCAACCTTATCACTGAAGCTCCATCAGCTGCTGATCTGTGCTGTAATCTGGAGGATGAATCATAGCTACAGCTCTGCACTGTGTAAACAGACTCCTCTGCACTGCTGAAGTCACATCAACCCCTTGTGCTGAAATCTCTCACGCTGCTGTTGCACTATGCTGTCCTCTTGAAGCCTTCTATGTTGCTACAGTTCTGCTTTATGTCACTGATGTCACATCAGCCCCTATGCTGCTGCTGCATTTGCATTGCACTGCTTCTTTCATCCTTCAGATCTGCCTCTGCTTCATTTGTGATCCATGCACCCACTGCTCCACTTGTCCCGGTACTGTCTTAAGGCTCCCGTAGCTCGGATGTGATCCAAGAGATGAGTTGCTCAAGGATCTCGGCGCCATTCTGTAGCTGTTCTACAGATCCATGTCGCCCCACTTTCGTGGTTCATGAGCACTCATTGCTGCATCATTTTCTGACCCATCTTCCACCACAGTAGCCTTGGAAGAAGAAGCTTCCTTGTCCTTTTTCTTTTGAGCACAATTGTTGGCGAAATGTCCTAGTTCACCACATTAGAAGCACTTGATCTTTGATAGATCCTTCTTCTTCTTTCCCTGCTACCTCTTTGATGCCAAGGCTGCATCTTCTTCATCTTCCTTCTTCACCTTACTTGATCCCGTGTTGTACTGCTTTTTGGTGATTTTGCGGAGTTCTTCTTGATGCATGATTGCCCAAAAGTTGTCCCAGTCTGTGAGGTCCACTCTGCCCAAGATACTTTGGACAAAGGATTCCCATTCATTTGTGACCGTATTGAGAGCAGTCTTGACCATCACATCATCCTCCACCTTTGCACTCGTAGCAGTCAACTGGTCTTTTATCGACTGTAATCCAAAGAGAAAATGTTCCATGTTTTCCCCCTTGGTCATCATGAATGACTGCCTCTGAGTCTCGAGAAGCATCTTCCTCTGGATGGATTTTCCCTCATATAGGGATGTTAAGGCCTTCCACATTTCATTAGTTGTTTTCTTCTTAGCTATATGTGGGACAATATGGTCCTTAATTCCATCCATTATTAGCTACTTGACATGTCCAACAGCTTCATTATGCTTCCTCAGGAGATCTGCATCGGTCAGCGTGGCCAGATCTTGTTCTACATGGTCTCTTAGATGATATGCCTCTAGGACTATCAATATTCTAGCCTTCCAAACTGAAAAGTTGGATAGGCCATCCAATCTATCTTGATCACGCAGTCCATGAGGAGCCATCTGCTAGAGATCTGGATCTAAGGTCCTTGCAGAAACAGACACCTTCTGTTCCCTTTGACAACTGATTTCCCTTCTTGGAAATATGCCAAATCAACAATGATTCAGCTCTCTTCGATCCTCTGATCGATTTGCAAGTTTCTTTGGCTAGAAACTCTTTGAGAAGCTGATCTCCTCCCGCCTTTTGTCACTAGTGCTTAGGCTAAAAATATGAAAACTTCATAAATTTAACCCCACCAACACCTTCTGAAGTTTTGCAGCTCTCCTTTAGGCACTTCTGGATCTGACAGCTTCAGATCTGCATCACCCTAGCTGGCTTCAGACAATCCCAACGTTGTCTCTGCGTTGCCTCTGTACAATAAGTGTGTGGGCTTGCTAGGAGACATCGTAAGACTGTGTCACCTTGCCCTCTGCGTAACTCTGCTTCTCTGAAAACTGCGTTGTCGCTTCAAATTTGCCCTTCTGTTGTTGCTGCTGCTTTCTGCAGCAAGATCCTTCAATCATCTGCTGGTCACCCTCCTAGATCTGCAATTGCTCTAATACCATGTGAAAATTTCTGAATGTTACTTATGCATAAATCTATTGTTAGATCTGGTTATGCTCCTCCTACTTAATTAAGTTATTAACTGAAAAATTCAGATTAACATCAAAGCAAAACACATAACAGACTATCACCAATTCAGATCTAAAAAAAGTCCATGCACACATAGACAAAGTGACAGTGATTTTCTGGACAATAGTCCTCGGAAAAACCCAATGCGGGAAAACCGATCTATGGATGCTAGAGGGTTTTATTATTAAGAGTATTTTTGAATACAACAAATATGGATTCCAGATTTGGAAAACCTGACAGAGAAAATATAGATCTGCAACTCATCAGTTTTTCTGAAGCCAAAATATTGACCGATCCACACTCTCAAACGGGATTTACAAGACTCAACCAAATCTACGCCCTAGAAACCCCAGCACTGCCCCTGAAGCCCCTACGTCAGCCTCTGCGTCCCTTATCGTTGTCCTGGAAAGGGATGCGTAACCCCATACTGGGTGACGCAGTCCCTATGTTGCCCCTGAGGGTCTCTGCGTAACCTCTGAGGGTTTCCAGCTGCATAACGCTGCTCTGGGAGTGATTGCGCAACTCCTACGTAGTTGAAGCTGCCTCTGCGTTGCGCAACTGCTGCCCTCTCTGCTGCTGCTACTGTTGCTTCTCTGCGCTGCGTCTAGTAGCTGCTCTCTGTCTCTTGCTGATTCTAGACATTGGGATCAGACCATCCCCTTTGTCTAAACTCCCCTCTCTACAGTTGAAACACTTCTGAGAATTCTTAGCAAACCTTGCCTTAGAATCTCAGCTTAACTTCAGTGCTCTGCCTCTGTGTGGCTTTACAAATGACCCCAAGCCGTTCCTTTATACTTTTCTCATTGGAAAACCAACGGGCATGATCAGATATTGAATCAATGGCTAAGATTAAAAGAAAACTTGATCCATGTGACTTAAGACAATTTCATCACATGTACAATTTAATTAACTTTAAGTATTTAATTTTCCTAAGTTTATACTTAGGAAATACATTAAAATAATTAATTAATTAAATATCTCCCAAACCAGATGAAATTTCCCAAATCCCTTTATGGGTCTTGTAGATCATGTGTACTCTAGTCCCTCCACAAATTTTGGGAGCTAGAGCACATCTGATGCTAACCCCACTACACAAAATCTCAACAACTAATAGAACTTAATAACTCTTCTTTGGACTACGTTCTTTTGTACAACTTGAACCTATAACCATTAACAAGCAAGGGAATACCTTCCTCATCAATTGTTCGGATTTCGACAAACCCATTCTCATGACATCTTTGCACCAGATAGGGATCCAACCATATTATCAGTAATTTTCCTTTGTAATCTTTGAATCTCAAATCATACACTAGGGTCCAATCACCTTCTTGAAAAGTCTTCTCCCTAATGTGTTTGTCATGCCAAATATTCCTTTGTAGTTGGATTACCTCAGTGTGCAGGAGAGCTTGCAACTTGAATTCATCTAAACCATTGAGTTGGAGTGACCTGTCTTGCTGTATTGCAGTGAGGTCAAAGTCTAACTGAGTTGCCATCCTTAAGGTATTGTATTCAAATTCAATGGACAACAGGGCCTTCTTCCCATAGGCTAGTTTGAATGGAATAAATCCAGTGGTGGTCTTCCAAATGGTGTTGTAGGCCCAAGTGGACTTTAGAAGTCCGTATGCCCAATCTTTTCTGTTGCTGCTAACTATTGATTTGTGGTAGCTTCGAATGTGCTCAAGTTTCAAATTTTGTGGAGAGGCTTAGACACATGTATTCTAGATGACCCAAAAATTGTTTTGGGAAATTCCATTCGGAGATAGTTTTATTTTGTAATATACCCAAATTAGCAGTCAACTAATTGGGATATTAATTTTGGCAAATCCTAATGTTGGGGATCCACAATTAATAATTAGGCCAAATAAAGTCTTTTCCTAAAGTCCTTAAGGGAAAATTGAGGCTCTAGTGGTGGGGTCGAGTTGGCCTTAGGTGGCAGCGTAGAAGAGGCACGAAAAGGACAACGTGAGATTGGCTAGATGAAGTCAACATGTGATTGGCTAAGGAGA
The DNA here is from genome assembly GCA_034641835.2 of Pinus albicaulis. Lineage (NCBI taxonomy): Eukaryota > Viridiplantae > Streptophyta > Pinopsida > Pinales > Pinaceae > Pinus > Pinus albicaulis. Next base: position 1,634,472,640 of record CM076584.1, read on the forward strand.
GGAAGCGCAGGTCAAGGTGGGACCCAAGGCATACATTAGGCATCAATGGATAAAAGGAAGAAGGGAAGATTCATTCGACATTCATTCGTTCAACTATTTTCTTCTTGTCATTTTGATAGAGCACGCTTGAGCCGAAGAGCCAAGTCTGCAGTGCTATCTAACACACGAGATCTTCAAGTGGAGATCTCAAACTCTACCTCAGGGGACTTCGAGTGCCCGCTCAGGAGAGGATTTCCACACCTTGTGAGGATAATTTCCATCAGCAACATCAGGAGGAAGCGTAGGTAGTTCTGGAATGCGCAGAGGAGGAGACTATGTAGGGGAGGACGTAGTGCAGAGAGCATTTGGTTGTTTAGGGAGGTGAGAAGAGAGGGAGTTGCAGCTAAGATTTGATGGGGAGGCTTGAAGCTTCCTAATAGGTACTTTTGTGGAATTTTGGTGACTTCCAACAGTAGGATTTACAGGAGCATCGATTTACCCAACAATGCAGTTAGCCAAGCCCAAGAGGGTCAATTTTCGAGGTCAAGCTTTGGGTGAATTCTTTCTGGGTTTTTCTGGGCTTATTAAGGAGAAGCCAAGATTAATTTGGAAAAATCTTCTGGGCAGATTTGAGGTGTCAAACAGAGATCCTAAATCAGCCAGCAGCTAGGGGAGTTAGGGGAAATTGGGCTAAAATTCCGGGGTCAACATTTGGCCAATTCCTTTGTGGGTTTCTTGAGTAGAGTCCGGAGTTAATGTCCCAGAATATTCTGAACAGTTTAGTAGGCCCTAGCGACATTTATTTGGGAGTAGAAACAACATTTCTAGCAGATTGCAGCGCAGAGCTATAGCCATACAACGTACCATCGGTGGGGGATTTCAACATTGATTCAGAGGGCTTTTCTAGGTTTCCTTGAGCAAGGCCAGGTGCCTTCATTCCAACACCTCCATTGTACTCATTTTTGGCAAATTAATAAAATGGCTCAACATTATTTTATGGTTCCATTGCTGTTTTGAAATCAGTTTTTGTTTTGTTGTTTCCTTAATATCTTTTAGACTGTTATTACTGTTATTTTCCCATTTGGGATATTATAGTGGTATCAAAGCTTTGTTCTTGGCTCAGCCGTGGGGACCTTTTCCTATGAACAATGAGGGTAGGCAGTAGAGGTGGCAAATATGGGGGAGTCAAGGAGCAAAGGGGAATCAACATTTGGTAGCATCTTAAAGGACCTAAATGATTTAGCCAAAGAACATAAGGGGATTTTGGAAGTACTCAAGCAATAGAATAGGGATAAGAGCATTCATCATGAGCTTCTAATTGGGGAGACTTCAGGGGTCTCACAACAGTGTGACCACCCTTTCCCAGTCACTCATCCGCCAGCCTTCAATATGCCAACCAGGATCACGATGCCTACATTCTTAGCTCCAATACTGAGTGAGCAAGGTAGGTGGCATTATCATATACCCATGGGAGATTATTTCCAGGAATGGCAGTCCTTGGGGGAAAACTTCAGAGTGGCTTTGTCCTTCAAATATTACTGCCAGCTTAGGTGGGATGAAGAAGGAAGGAACAGTGGGGGGTCGAGCACGCAGAGTTCAGAGTTGCAGCGTACCATTGGGAGGGCACATTTTCCGATGTATTATGGATCCACTGATTGCACGGCTCGGGATCAGGTGCAAAATTTGGATCCCTCTTTCCAGCTTGAACGAATAACAGAGGGGGAAGACATCAAAATGGCTACCTCGCACTTGGAGGATGAGGGCACACAGGATTGTGGGTAGCTCGTAGATACACCTAGTATGACGCAGGACTCAACCTTATTGGACACTTCCTTGAATGTGTTGGTTGACATCTTAGTGGAGAGAGTGGAGCCTACCCCAGTAGAGCCATCCATTGAGGTGATGACCGGAGTCATGTCCGAGTTTTTGGGTGGCAACCGCATGCAACATATGGGTGAGGTTCCAGGAGATGTATCCACCTTTGATGAGGCGCAAAGAGATACAAAGGTAGAGCAGGAGGACATTCCTTCTGTATGTCAGAATGAGGACTCTTCTTTGGATGAGTCCATGGGGTCATATGAGGATGCTTCTAAGGAGCATGAGCAGTCATGCAGAGTTGATGATAGTCGGCTAGTTTCGTATTCTAGTGTGCATGTGGTATCAGGGGACTATGTGGGAGATATTCAGGATGATGAGTCACATTTGATGGTTCAGTTGGAGCAACTTATGATACAATTAGAGGGCACATTGGATCGTCGGAGCAGCCCCCTTCAGGCATACATAGATGGGGCTAGCAGCATGGTTGGTTCTCCTTTGGCCAATGGAGAGAGAGAGACAGAGCTACCTAGTCAGATCTCATGCTTTGACTTGGATAACGGGATGAGAGGACCTGAGTTGCACAGGGTGCAACATCTGCATGTCAAAGTTGCTCTAGGTGCAGGAGTTCACGCATTCGATCCCTCTCTCAGGGTTGGATGGCGAGAGATTCTGAGTTGGTACTGAGGGGAGTGGGTTATGGAGGTGGTGATGCACCGAGGTGTTGCTCAACAGGAGCTTCAAGGCACGAGGGTTACCAGAAGTCTGCACTGGCATTGGGATTCGGGCGAGACTACCTATCACTTCCCAGGTATGCCAGTTGACTATGACCTGGAGGGTACAGTTGACCTAACAATTGAGCGTGCACATTCACTAGGGGAGTTTCAGCCAACACTAATCTCCAACCAGTTTAGGTACAGATTTCTTGAGTTGTCTTGGTATGAGGATGGTACACAGGATCATAGGTTGATCAACGTACTCTAGCAAGAGTTTGATAGAGGAGGGGGCATTAGTAGGCCTCCAGACAGTGCCTTGTATGGAGCTGGGGATTCTTCGCATTTGTGTGGGGCACGAAGGAGCATAGTAGGATTGGCATCGCTATTGGTACCTAGGGAGATTCACTTCTTGAGTCCCTCAAGGAGGATTTGGAAGGGAGATCCATTCATTGGAGAGTATGGTGATGGACATGGAGATGCATGGGGGTGTGTTGTAGTATGTCGGACTGCGTTGTGGAGTAGGAGTGCTTCCCATCGCATTGAGTACATGTGGGGAGTGACAGGTGTAGCGACGCAAGATGGACACATGATGGTACTTGACGATATAGTTGTTGCCGGGGGTATCCATTGGTGTATAGGGGCAGGTTGCGACATAAAGTGGCAGGTCGAGGAGTGTGGTGATACTTGGTGGTATGCAGTGACACATGATGCGGAGCAGTGGTCTCTTGGAGCGTTGCCTCCAAAGAGACATATGGACAGGAGCGGTAGGTGTACCATGGGATGCAGCTCACCTAGGATCGATGAGGATCTTGTTTAGCATCTGGAGACGCCACGATTAACGAAGACAAGGCTACAAGGGTGTTATCAGCAGATCCAAGGCAGAGAGAGTGTCATCTGGAGGATTAATCTTGAGCATTCAGGTAGACTCTTGGTCACACCCCTTGGTACATACCTATCCATCATCCTCCATTGTTGCTTATGGTTGCAGAGTGTTTGGTTTGTGACCCTTGACACTCTCCATTCGGGCAGTAGGGTATGGGAGGCTCACCCTAGACAGTTGGATGAGTACCGCGTGTCATGAGCCGAGAGGAGACTCTCTAGTTGAGACACTTGGTAGGTGCACGAGTTGACGGGTCCAGGATTAGGGATTGCATGGTTGATTGCCAAGGTAGCATATGTTCCACCCTTGGACTGACATTTGAGTGACGGTGGATGGTAGACTTTGCCTACATGAGGGTACTCAGACTTCGAGTAGTGTCAGGCTAGGAAGTAACTCCGCAAAACTGAAGATGAATTAGATGGAGATTGTGTGTGTACTTATACATGGAGGTGAGACTATTGGGATTCACTTCCCAATGTCTCTTGGCCTTCCTTATTTACTAATTTACAATAATATACAATCTCACCCAATCCCTTAGGATTAGGCGTCAACATTCCCCCCTTTAATCTGAAGGGATGTTGCTGAGTCCAAGCATTGTTCTGAATTTTTCAAACTTTTCTCTTCCAAGCGCTTTGGTGAAGTTGTTTGTAGTCTGCTCATTTGTGGAACAATGACGTATATGGATAGTTTTGGCCTCAACATGATGTCGAATCAGATGGTATTTTGTATTGATGTGCTTTATTCGATCATGGAACTTTGGGTTCTTGGCCAAATTTATTGCAGAAGTGTTGTCGATCATGAGTGGTGTTGAATGCATTTGTTTCATCTGCAAATCTTCTAGGATTTTCCTGAGCCACACAATTTCCTTTGTTGCTTCAGCTACTGCCACATATTCTGCCTCGGTTGTGGAATCTGCTGGAACTTATTGTTTGCGTGATCTCCATGAGACAACTCCTTATCCAAGACTCATGGTATAACCTGAAGTAGATACCCCAGTTTCTTTGTCCCTATCAAAGTCTGAATCAGAGTATCCAATCAAGCTAAAGTCGCCTTCCTGTGTATATTTGAGTCCAAAGTCTTGAGTCCCCTTCAAGTACTTTAGAACTCTTTTCACAGCAGACCAATGTCGTTCACAAGGTTTTTGCATAAACCTGGAGAGGATTCCAACAACAAATGAGATGTCTGGTCTGGTGGTAGTCAGGTAGATAAGACTTCCTACAAGTTGTCTATACTTTGTTGCATCCTCAAATTCCTTCCCATCAATGGATGTGAGCTTCAAGTTTTGTTCCATTGGAGTGGGCATTCATCCATGCTAAACTTGTTCAAAATATCTCCAATGTACTTCTTTTGAGAAAGGAATATAAATTTAGGATGTTGAGTTACTTCAATACCCAAATAGTAGTGAACATAGCCCAAATCAGTCATTTCAAAACCTTTCTTCAATTCTTTCTTTATGGATGCAATATAACTCTCATTGTTCCCTATCATCAAAAGATCATCTACATACACCACAAGATATACAACTGTTTTTCCAACTTTTTTAACAAACAAAATTGCATCATCAAGATCAAAATGTTTGAAGTCAAGTTTCAGAAGATGATCAGCTAATTTCTCATACCAGGCTCGCGGTGCTTGCTTGAGGCCATAGAAGGATTTTATAAGTTTGCATACTTTGTGTTCTTGGCCCTTCACAACAAATCCTTCTGGCTAGGACATAAAAAATTTCTCCTTTTAGATCTCCATTCGAAAAGGCAGTTTTTACATCCATCCAATGAATTTTCCATCCCTTCTGAGCTGCTAGGGCAAAGGGTGTCTGCATGGTGGCCCATTTTGCGGTGGGGACAAAAGTTTCGTCATAATCGACCCCTTCTTTCTGTGCAAAACCTTTTTCCACAAGCCTGGCTTCGTGCTTGTCAAGTGATCCATCTGCTTTGTACTTGTTCTTGTAGACCCACTTGCAGCCAATTGGTTTTGTTCCAAAAGGAGGATCAACCAGCTTCCAAGTGCCATTCTTTATCAATGCATCATACTCCTTTTGCATCGCTTCATTCCATTCAACATGAGAAGCGGCTTCTTTGAAGGAAGTTGGTTCATGATCTGTAGACAAATTCAATTCACAGTTATAATCAATATCGATATCAATAGGTGAATTAGAATTATCTATGTCACCTCCATTTTGTCTGGTGGAACTTCTTGTTCCTATATTTCCAACCTCATCGGGACGAACGTTTTATAGTTTCTTTGTCAGCCATTTTGGGGGACCTTTCTATAATATTCCTTTTTTTTGGTATCACCCATGACAGGGCTAGGAGGGACTTCCAGAGTTAGGAGCAGACAGGTCACATGTACAGATTGGTGCTCAGGAGCTTTTCGGAGGAGTTTTGAGAAGTTTTCATGGTGTCCGGAGGCATTCGCTTGATATACTCCATCATCCGAGCAGTTTGGCTTTTGTTCCGATGCATTCCGATAACTTTTGGAATTTTGAGCTATTTATGGGCTTAACTCAGCTGATTATGCTCAAGGTGGCATTCCGGGAGGAATACACGATGGAACACCTTAGTGTAATAGCTCATTGGAACCAGGATGAGGAGACCTACACGATGGGACAGTTAGACACAAATTTCAGTGACCGGAGGAGGCGTGGTAGCCGATTTACCCTTTTCTGCATTAAAAAGGAATATTTTAATAAAAGGGAAAAGTGCAACATGAATAAAATAATAATAAAATAATGCTCTAGCAGACTCCAAGAGATCTATAAAAGAAAGAGAGGAGGCCATTGGGAGATATCTTTGGAGTAGATCATTTTCTTGTGTATGGGAGGTTTGAGGGCGTGGTTCTCTACTTCATGCCGTAGCCCTAGGACGGAAACCCTCGGGTGATTTGTGAGTATTGGACGGAAACCCAATACTCTTGAGGAGGTTTTACTCAGATATCTCACAGAGCTTTAGTGATATTGGAGTGAGGATCATTCAGATCTTCAACGGGAGCTTCAGTGGATTCAGTGGTAGCTGTTGCTGGAGGGAGAGTGCAACAGTTCAGTTTTGGAGGCCAGCGCAGTGCAGCAGTTGTAGCAGATTTTCTTGAGGCCAGTTGTATTTCACTTATCTCAACTATCTTTCATTTCAGCTTGTAACCCTAGTGATAATATAATAAAGCTGAGTTATATTCCTACATTATGGTGTTATGGATTTGCATGTACTTGTATGTTTAATTTGACATGGCAATCTTCTGAAAGTAAATGTTGATTTTGCGGCATTTTGTGGAGTTTATTTATTTATCTGCATTTTTAGCAAAAATATCCCATCCGAGATATTACAGTGGTATCAAAGCTGGTGTTCCTGCCAGCCTGAAGGTGAAGGTTTATATCGGAGGTGCCGAAAGAAGATTATTTCTGGATCTGAGTTTTTTTTGTTGCAGAAGAAATTTCTTTCATAAAACTGGGGCCAAGAATTAAAATTTTATGAAAAAAGAGATCCAAATTCAAGGGTCCAATCAGTTTGTGAAAATCCGAGAGAACAATTGTTGAAATTTTAAAAGGGCCGGCCTGAGTATTAATCTTGTTGGAAGGCCGAGAGCGAAATTTTAAAATGGTGGCACATGGGATCTACAATGGGATGTTGTCGTATTATTTTTAGTGGGCGATGAAATCAGCTAGAAGTGGGCAGAGTTTCTTTAAAAAAAAAAACGGCAACGTAGATTTTGAGTGGGGCCGCAAATGTTATACCATGCTGAACTATGTTGAATGCAAGGGCCAAGAACTAAAATCGTAAAACAGGCCAACGCTTACATTTTGTGAATCCATAAGAAAATTAAATTTTAGTGCTGAGTGAGATATTGGAAGCCACACTATTCATTGTTCACTGATTCCTGAGCATAGCCGCCATACTCAGCGTAGTCGTCACCTTCGAGGGTCGTGAACATCAAATTTAGTAAGGGAAAATCATTTTGGTTTTGCCAGAAGGCGAAATTCCAAGGTAGAAGCCAGAGCCGAAGGTGAATTTATGGGTCGAATTCCTTGGACCAAGTAGAGGCCGAGTTCACTAATTTAAGGAGTCTGCTCACGTTTTCTTTTTTGGGCTGAACGTGGTCATTCACAATTGCTGAAGGACGCTTCTACCGTGATGACTGCGTATTCTTGTTGAGGGTGGCAACCTTGCCTTCTGCTCATCTTCGATGTCGAACTCTGCACGCCGATTGAAGACATTGTCGTCACGCTGATGCTTTATGCATTCATCCGGGTGGAATAACTGAAACATGTTAAAAATAAAATAAAATAAAATTATCGCAAGAGCGGTCTTGTGCATGCAAGGGAGCAATCAAATTGTGTATGGGTGTGTTGGCCGGAGCCGCAGAAATTTCTCAAGCGTATCGAGGCAGCTTGATAGTTAACCCGATGACCTTTGCGTAGGAGATAAAATGTTAGTCGACTATTAACCTGTGCATGGGGCATTGAAGGACAACATTCTTGCTGTTACAATCCTGTAGTGCAAATTGGTGTGCAGCCAGAGAGACCAATCCACATAACGATGGGGTAAATCCTCGTATGACAGAAGCAACCATCGTAAAATTCAGGGGTGGTGTCCACCGTCAACCCTCTCAGGTCGAGCATGATTGGCGGAAATTATCTTTATCGGCGGTTGTTCGGATTGTGGTTGCCATCGTAGGGGGGACAACTTTTCGACAGATGTCGAAGTTACAGAAACTGAAACCCCTTGTTGGAGTTGACAGTAATTGTTATACAAGGCATAACTTCACATTATGATGTGAGACAACGAATATGCCTGCAACAGAATCAAGGCAGAGCGTAGTGGCAGAATTATTTATGCTGAGCTGAGCACATTCAGAGTATATTAATTCATCAAGTGGCTGCAACAAAAATATTGATCTATAGCAACCTTTCGGGGGAGGTCAAATCGGTTGCAAGGCATCACCAAGACAACGCTGGAATATCACCTCAAGTGGATCATGCTACATATTCCTGTGGCGGCGCTACTTCTACAATCTATACTAGGTTCATTTTTTTTTCATTAACACTGTTAATTCTCCTTAAGTAAAGTAATGTGTGGTTGTAATATTGCTCTTAAAAACATAGCAGCGTGATAACTGAGTCACAAACAGTTTTGCCTACCTCAGTATGCACTTAAACTGTTTGACAAAATTCATCTAAGGCAGATTCCATATAACTCAGAAAATTGTGGTCTGTTGGAGGTTTCCTTATCTGGAATTCTATAGTGCCAAGGGTTGTCATTATACCAAGTTCTAGAGTAGACTTATTAAAGGTTGAATTTCTTATAAATTGGAAAAATTCTTATTTGAAATCCTTTGTATATGTTAGAACAAGTTCCTTACATTTCTGGGAAAGTTAATTTCTTGGCAGACAGAGATTTTGGCACAATAATGCCTTACTGAAAGACAGAGATCCATACTGCTGGGATAAGTTGATTATTGGCAAACCTGAGCATCATTATCATTAATTCTGTATATGTTTAGCAAGACTGAATTCTGGGCGTATTTATCAGTGATTAGCAAGGCCTAAGCCTAAAATTTCTCTATCTACTATAGTCCGGTTGCACCACCATGGGCTTCTTCATGTCTTATAACGCTGAATTGATGAGTGCCATTAGTGAAACAGATTCCTGAAGTTGGCTGAATATTTCCACAAGACAACATTGGTCTTTTTGTCATTATTCAAGGAGGACGAGAACTGGTTGTGGAGATGTCAATTGTTTCTAGATTGAATGTTAAAGGGTACTACCCTCATCTTAAGATGCTTCCAATATGTTGAAGCAAACACCAGAATACCATACAGAAAAATGCATTAGACTCAAAAAATAGTGATCACATCATTGGTTGAACCATGGAGGGATTCCTAAACAGATTGATGAAAATAAAAATAGAAGTTGGCTCCTTAAACCACCATGCATCAGAAGACTAGAAAACAAAACCAAACAGCAGACCCTTTTCAAGAGGAATTTATGCCATCCTTCAAAAAGGACAGCCAAAAGATTTGCAGGAAGAATTGGGGATTGGTCACAAAATCCTTGCACTTGGGACAGATTTGAAACACATGAAGATGACATGGAGAATTCTGTCCAAACTTGATGAACTTAATGAAATTTTGTCTACAATAGACCAAGCAGAAGGGAAGAAACTGATTTGGGCTCTAAAACCTGCTATGCTTGCTCTTATACAACCCAAATTCTTGGAGGAACCTTGTGAAGGGGTCACACTTCCAGTTGCAGCTTGTCTTTGTAACATCATGAAGTTGACTGCACCTATAGCTCCATACAATGATGATGTTATGAAGAGGATTATGAGATTGATTGTAGAGACTCTTCAGGATTTGGACAACAGTACAGGCTCTACCTTCGGGAAGAAGCTTGAGATTTTATGGGGTATGGCCACATTCAAGACTTATGTCATCATGTCTGACCTTGAGTGTGATGACTTGATTTTGCAGATGTTCCAATGCTTCTTCAGCATTAGGAGACATCATCCTGACACCGTCATAGCACACATGCAGTCCATCTTGTCATCATGTATGAGAGACCATGAGACCATTGGCCGAGAGTTGCAAACCCGGTTGTTGAGCATTTGGAGGAGGAAGCAGATGGTCTCACCTACTACTTATGAGCTAGCCCAAGGGTTGGTTGAGCAAAATATTGGGCTATTCAGGAGACAGTTGACCAGGGAGGAGCTGCTCCAGTTTGGTGGATCTGGCAGCAGAAATGAGCTGAGGAGGAAGGGACCTGATCACTTATGCTTGAGTGATGTAGATGATGTAGCGGAGACAGGACAGGAGGGCATTCCTTCCGTATGCCAGAGCGAGGACTCTTCTTCAGGTGAGTCCGTGGGATCAGACGATGATACTTCTAGGGAGCGAGAGCAGTCATGCAGAGATGATGATAGTAGACCGGAGTTGTATTCCAGTATGCAGGGTGAGCAGTCACAGGACTCTGCGGGAGATACTCTGGGTGAAGAGTCACTTGTGACGATTCAGCCAGAGCAGCATATGATGGAGCCTGATTCGGCAGGGGAGGATACTATGCACATCAGGCATGATATTCCTTTGGGGGAGATCCAGATGGGTGCCCACATTGAGCCGATGAGGGATATGTGGCTAACATTCGGGTTAGATATTGAGGTGGAGCAGTCAGATGCACTGACATCGAGTACGGTGATAGCAGTTGCAGATCCATATCCTCTGGAGGCGTTGGAGGTTGATGGGATTATTCTGCAGGGGGCTGGTAGACAACAAGAGCATGACATTCCTGATCAGGAGTGGGAGGAGCTGTTGGATATGGTGGAGCATCCATCTGTGGGTCGACACAGGGATGAGGCGTAGATAGAGGTACACGCAGTCAGTAGAGCTGCAGTATTTTCAGTGAGTAGTACTCTCCAGGAGTGCATCAATGGGGCTTGCAGCATACCTTGTCCACTTTGGCCCATTATAGAGAGAGGGGCTTCCTTCTACAGGCAGCTTCCCTTGGCAGACAGGGCAGAGCAGTGGGAGTTGATTACGGGTTGGCGGCAACACTCTGGGCATGCTCCATGTGCAGTTGTTGCTACATTGGATTCTTCTTCCAGGATGGACTGGCGGGAGATCATGAGTTGCTACCCTCTTGATGGTACGATATTCTTCGTAGGGAGCACAGTGGAGCAGGGGCCCTTAGACATAGTAGATGTTACCGATTCTAGTTGGCAGGAGGGCACAGGTCGTCGTTTCTTCAACACTCCATCCCGATTTCAGGAGAGTAGGATCAGCGTGGGATTGAGTCAAGACTTGGATTAGAGAGAGGTGATGAGTTGGTACACAGTTGATGGGACAACTTGCACAGTCACAAATACAGCGCAGTAGGAGTCATGGTCTTCACCTCTTAGAGGATCAGTCAAAGCCAGAGGCAGAGCGCATTCCGAGCTGTGGGACTTGGGCGATGATTGGCCATGGTGGCAATGGGACCCGGGAGGATTGTTTGTTGGCTGGTACAGTGAGAGATCAGTTTGGGATCCCGGCATTGAGGGGTCTATTCCGAGTGGTTTGACATAGGTGCATAGCAGCACCCAGAGGTTTGTATGGGATCCGGGCATTGGGTCTCAGTTGCGGCGGGTCAACAGAGTGGCCCACATATTTCGATTACTTGAGGGCAAGCAATCTTGGGGCGGAAGGCCTGTAATATTCCTTTTTTTTTGGTATCACCCATGACAGGGCTAGGAGGGACTTCCATAGTTAGGAGCAGACAGGTCACATGTACAGATTGGTGCTATCAGTGGGCTCAAGAGCTTTTCGGAGGAGTTTTGAGGAGTTTTCATGGTGTCCGGAGGCATTCGCTTGATATACTCCATCATCCGAGCAGTTTGGCTTTCGTTCCAATATATTCCGATAACTTTCAGAATTTTGAGTTATTTATGGGCTTAACTCAGCGGATTATGCTCAAGGTGGCATTCCGGGAGGAATACACGATGGAACACCTTAGTGTAATAGCTCATTGGAACCGGGATGAGGAGACCTACACGATGGGACAGTTAGACACAGATTTCAGTGACCGGAGGAGGCGTGGTAGCCGATTTACCCTTTTCTGCATTAAAAAGGAATATTTTAATAAAAGGGAAAAGTGCACCATGAATAAAATAATGCTCTAGAAGACTCCAAGAGATCTATAAAAGAAAGGGAGGAGGCCATTGGGAGATATCTTTGGAGTAGATCATTTTCTTGTGTATGGGAGGTTTGAGGACGTGGTTCTCTACTTCATGCCGTAGCCCTAGGACGGAAACCCTGGTGTGATTTGTGAGTATTGGACGGAAACCCAATACTCTTGAGGAGGTTTCACTCAGAGATCTCACAGATCTCAGAGATCTCACCCAACACATTATGGTGTAATCATCAATAAATGTCATCATATATTTATTTCCATTTACAGAAGCAATAGACATGGGGCCACATAAATCGGAATGAATAAGCTCAAGTTTTCTATGTGCTCTGAAATGTGAATCATGAAATGGCTGCTTGCTATGCTTTCCTAGAATACAAGCATCACATTGCTTAAGTTTCCTAGGAATTGTAGGCCATCCAGTAACACCATTTTTCTTCAACAATTGAAGGCTGTCATTGTTTAAGTGTCCAAATCTAGCATGCAATAAAAGACTTGATGGGAATGTACCTTCATCATGATGTGAACTGAATGCAAGTTTTGTGCATGAGCAGAGGAACCTTGCAGCTTCAGGAGTCTTCCTTCTTCTATTCCCTCCATGCCAAGTGAGCGATCTAATGTTTTTCTGACCTCAACCTTGCTATCAAACATGTGAATGGAGTGTCCTTACTGGTAGATGTGGACCAAGGAGAACAAGTTTCTCCTCAACTTAGGGAGGTATAGAACCTCATGTAGAAGATGATCTGGAACACCAGGCAACTTAAGCTTGATTGTGCCAAGCCCTGATGGCTTGAGTTTCGATTTATCTATGAAGTATACTGCTCCATCAACTTTGTCAGTAAATTCTTCAAAAAATTATTTTATAAATGTCATGTGACATGTTGCTCCTGAATCTAGCAACCAATCATTTCTCCAAGAAGTAAATGAAACATCAAACAAGTCTTCAGTTACTCCATTGTTACAATGTGCTACAACATAATGGCGGATTTAGGTGCTTTACCTTTGTCTCTATCATGAGTTTTACCTTTTTCTTAATTTCTTTGTTGCTCAATTTTATCCCAAGGCAGTTTACATGTAGATGCATCATGGTAGTCTTTATTGCAGCGTATGCAATGAAGATCAGATTTTTCAGTTTGAGTTTGTCTGCACCCCCTTCCTCTGAAATTTCTTCTTTCTCTCCCTCTTCAGCCACCGCTTCCTCTGGAAGAATCTTGAGCATGAGGAAGACATACAGCCTATTCCGAAGACAGAGGGGTTGTCATCTTTCCAAAAGCCATCTCTCTTTCTGCAAACTTTTTCTCAAGGGAATCAAAGGTGATTTTCATGAGGTTTCCACTTGCTTCCAATGACTCAAGGTAATGTGAGTAAGTGGGATACAGTGCCTTAACTAATGCTATGAGAGGTGTGTCAACTTCTACACCAGTATTCTTAATGTCATGCATGATAGATCTTACTTTTGAAGCTAAAGCAAGGGGGTCATCATTTTTCAATTCAAGGCTGAACAACTTAATCATTTTGAACAATTTCAAGTTCTGAATGTGAGTCACAGAGTTCTTTTAGTTTGCACAAGGATTCATAGGCACTTGAAAACGGTGTAATATGGCGACTCACCTCTTCATTTACAGAAGCTGTAATCAAGACATAGGCCTTGCAGTTCTTGTTTTCCCAAATGGCGATCTCCTTGTCTAAAGTGGGCTTTGTTGGTGGATGGTATCCTTCTCCTTCATAAATTCCTCTCCACGGCTCATTAAAAATGGGAGCGTGCTTGATTTTTTCAGACCATTCAGGATAGTTCTCTTTGCCGGAGAGAACAACTCCTACAATAGATATATGATATAATGCATTATTTTGATAAAGAACTTTGCTGCCATGGTAAAGAAAAACTCAATTTTGGTTTAAATTGTAATTTGCTGCAAAAACTGAATGTTGGAGTGAAAATTCACTCTGCTGTAAAAAAATAAAAAATTTAATAGCTGTAAAAAAAACCAATTTTGGAAATTTTTTTTTTTTTTTTTTGGTTTAAAAAAATTGTTTTTGTGTAGGGGAGGGCAAGAGGAGGGAGAGAGCGGGGGGAGGGGGGGGGGGAACGAAACTTGGAACGAGACTGATGAGCGGGAGTATGGGCGTGAGGGGCTGCGATGGTGAGAGGTGAGGGGGAACAGGGTGAGCGGGGAGAGGAGTGATGGTGTGGGAGGAACGAGGGTGAGCGGGGAGTATGGGCGTGAGGGGTGACGGGGGAACAGGGGAATGGGGAGAGGGGTGACTGGGGAGACGTGAGGGGGACCGGGGGTGAGCGAGGAGAGGAGTGACAAGAGTGAGGGGGAACGGGGTTGAGCGATTCGAGAGTGAGGGGGAACGGCGGTGACCAGGGAGAGGAGTGACGGGGGAGGGGGAATGTGAGTGAGCAGGGAGAGGTGAGGGGGAAGGGGTGTGCGGGAGTGAGGGGGAATGGGGGTGAGCGGGGAGAGGAGTGAGGGGGAACGGGGTTGAGTGGGAAGAGGAGTGATGGGGGAGGGGGAATAGTGGTGAGCGGGGAATGGGGGTGAGCGGGGAGAGGTGAAGGGGAAGGGGTGTGCGGGAGCGAGGGGGAACGAGGGTGAGCAGTCTGCACAGAGAGCTGAGGGGGAGGTGCTGCGAGTGCGAGTGAAGGGGAGGGCGAGTTGGAGTGAGGGTCTGCGCAGAGAGGTGAGGGGCTAGCGATAAGGTTGCGGTTGCCAGGAGAGAGTGATGACTGATGAGGCTGCCAGGAGAGACTAGAATGTAGCAAAATTTTTGAATGCCAGGAGGGATCAGAATGCAGCAGAAAAAATTCTGAATGCCAGGAGGGACTAGAATGTAGCAGAAAAAAATTTGAATGCCAGGAGGGATCAGAATGCAGCAGAAAAAAATTTGAATGCAGCTGGAGTAGTAAAACATCTAAATGCACAATGACAGTCTGTGAAAATGTAGAACATAGACAGGAGGGAGTTACACCAAGGGCAGGAATGCCAAAAAATGGACTGGCTTTGATACCATGTCAGGCCAGGAGGTAACTCCACAAAACTGAAGATGAATTAGATGGAGCTTGTGTGTGTACTTATACATGGAGGTGAGACTATTGGGATTCACTTCCCAATGTCTCTTGGCCTTCCTTATTTACTAATTTACAATAATATACATTCTCACCCAATCCCTTAGGATTAGGTGTCAACAAGTAGTATCTAGGTGTATCAGCAGGAGTTGGGATAGCGGATATCATGACGTGGTCTGGTAGGAGCAGGGCAAGTATGCATGCGTGGGACAAACTCTTGATACTTGGGGTCCACCCAGGGGATACATACAGATGTCAGAGATGAGGGCCAGATGGGTTCTAGCAGGTAGCAATGCTACACAGTGGCATCCCGCGGAGAGTGGGAGTTGTGAGCTCCCAGTATGTTTGCGGGATCCAGGGGTCTGTTGGGTAGATGGATCACTCCACTTTGTGATGAGCAGGGACAGAGCAGATAGTGATCCAGTCCACCCTGGGTTTGACAATTGGGGGAGCACTGAGACCTCCATTGCATGGCGATGCAGACTTATCATGTTGTTGCTTAGGGTCATGATCGACAGTGGAGGGTAGATATCAGCACCATGGAGATGCCCGGGCAGGATGAGCTTTGCCTTCATACATTTTTCGCCAAAAGAGCCCATGAGAGAGGGATATAGTCTATGCACAATGGGGGGTATCTCATAGTCAGAGTGGCGTAGCGACAACATGCTGGCACCTCTATGAGATTAGCAGGGGACTAAAGCATTACAGTTATACACAACTCGATAAACTCTAGGGGTGAGTTGTATACTACATGGAGAGACCATGTAGATCTTCCATTGGGCTTTAGCGAGTCATTGATGGAGTAGGGGACTTCATTTGTATGGCAGGCTAGTCAGCTGGATGATAGCAGGAGGGGCTCATGTGAGCGAGACGCTATCTTTGCATGGAATAGGCGGTATCTTCGAGGGTTTACTCTTTGAGTGCGTGGGATGGAATACTTGGTAGGGAAACTTCATGAGGAGTTAGGCATAGTGCCACCTACTCACTGATGATGTTCAGAGGGCTTTTGCTACTTGTTCCTGGCAGGATGGTGAGTGGAGCAGGGGGAGCTTCATGTTAGACATGATGGTTTGGGATCCGGGTATTGCGGGATCCCTTCATATTGGGGGGGTGCAGAGGTCAGGGATGATTCATTGGCGCATCTGGGACCCTGGCACAACTCGCAGTGATAGTGTGGAGCGTCAGCTAGAGAGGATGCTTGTTCAACCATTGCTTGAGGACAAGCAATTTTTTGCAAGCACTGTAACATCCCCAAATTAGCAGTCAGCTAATTGGGATTTTAATTTTGATTATTTTGGCAAATCCCAATGTTGGGGACCCACAATTAATAATTAGGCCAAATAAAGTATTTTCCTAAAGTCCCTAAGGGAAAATTGAGGCTCTAGTGGTGGGGTCGAGTTGGCCTTAGGTGACAGCGTAGAAGAGGCACGAAAAGGACAACGTGAGATTGGATAGAGGAAGGTAGCACGTGATTGGCCAAGGAGAGGCAACGCAGGTCAAGGTGGGATCCAATTCATACGTTGGGCCTCAATGGTTAAAAGGAAGAAGGGAAGACTCATTTTACATTCATTCATTCAACTATTTTCTTCTTGTCATTTTTGATAGAACACGCTTGAGCCAGAGAGCCAAGTCTGCAATGCTGCTTAGCACATGATATCTTCAAGCAGAGATCTAAACCTCTACTTCGGGGACTACGAGTGCCTGCTCAGGAGAGGAGTTCCACACCTTGTGAGGATAATTTCCATTAGTAGCATCAGGAGGAAGCGTAGCCAGTTCTGGACTATGCAGAGGAGGAGGAGACTACGTAGGGGAGGACGCAATGCAGAGAGGATTTGGTTGTTCCGTAAGGTGAGAAGAGATGGAGTTGCAATTGAGATTTGGTGGGGAGGATTGAAGCTTCCTAACAGGTATTTTTGTGGCATTTTGGAGACTTACAGCAGTAAGATTTACAGGAGGATCGATTTACCCAAGAGTGTAGTGAGCCAAGCCCAAGAGAGTCAATTTTCGTGGTCAAGATTTGGGCGAACCCTTTCTGGGTTTTTATGGGTTTATTGAGGAGAAGCCAAGATTTATTTGGGAAAATATTCTAGGGAGATTTGAGGTGTCAAACAGAGATCCTAACTCAGCTAGTGAAGCTAAGAGAAATTGGGTTGAAATTCCAGGGTCAACATTTGGCCAATTCCTTCGTGGGTTTTTGTGGGTTTCTATAGTAGAGTCCAGGGTTATAGTCCCGGAATTTTATGAGCATTGTAGCAGGCCCCAACGACATTTCTTCGGGAGAAGCAACAACGTTTCTAGTAGATTGCAGCGCAGAGCTATAACCATACAACGTACCATTAGTTGGGGATTTCAACATTGATTGAGAGGGCTTCTCTAGCTTGCCTTGACCAAGCCCAAGTGCCTTCATTCCAACACCTCCATTGTACTCATTTCTAGCAAATTCATAAAATGGCTCAACAATATTTTATGGCTCCGTTGGTGTTTTGATTTCAGTTTTTGTTTTGTTGTCTCCTTGATATCTTTTAGCCTGTTATTACTGTTATTTTCCCGTTTGGGATATTACATATTTGTTAAATTAATTATTTTTAATGTGACCCTAAGTCTAAACTTAGGAAATTAAAATAATTAATGGGTATTAATCTAAATTGTGGGTGTAACTTCTAGAAGAAGACAAGGATCAAGTTAGAATGATCACAGCCACTGATTAGCTTCGAATTTGGGCCATTGAATGTCAACAAAAAGATTATTTAAGAAATCTTGAGGGTCATTTGAAAAACACACCAGTGAAGTTACTGATGTTTCCAAGTAAGTCGATTTTCTCAGTGGCTGAAGTTCGGAAAGAGAAAATCGATCCAGAAATAGAGTTGCAGGTGGAGGAGAGACAGAGAGGGTTCAGTATCAATCCGTGGTGCAGGAGTAGGTGACGCAGTGAAAGGAAGGGACAACGCAGACTTCACTGTGTTAATTATGAAAATAAAATACGTTGCAGACTTCACAATACATAATCAATATGAAAGAAATTACACAAGCATTCACACATAGACACCGTTATTTTTGGACAGTTGTCCCCGGAAAAACACAACACGGGAAAATCGGTGCAGCAGATCTGAGGGTTTCTTTATTATGCAGAAATTTTGAGTACAAATGTGTGATTGTAATGATCAATCAATCACCTTAAGAAATATGCTAAGAATAGACTAGTGAGAGAATTCTCATTTTACCACGAAGTTCCGACACTGATCTGCACCCACATTGAGTAGCTCTGCGTGATCTCGACGCAATGACTGTGTCCCTCACACTGTCACTGCGTCACTGCTGCTGCTGCTGCTTGTTGTGACTGCTTCAGTGCTCACTGCTGGGTGAGACTAGAGTTTTCTCCCCTTCCAGAAATGTCCTTCGAATATTGGATGAACCCTCAGTTTCCTCTCCAACTGAAATCGAAACTCCCTCTGCTGCTCTGCGTTGGCCCAACGTAACTGCTGTGTGGCTATCTCTGCGCTGCTACTTGGAGCTCCCTTCTCTCTTCTCTCCTTGTACTCCCTATGCTTTATAAATTATTCCTCCTGAAGATTTCACCTTCCCCTCTATGCAATCAAGAATCACTTCGATTCTTCCTTCGGCTGAAGAAATTGATCTCTAGATTCTTTCTCCGTCTGATGTGTTTTCCAAATGCCCATCGAGGTCTCCTTTATAATCTATCACTGACTCGTCAATGGTCAAGATTAAATCGTAATCAAGGGCTAAGATTAAATGAGAGTTGATCCGTGACTTTATATAGAAGATTCACACTTAGTTTTTTTAATACCCTTTTATTAATAAGTTTCCCGAAGTTTAGACTTAGGAAAACATTAAAAATGATTAATTTATTTAATTAAACCATCTCTAAGTGGAATTTTCCAAAATCTTTTCTGCATATTATGGAATGCATGTGTCTTAGCTTATATACAAAATCACAAGGCTATAGCACATCCGATGCTACCGTAAATCAACATTCCCTATTAGCGAGGAAAGTGCTCTAGCAATACAACTCTATGTGCTGCTCTGACTTCTGTAACATCTACTGCTGTGTTGTTGATGCTGCTCACCAACACTGCACAAATGTTGCAACTATACTATTGCTAACTCTACATGCTGTTGCCAACTGCTGCTATACTACAACTCCCTCTTTCAACTGCGTTGAAGATCCATCGACTACTGAAATGGATTTTCGGTCATACCCAACTGTTCTCGAAACTGAGTGAATTTAATCGTTCCCAGAGCTTTAGTGAGTATATCTACTATCTGTTCTCTTGTGGGAATGTACTGGAGTTGTACTACCCCATGCTAAACACAGTCTCTGATAAAATGACACCTGATGTCAATATGTTTGGATCGATCATGAAATACTGGATTTTCAGAGAGTTTGATACAACTCTGATTGTCACAGTAAACGCTAGTCGGCTCCATCCTGCTCTTGAGTAGACTCACAAGAAGTTTCTGAAGCCAGATGGCTTCGCATGTTGCTGTACTAGCTGCCATGTACTCTGCGTCAGATGTGCTCAATGCTACTGACTTATGTTTCTTGCTGCACCGGGACACCATTCCTCATCCACTGCTGAAACAATACCTAGAGGTACTATTCCTGTCTACTGAGCTTCCTGCCCAATCTGCGTCTGTGAATCCACTGAGTCTGACATCCTCTCCTTGGCCATACCTTATACCAAATCTGACTATTCCTTGTACATACCTCAGGATGTGCCTTGTTGTTGCCCAGTGCACTCTTTTGGGTTCCACCATGAACTGACTAATAGTGTTGACAGCAAAGCAAATGTCTGGTCTGGTGTTAACCAGATACATTAATGACCAAATGAGCTGTCTGTATACGGTGGGGTCTACTGTGTCTTCTGATGTATCTATCTTTGTCCAATTGGTGATCATGGGTGTGGCCATGGGCCTACAATCCTGCTTTCTGAACCTCTTTAGAATTTCCCCGGCCTACCTCCTTCCCCATGAAGATATCTCCATTCTTCTGACAGACTTCCAATCCTAGGAAGTAATGCATCAACCCCAAATCCTTCATGTCGAATTCTACTTCTAGATTCTGTTAGCAATCCTTGATGAGCCTAGATGATCCAGTGAGAAATAGATCATCTACATATAGCACTAATACTAATGGTTCATCCTCTACCAGCAAATAGTAAAGATTGGGATTTGTGTCACTCTTGACAAACCCCATTTTTTGCAAATAGCTATCTATTCGACCATACCATGCTCTCGGAGCCTGCTTGAGGCCGTACCAGGGCCTTCTTCAATCTGCATACATGAGACTTCCTTTCATGAGTCTCAAAACAATCTGGTTGTTTGATATATACCTCTTCCTCAATCTCTCCATTCAAAAATGCCGTCTTGACATCCATTTGATGAATCTACCATCCCATCTGCGCTACGAAGGATACGACAGTATGGATGGAGGTATATCTGGAAACTGGTGCGAAGGTCTCTTCATAGTCAATGCCTTCCTTCTGAGCATACCCTTTTGCCACGAACCTTGCCTTATATTTCTCTACGCTACAATCTGCAACGTATTTGATCTTGTAGATCCATCTTGATCCAACAAATTATCTGCTCTGAGGTCTGGGCACAACTTCCCAGACATCATTTGTCATGATAGAAGCATACTCCTCTATCATGGCATCTGCCCATACCTGGTATTGAACAACTTCGTGGAAGATGGAGGGTTCCTCTACCTGAGCAACCAAATCCTGGTACCTGTTAGGTGGTCTACGCTGCCTCTTCCCACTCGTGGGAGTCCCAATGAAGTTTTCTGCATCCCTTAGTATCTGCTAAGCTTCCCTGCTGATCTGACCACTGGTGGAAGGCTACTCTCTCAAGTCTTCTTCCTGATCTAGCTGTTCCTTAGACTGAGTATCCTCTGGATGTTCTTCTATGGAAACGTTAGTACTTGTACTAGGTACTAAGGCCTGTCTTTTTGTATGTTCTTCTTGGTGCCCCTGCTGCTCTTGGACCAAGGGAACTTCCGCAGCTTGATCCTCTGCTGGCATATCAATCGATTTTTGAAAAGCTCTATCCTCCATGAACTTAACATCGTGTCTTATCACAACCTTCCTGCTGCTAGGAATATAGATCCTATATGCCTTGGAGTTTTCACTTTATCCTACAAGATGCCCCCTTTCTGCAGTTTGATCAAGCTTGCTTCTCTTCTCACTTGGTACATGACAGTGTGCCATGCTACCAGAATATCCAAAAGTGCCCTACCTCCGGTTTCTTCCCTGTGAAAACTTCTTCAGGAGTCTTCTTCCTCAATGCTCTATGAGGAGTCCTGTTCTGGATGTACACTACCATGTTGCAGGCTTCTGCCCATAAATATCTGGGCAATCCAAGGTCAAATAACATGGCCTTGGCTGCGCCTACAATTGTCTTGTTTTTCCATTCTGCCACACCATTATGTTCGGGATTGTATGGCGCAGTCCACTCCCTCCTGATGCCCTCCTTTGCGCAGAAATCTGTGAAGTCTCCATCTATGTACTCTCCACCATTATCTGAATGCAATGTCTTGATTTTCTTCCCCATCATATTTTCAACAAGAGCCTTGAATTCTTTGAACTTTTTAAAGACTTCATCTTTTGTCTTCAAGAGGTAGATCAAGGTTTTCCTAGAGTGATCATCAATGAACGTGACAAAATATTTTCCACCCTTGAGAGCGTTAGTGGACATTGGTCCATAGATATTTGAGTGTATCAGTCCTAATATGCTTGCTGCCTGGTTCTCACTTCTGGGAAAGGCTGCCTTAGTGTACATCCCAAGTACACATCCTTGGCATACATCATCATGCTCCGTGCTGAGAACAGGTACCCCAATAATTGTCTCTCTAAGAATCTTCAATGCACCATGGTGCAAGTGCCCCATTCTTCTTTGCCAAAGTTCGTTCAACCCTTTCTTGTCTTCAAGATTACTACTGATTAGTGCCATTGGAGATTCAAGCTGCAACCTGTATAGTCTGTTGCTCCTAACTCCGATCTGCTTTGTTTGCTTACAACATGGGTGCTTGACATATACCTTCTTCCTGATAAAGTGTATGTCGAATAACATGGCCTTGGCTGCGCCTACAATTGTCCTGTTTTTCCATTCTGCCACACCATTATGTTCGGGATTGTATGGCGCAGTCCACTCCCCCCTGATGCCCTCCTTTGCGCAGAAATCTGTGAAGTCTCCACTATGTACTCTCCACCATTATCTGAATGCAATGTCTTGATTTTCTTCCCCGTCATATTTTCAACAAGAGCCTTGAATTCTTTGAATTTTTTAAAGACTTCATCTTTTGTCTTCAGGAAGTAGATCCAGGTCTTCCTAGATTGATTATCAATGAATGTGACAAAATATTTGCAACCCTTGAGAGCGTTAGTGGACATTGGTCCACAAATATCTGAGTTTATCAGTCCTAATATGCTTGCTGCCTGGTTCTCACTTCTAGGAAAGGCTGCCTTAGCGTACTTCCCAAGTACACATCCTCGGCAAACATCATCATGCTCCGTGCTGAGAACAGGTACCCCAACAACTGTCGCTTTGAGCATCTTCAATGCAACATGGTGCAAGTGCCCCATTCTTCTATGCCAAAGTTCGTTCAACCCTTTCTTGTCTTCAAGATTACTATTGATTAGTGCCATTGGAGATTCAAGTTACAACCTGTATAGTCTGTTGCTCCTAACTCAAATCTGCTTTGTTTGCTTACAACATGGGTGCTTGACATATACCTTCTTCTCGATAAAGTGTATGTCATACCCTTTTTCCAGCAAATGGGATATTGCTATTAAATTCATCCCAAGCCCTGGCACATGTAGTACATCTATGACCTTGACACTAGTTCCGGCTTCTGTCTAAAACACTACGGTTCCTCTCCCAACTGGAGTGCATTTCGTGCTATTCCCCATAGTGATTTGGAAGTTCATCTGCTCCTCCCTATAGCTCGAGAAATATTCTCGTACTCTAGTCATATGAGCTGAAGCCCCACTATCAATATCCCAAATTTCTGCAGATGTTGAACTTGACAACCATGCACAATCTTCTTTTAACCTAGAGGCTAAAACATCTAAGATTGCCATACTTATTTTTTCTTTCTTTTCCCTATGTTGCGTCCCTTTTGAAGCTTTTGGTTTGCGCAGTCTGCTCCTTGACCTTGCTTCCTTTGGATCTGACAGCTCTGATACCATGTGAAAATTCTATAATACAGAATCCTACTACGGTTATTGATTATATTTCTTCTATTGCATTCATTCACAATTATTTAACATTTCACTGTGTTAAATATCAAAATAAAATACGCTGCAGACGTCACAATACACAATCAATATGAAAGAAATAACACAAGTATTCACACATAGACACCGTTATTTTTGGACAATTGTCCCCAGAAAAACCCAACTCAGGAAAACCGGTGCAACAGATCTGAGGGTTTCTTTATTATGCAGAAATTCTGAGTACAAATGTGTGATTGTAATCATCAATCAATCACCTGAAGAAATCTGCTAAGAATAGACTAGTGAGACAATTCTCACTTTACCACGAAGTTCTAGCACTGACCTGCACCCACATTGAGTAGCTCTGCGTGATCTCTGCGCAGTGATTGCATGCCTCACACTGTCACTGTGTCATTGTGGCTACTACTTGTTGTGACTGCTTCAATGCTCACTATTGGGTGAGACTAGAGTTTTCTCCCCTTCCAAAAATGTCCTCCGGGTATTGGATGAACCCTCAGTTGCCTCTCCAACTGAAATCGAAACTCCCTCTGCTGCTCTGCGCTGGCCCAACGTAACTGTTGTGTGGCTATCTCTGTGCTGCTACTTGGGGCTCCCTTTTCTCTTCTCTCCCTGTACTCCCTATGCTTCCGAAATTATTCCTCCTGAAGATTTCACCTTCCCCTCTCTGCAATCGAGAATCACTTCGATTCTTCCTTCGGCTGAAGAAATCGATCTCTAGATTCTTTCTCCGTCTGATGTGTTTTCAAATGCCCATCGAGCTCTCCTTTATAATCTTTCATTGACTCATCAATGGTCAAGATTAAATCATAATCAAGGGCTAAGATTAACTGAGAGTTGATCCATGACTTTAGCTAGAAGATTCACACTTAGTTTAATTAATACCCTTTAATTAATCAGTTTCCCTAAGTTTAGACTTAGGAAAACATTAAAAACGATTAATTAATTTAATTAAACCATCTCTAAGTGGAATTTTCCAAAATCCTTTCTGGGTATTATGGAATGCATGCGTCTTAGCCTATATAAAAAATCACAAGGCTAGAGCACATCCGATGCTACCGTAAATCAACAAAAGGGAACAACGCAGAGGGGTGACATAGTTCTGTGCAGTACCCACGTAGATCAAGTGCAGTGGTGACGCAGGTGGCCCAGGAGGGTCCTTTTGGGGTCATTTCTCATTCGAAAATTATGTGAAGAATTTCTCCAATGTTATCGTAGAGAATTCTCTTTATTACTGTTGATTGCAAATTGTACAAGAAGATTTTTGTTGAAGAATAATAGAAACCCTCATCTGCTGCACTGGTTTTCCCACATTGGGTTTTTTCGAGGGCAATTGTCCAAAAGTATCTATGTCATTTTTGTGGTAGTATTTCCTTATTATTTTGCTCAGTAATTTTATGGTGAAGACTGCAATTGAATTCATTTCAATATCTATTGAAGAGATTTCTGTAAATAACTTATTTCTGAATAATAAGTGGGAGAAATAATATCATATATTGCAGTAGGATTTAAAGTGTGAATTTTTCACACTAACAACCTTGGTCAGAATGTTCTCCAATGCTCTGTTTGTGACCTCCACTTGCCCATTTTCCTGAGGGTGATAGGTAGTGGATGTCTTGCGCTTGATGTGGTGTTGCTTTGTGAGGTCTTCGATCAAATTTGAGGTGAATTGTGTCTCTTGATCAGTGACAAACTCTCTTGGAAAACTAAACTTGTAGAAGATGTTCTCCCTCAGAAACTCAACCACCTTCTGCTCAGTTGTTGCCTTAACTTTCTTTGCTTCAACCCATTTAGTCAGGTAATCGGTGCACACAATGATATACTTCTCCCGTCCTGATGGGGGATAAATGGGCCCAATGAAGTCCATGCCCCATTTCTCAAATGGCTTTAGAGTCACTTGAGGATGTAAGGGCATTTCATCCTTAGTTGCGGGCTTACCTATCTTTTGGCACTGGTCACACTTGGTGGTGTACCTTCTTGCATCTTGATGTAGAGTGGACTAGTAGTAACCTGCTTGTAGAAATTTGAAGGCTGTCCTCTTAGCAACGAAGTGGCCTACACAAGGTCCATCATGGCATGCGGATAGGTTGTCAAAGACCTCCTCTTTCGTCACACATCTCCTCAAGATCTGATCTAGGCCCAACTTTTTCCCCCATTCCAACTGAATGGGGCACTTTTCCTAACAATCTTGCTTTTCTCCTTGGAGGGTAAATTAGGAGGGAACCTCCCAGCAACCAAGTATTTGGCTATATTAGCAAACCAAGGAGAGAGAGCCGAGAGGGAAAAGAGGTGTTCATCCGGGAGTTGATCATCTATCATGTCTTCCTTTTCTGCACACAAGGTTAGTCTTGACAAGAAATTTGCAACCACATTCTCTTTCCTTGGTTTGTCAATAATATTCAAATCAAATTGTTGCAATAATAACAACCATCTAATTATCCTAGAATTGACATCAGGTTTATTCACCAAATACTTAATCGTTGCATGATCAGTGTGGACAAAATTTTGATAACTAGTGATGTAATGCCTAAACTTGTTCAAAAAGTAAACCACTGCCAGGAGTTCCTTTTCAGTGACTGTATAATTGAGCTCAAATTTAGAAAGGTTCTTACTGATACAATCGATATCATAAGGCAATTTGTCTTCCATTTGCCCTAAGGTTGCCCCTACAACTATATCTGGTGCATTTGTGTATATATGGAAAGGTAATGCCCAATTGGGACCTTTAAGGATGGGTGCAGTGGTGAGCCTTTATTTTAGTACTTCAAAGGCCTCTTGACAAACTTCTATGCAACAAAAGTTTGAATCTTTAGCCAAAATTCCAAACAAGGGTGAAGGAAATTTATTGAAGTCTTTAATGAACCTTCTGTAATACCCAACTAATCCAAGGAAGCTCTTGACATCTCTTTGCTTTTGGGGAATAGGTACCCTTTTAATGATGGCAATTTTGTTGGGCAACCCGTATCCCTTCCTTGGATATGGAATGGCCAAGGAAAGTCCCTGCATTCATCAAGAATTTACATTTCTCAAGACTCAATGAAAGATTCATCTCAATGCATTTTTTTAAGACTTTGCACAGATTAGAAAGAGCTTCCTCGAAGTCACATTCATAAGGAGTGAAGTCATCCATGTATATCTCAATAGTGTCATGAAGAAGGTCAACAAAAATACTTAGACCCAGTGTTGCACGATCCTCCCCCTCCAAGGATCCAAGGTCGGAACCGCGTCTCGTACTGATCCTTGGGCGATCCTCCGACGGAACTGCGGATCCGAAAATCAGATCTACGGTTCTGTTGTTTTGAGGCGATTCCTGGAAATCTTGAACCACCCAAGCTTGATTCATGATTCCAAATTCTCGATCCACAAATCTGGAAAAGGATCCATTGGGGATCCGTGGAGGTTCGGGCACGAATGCGCATAGATCGCCAGTGGATCCAGAGGGAGATGGACAGTTCCGCGGGGTTCTAAATTATTTTAAAAAAATTTCTTTGACTTAAGTTGGGTTGGGGCTTCCCGGAGAATCCCAAGGTGCTCCCTTGATGCTCCTTAGATGCTTCGTTGATGCTCCCTCTTGGTAATGTTAAATTTTTAAAGTAAAAGAGACACTCTCCTTTATTTTTCATTTTCATACTTTTACTTAAATTTTTAACATTACCATGAAATGACTCAGGATGTTTGAGAGTGGTTCCAGCCTCATCATGCCTCATATGGAGAAAATATAATTTCATATCCTATTCAAAATTCAACAGACTTTACAGTTTTCAAGAATTCAGGATCAATGAGATTGTGACTTTTCATTAGATTATATGATGTATGAGGGTATGTGATTGGCATTTAATCAAGAGCACTAAGCCCTCTATGTGCTCATGTACCCTAGTGTTTGTGGTGTTAATTATTGAACTCCTTTGTCATGGCCTTAGCAAAAAAATTACCTTTCAATCAAGTCAAAATCATTGATCAAGCATGTTAAGCTTTTTCCACCATATTTTAAGGCTTGGATTAGGTAGTTTGATTAAAATTGGAAAATGTTGACTAATATCCCTAGATAATCGAGGTAGAGGCAAAGGCGAGACAAGAGGAGAAAAATCTACATTCTAGATCATTGATGCTCGAATAATTAACCATTGATGTACAATGGATGTCGTATCTATCTTGATTTGTATACAAATATGCATGTTTTCATATCTTCTACAACTAGTTTGGTATTTTGGATGTTTTTTCTAATATAAATGTAAATATATATATATATATATATATATAGTAGAGGGTTTCAAGACGCTTCGCTTCCTAGATTTTTGAGAAATGACGCTTCTGCGTATCCGCTTCCAAAAAACGTCCCCGCTTTGTACAACATTGTTTAGAATCGCCCTCTACGAGCTAACAGAGGCATTGCACAGACCGAATGGAAGGACCCTTTAGGCAAAGGTACCCCAAGAACATATGAATGTGGTCTTATCTTGGTCCTCAGGGCTGATTTGTATTTAGTTGTACCCACTACATCCATCTAGGAAGGAGAAGAATCTCTTCCCTGCAAGACCATCTAGGACTTGGTGAATGAAGGGAAAAGGGAAGTGGTCCTTCTTTGTAGCCTTATGCTCAATAGAAGGTTGAGCAGGGAGATACAACAGAAACTGTTTTGATAAATTCCCATTCTTGATGGTCATGCTCTCAGCCCTGCAACTAATGTAGACATCAAAAATGGCCAAGCAAGGTCTTCCTAGGATGAGAGGATAGCCATTAAACTTGGTTTTGGGCTGGAGGATGAGGAAAATAGTGGGGTACTCCCAGGAGTCAATGGAGAACATTACATTCCTAATAACTCCCTCAGGAGCTACTGTGGATCTGTCTGCAAACTGCAATACTGTAGTGGTCTTCCTCAAGGCCCCTTGGAGGTTGAGCTTGTGCATGGTTTCCCTGGTCATCACATTGATTGTAGCCCCAAGGTTAATCGAGGTATTAGGGACCATAAGCATCATATTAGATAGTTGTCCAACAACAGTGATAGTGGGGGTACCTCTTCTTCTTCTCCTAGGAGTTTTGAAACACTCTTCCTTGATCAACTTGTTGTAAATGGGGACATCTTTGATGGCATGGAGAAGGGGTATTTTAACACACAAGTTCTTCAATTCTCTCAAAATTTCAACTTCTTCTGGGGTGTGTTATTTAGGGTGGCCTGACCTTTCAGGTTAAGGAGGTGCATTGGTTTGAGGGGCACTCTTTGCCATCTCTTCTTTAAGCTCTCTAGGTGGAGAAGGTGAGGGATTATCTGGGAGCACCTTCCCAGACCGAAGGTTGATCTCTTGGATTTCCACAACATAAGCAGGATAGTATGTCTCCCCATTATAAACTTGTTGTGACTGTTATTGTTCGGGTTCGGATTGGGTTGAGTAGGCATTTGAGGTTGCGTAGGAGGTGTATGGTGAGGGAGTTGTGGTTGAGGTTGAGGTGGAGGCATTAAAGCAGGAGGTTGGGTTGTTTGAGGCCTCCAACTTGGTGAGGGGTTGCCCCATTGAGAATATTGAGGTTCATAGTTCTGGAAAGGAGGGTTAATAGGTTGAGGAGGATATTGAGGAGTATAAGGCCAAGGAGGAGGTGTGGGCCATGATAGATGAGTGGAAGGGTACCAAGGGTGGAAAGGTGCATTTTGATTTGGATTGTAATGAGAATATTGCGCACCTTGCATGCCTTGTTGATATGGCCAAGGGCCTTGAGGCCCCCTTTGGTTAGTGAAGTAGAGTTACTCTAAACCACCTTTTGCCCTTTGGTATACAACTTTTAGACCTAGCAGAGAGGGAAATTTTTTCTGTTGCATGCTTTTCTTCACAGACAGAGCAGACTTCTATAACATTCAATGGGGACTCGTCCCTAGGGTGTCTCTTAGTGCATCTAGGGCAGAAAATAGCTAGTGCCCTTTCTGCTTCCTCTTGCTTCCTTTTAATTTGCAAAGTATCCATTTGTAGGGCAAAGGTATGCAACATTTCTCTCTTAAAATCCTCCAAAATACTTCCTATCTCATGTTTGATGGCTGATGTAGAGGGAGATGAATTAACCAAGCCTTGGCTAGACCTACCCTTCTTCCTAGTAGCCCTAGAGTGATTCTTGAACACTGTTTTGATATCATCATAGGAAAATTGGTAGATTTCTGCTCCAGACAACATGTTGAGGGTTTCCATTATATCCTTCTCCTCAGGGTCAAGGGTACAGTTGGCCCTCCTATAATTGAGTTGGAATCCTTCCTCATAGTCCTCTAAGTATTCATTTGGTCCTAGAGTCATCCTAAAGATTTCCTCCTTTGTTTTTTTGGACCTAGAGTAATCCCTGTGCTTGTCATTGAAGGATTGTTGCATTTGTGCCCAAGTAGTGATGTTGCCTCCAGGTAAACCCATAAACCAGTGCAAGAATGAATCCTTGAGGGTAGATGGAAACAACTTCAGTTATTGTTCATCAGTGGCATAGTCATAGGTCCTACAGACAACAACAAATTCAAACATTAAGGTGTCAAGGTCCTTAGAGGTTAGGCCATGGAAATATGGAAGAGAAGCGGGGCTTATATTCTTCATTCTAGCCTCCCCATTGGTTTCCCTGATAGGGAGAAGCTCATTTTGTCTGTTTTTAGCCATGGTTTGGGTAGGTGAGATAGGTTCTTCTTCCCTGATGGGTTCCTCAAAAATTTTAGGTTGCTCACCTGAAGGGTCTTCTACCTCCCCTATAGACAGAGAGGGAAGCTCACAATCACCAAAGAAGAATGAAGGTTGGCTGCTTGAAGGGGTGGAGGTTTTGGTAAGAATTTCCCTTGGCTATCCCTACTCCTACGAGGCATGAAAGAACTAGCTCTATTTTTTTGAATTTTATCCTTTTTTTCAAAGCGTTTAGATAAATAAGACTAATGCAAAACAGAAAGATTAAAACAAGTGAATCGTAAGTAGAAACAACACCTACTTGGACACCTCCCTAACAATGGTGCCAAAAAGTGATGAGCCCTTGTATTGTTGTGAAAATTCCTAGATTTAAACATATCTAATGAATCGTACTGCAACCATCAGAATTACTTCATCTATTATGTAATTTACTTTACACAATTATTTCTGAATACATTCATGAAATACTGAAGCAATCACTGAAGCAGCCTACACTACAATAATGATTATGAAAAAGGAAACTGAACAAAGAAATCATTCACACATTTGACACCTTTATTTTGGACTAAGTCCCCAGAAAAACCCAATGCGGAAAAAACGGTGCAGAAAATCTGAGGGTTTTATTATTAAGCAATAGCAATGTCTGAATACATCTCTGAATACTCCTAAGGGTGATTCAGCTACAGAGAGAAATACTGGCAGAAGTGTTGAGATTTTGGGTAGCATTGGATGTGCTGTAGC
Organism: Pinus albicaulis; assembly: GCA_034641835.2. Taxonomy (NCBI): domain Eukaryota; kingdom Viridiplantae; phylum Streptophyta; class Pinopsida; order Pinales; family Pinaceae; genus Pinus; species Pinus albicaulis. Next base: position 1,634,503,379 of record CM076584.1, read on the forward strand.
TCCGAACTTTTGTGGAGGCACTAGAACACATAAGATCTCCAAGACCCAAAAATTGTTTGGAGAAATTCCACCCAGAGCCTAAGTTATTCCAAAAATTAATTATTTTAATGGACACCCTAAGTCTAACTTAGGAAAATAAAATAATTAAAGGGAATTAATTTAAACATGTGGGTGTGAATGTTCAAAGTAACATGGATCAAGTTTTTTCTAATCTTAGTCGTTGATTAGAGAATAGATCACAGCCGTTGATTTCTCAACGAGAAAGTATTAAAGGAAGGCTTGGGGTCAGTTGGAGAAAACACATAGAGCGGTAGCACTTGAGCTAAGTCGAAATTCTCAGGTGCGGTTTGCTAAGAATTTTCAAGTGAGCTTACAGCGCTTGTGAGGGGCAGATCGGCGAGGGATTATTCTGATCCGAGGCTGAGAATAATAATGCAGAGAGGTAGATACGTACTAGGCAACGTAGAGACCAGCAGCAGGGATGTAGCCCATCTAGGCTCATGCAGAGGCAACACAGAGGCTGATGCAGGGCCTTCAGGGTGATGCAGAGGCAATGCTGAGCCTAGAGGGGCGACGTAGGAGCAGCCTGTGTTGCGCAGAGACTGCATAGTGGCCATGCTGGGCAGGAGAAGCTGACGCAGAGGCTGGAGGAGCAGTGCTGGGGTTACAGTAGGCCAGAAAGGGCTCGTATTCAATATTTTCAGAGGAGTGCTTCCTCGACTGAATCAACCATATTTTTTGTATCTGAATGATAGGTGCATTTGTTGTGAATTATCTTTTGGGCAGACCATTAATGGTGCCCTTGATTGTATTGAGATATTCTTCTTAATAAACAAACCCTCTAAGAGTTGTTGCACCGATTTTCCCGCATTGGGTTTTTCCGTGGACATTTGTCTGAAAAATTTGTGTGTCGTTTGTCATGTGTGTGTTATGCTTCAGGAAATGATCTGTATGTATGTGTAGGCTGCAGTTGTGTTTAATTTGATATTTTACTGAATATTTCAGAAAATAACTTGTTAATTAAATCGAACAAGTAGGAGAAGTAAATCAAGATACTGCAGTAGGGTTTCTATATTCAAAAATTTTCAGATGGTATTAGAGCGATTGCAGATCACGCTGAAGCCATCAGCATAGGGCTGAAGATTTTTTTGCTGCAGCAGGGAAACTGAAGCTGCACAGATTCAGAAAGAGGTAGCGCAACACCATAGGGACAACGCAGAGGCCTTGCAGGGGTGACACAGAGCTACTTTGCTCATGCGGAGCTAATGTAGGCCTGAAGGGTGACACAGAGCCTGTCAAGCTCACACTGAGTTGACATAGAGGGTGACGCAGTCCAATGGGGAGTGACGTTGTGCCGGTTGTTGTTGCTGAAAGTGTTGTTTTCTTATCTTCGAAGTTGCTGGTGGGGCATTGTTTCTGTCGGTGCAGAACAATGCCTAAAAGAGTTGACAAAGTAAGGGGAAACAATTCCTCAGCAGATTTTCTAGCCAAGAAATTTGAAATCTAATCAAGTGGAGTGATCGTAGAGGGTTGTTCGTGAGAATTGGTGAAGGATTTCCTGGAGGGAAACCATTTGTCAAAGGGAGCATATTCTCTAGAGAACATATTCTCTAGAGGGTTTCTATCGCCAAGAAACCTAGATCCGGTCTTTTGCTGAGTGTAGAAGCAGTAGAAGGGAGAAGAGCACTTGCTTCGACAATTTGAGCAGAGATGGCTTCGTATGGATTGATAGATTAGGAAAGGTTAGACGGTGTGTCTAACTTTTCCATCTGGAAATCCATAATCCTGTCAGTCCTTGATGATTATTGCATCAGAGATCATGTCGAGAATGTCCTATCTGTGTCGACCGATGCTGATCCTCTAAAGAAGTTTAATGAAAAACAGGTGTGGTCTAAACACTTGATCATGGATGGAGTGAGAGATCACGTGGTTCCTATAATATTCCTAATTAGTGACAGCTAATTGGAATATTCGATTTTGTTCAGTTTTGCCATCTATAGTTTATTAATAAATAAAAAGTGAGTGAAGAGGGTCTAACTCACTTAAGTGGAATAAAACACCCTCCCTAGTAGCACAACGTTGTGACTTAAAGGGGGGGCCAAGGGGGGCCAAGCACCACGTAGAGAGAGGGCCCACGTATGCTCTAGAAGCTACTGCGCAGATGAGGATGAGCACGTGGCAAGAGAGAGAGGCTACGTTGAGGAGATGGGCCTAAGGGTTGGAGGAAGGCCAACGTTATAAAAGAGGGAGGAGCCTTCTCATTTGATTTATTCGTTGTTGATGATATTGAGCTGGTCGTTTTGACTTCTTGAGCACGCTGGCTGTTTAGCCTGTTTGCAGCACTGTTTAGTGCGTTGAGTGTCTCCGATCGGAGATCTCGCCCTTAGCCCCAGGGGACTTCGAGTGCCTGCTCGGGCAAGGTAGTTTCTTCTGCATTTTGTGGGAGGATTGGTGTTTGGGGTTTGGTTGCGGAGCTGTGCATTTAGAGACTGCGTAGTCATTGAGAGAGGAGAATGCAGTCCATTCAGGAGGAGCTCCGGATTGAGTTTCTTGCAGGGGTTTTGAGCCTGGAGATTGAGCAGAGGATCAGCCTTTGCCTTTGGGAGGATTTTGGTGGAGTTTGAGGCCGTATTTCAGTTGTTCCTACTCATCCTCTGTGCAGAGCCTTGGAGGGCAGCGTAATTCCCCACGGGGGTGATTTTCGAGGGTCAGCCATTTCAGATATGGTTTCTGGGTTTTGTTGTGGTTGGTGAGTAGAGGAGGATTCCAGATTTTCAGCTCATTCTGGCGAGGGGATCAGCCCCAAGTCATCAGTTCAGTTCAGCAATAGTAGCTACACGACAATTTTCCAGCAGCTGGGACACAATTCAGAGAGCAGCCATTTCTTGATATTTTGAGAGAATTTCTTCACTTGCCTTGAGCAAGTCTAGGTGCCATCACTCTGATCAGCTATTGTACTTCATTATATTTCTCAGTATAATAAAATGGCTTAGCATCTTCTCTCTGTATTTCTGGATGATTTGTCGTACATTCTACCTATGCTATTGTATGTCTGTTTTACTGCTATCTTTATGTATTTTCGGGCATTCTAGTTCTATACCACTTGCTGTGTCTATCTCATACTCTTAAAGTCTGAAAAGGGCCAGGTAGCCTCCAAATCTCACCCTCTTCACAGAGGTGAAATATCTGGTAAACGCCCTCCCAGTTCATCTCTAGTTGGAGTTTGTTGTGTTTTAGAGATATCCCCGAAACAGGATATTACAGTTCCGCATATTGCCCACATTCTATCAAGGTAGCTTCGTCCAACGGAAGATGCTTCTAGAGAATCAGATGCAGTTGTTCCAGATGCACAAGGGAGAGGAGATCGATCCTTTTCTCTTTAGATTGCAGACTATCTGAGACCAACTGATTCCCATGGGGGCAACTCTTGATGATGGACTCATGGCGAGGATTGACCTGAATGTAGTCATCGATGATTGGGAGAGCTTTAACTAAAGTATCTTGGGCAGAGCACAACATCCAAACTGGGGGGACATGTGGGAAATCCTTCCACAGGAGGAGATCAGGAGAATAACCAAGAGGGAATTCAACAACAGAGGAGTCAAGATTAAGAAAGAGGAGGAAGATGTATCCCTAACATCTAAGGGACATAGGCAGCAAGGGAAGAAGAAAAAGGACCTATCCAAGGTCCGGTGCTTCAGATGTGGTGAATTGGGACACTTCGCCAATACTTGTCCTAAGAAGACGGGCAAGGAAGATTCAGATTCCAAAGGCAGCAGTAGTGAAGAGGATGACGGCAACGATGATGATGTGGCCATGTACCTCGAGAGAAGAGGTGGGGTGACATAGATGTGTAGATTGAGCTACAAATGGTGGCAGCAGGATCCTTGAGGTGCCCAAACTCTTGGATCACATATGAGCTACGGGAGCTGTTAAAGACAGTAGCAGGATGACTGGAGTCAGTGGCTGCTGAGGATCATGGAAAGGCACTGGGCAGTGCTAGAACGCTGAAGATTAAATCAGTGCAGTGTAGAGGCAGCATCAGCGTGGAAGCAACAACGCAAAGGCCGATGGGACTTCAGTAGCGCATAGGGGCAGTTCTTACGCAGTGCAGAGGCTCTAGAGAGACAACACATAGCAGCAACAGAGGGTGCTTCAGTGATGAGATACAGCCAGACTGACTTGCCTGTCAGTTTTTGGGCGATGTCCTTCAGTTGCTTACTTCTCATCAACTGAGTTACAGTGCAACAGTTAGCAATGGTAGTGCTATAGGCAGCATGATACAGCAATTTGAGAGGGAGTTGCAGTACAAATGTGGCAGAGTCATGGGCAGCAGTACAAAAAGCAGCAACGCAGTGGATGAAGGGCAACAGGCTGAGCATCAACAACGCAGGGGACCGATGCTAGAGATCAGAGTAACGCTTCTAGAGTGACGTGTTGCTAGAGCAGATTCCTCGCTAAGAGGGAATGTTGAGATTTTGGGTAGCACCAGATGTGCTTTAGCCTCGAAACTTTGTGAGGGGTTAGAACACATAAGATCTCCAAGACCCAAAATCGTTGGAGAAATTCCACTTGGAGCATAAGTTATTCCAAAAATTAATTATTTTAATGGAGACCCTAAGTCTAACTTGGGGAAATAAAATAATTAAAGGGAATTGATTTAAACATGTGGGTGAGGATGTTCGAAGTAACATGGATCAATTCTTTTCTAATCTTAGCCGTTGATTAGAGATTAGATCACAATCGTTGATTTTTCAACGAGAAAAGTATTAAAGGAAGGTTGGGGGTCAGTTGGAGAACACACACAGAGCGGTAGCACTTGAGCTAAGTCGAAATTGTCAGGCCAAGAGTTAACTCCGCAAAACTAAAGATGCATTAGATGGTGATTGTGTGTGTACTTATACATGGAGGTGAGACTATTGGGATTCACTTCCCAATGTCTCTTGGCCTTCCTTATTTACAAAATTACAATAATATACAATCTCACCCAATCCCTTAGGATTAGGTGTCAACATTCCCCCCTTTAATCTGAAGGGATGTTGGTGAGTCCAAGCATTGTTATGAACTTTTCAAACTTTTCTCTTCCAAGCGCTTTGGTGAAGATGTCTGCAGTCTGCTCATTTGTGGAACAATGACGTAGATGGATAGTTTTGGCCTCAACATGATGTCGAATTAGATGGTATTTTGTGTTGATGTGCTTTGTTCGATCATGGAACTTTGGGTTCTTGGCCAACTTTATTGCAGAAGTGTTGTCGATCATGAGTGGTGTTCAATGCATTTGTTTCATCTGCAAATCTTCTAGGATTTTCCTGAGCCACACAATTTCCTTTGTTGCTTAAGCTGCTGCCACATATTCTGCCTCGGTTGTGGAATCTGCTGGAACTAAATGTTTGCGTGATCTCCATGAGACAGCTCCTGATCCAAGACTCATGGCATACCCTGAAGTAGACACCCCAGTTTATTTTTTCCCATCAAAGTCTGAATCAGAGTATCCGATCAAGCTGAAGTCACCTACCTGTGTATATTTGAGTCCAAAGTCTTGATTCCCCTTCAAGTACTTTAGAATTCTTTTTGCAGCAGATCAATGTCCTTCACAAGGTTTTTGCATAAACCTGGAGAGGATTCCAACAACAAATGAGATGTCTGGTCTGGTGGTATTTAGGTAGATAAGACTTCCTACAAGCTGTCTATACTTCGTTGCATCCTCGAATTCCTTCCCTTCAATGGATGTGAGCTTCAAGTTTTGTTCCATTGGAGTGGTTAAGGGATTGCATTCATCCATGCCAAACTTGTTCAAAAGATCTTTAATATACTTCTTTTGAGAAAGGAATATAAATTTAGGATGTTGAGTTACTTTAATACCCAGATAGTAGTGAACATAGCCCAAATCAGTCATTTCAAAACCTTTCTTCAATTCTTTCTTTATGGATGCAATATAGCTCTCATTGTTCCCTATCATCAAAAGATCATCTACATACACCACAAGATATACCACTGTTTTTCCAACTTTCTTAACAAACAAAGTTGCATCATCAAGATCACAATGTTTGAAGTCAAGTTTCAGAAGATGCCCAGTTAATTTCTCTTGTGTTCTTGACCCTTCACAAGAAATCCTTCTAGCAGGGACATAAAACTTTCTCCTTTAGATCTCCATTCAAAAAGGCGGTTTTTACATCCTTCTGATGTATTTTCCATCCCTTCTGAGCTGCTAGGGCAAAGAGTGTCCGGATGGTGGCCCATTTTGTTGTGGGGGCAAAAGTTTCTTCATAATCGATCCCTTCTTTGTGTGCAAAACCTTTTGCCACAAGCCTAGCTTTGTGCTTGTCAAGTGAGCCATCTAATTTGTACTTCTTCTTCTAGACCCACTTGCAGCCAATTGGTTTTGTTCCAAAAGGAGGATCAACCAGCTTCCAAGTGCCATTCTTTATCAAGGCATCATACTCCTTTTGTATCGCTTCATTCCATTCAACATGAGAAGCAGCTTCTTTGAAGGAAGTTGGTTCATGATCTATAGACAAATTCAATTCACAGTTATAATCAATATCGATATCAATAGGTGAATCAGAATTATCTATGTCACCTCCATTTTCTTTGGTGGAACTTTTTGTTCTTGTCTTTCCAACCTCATCGGGACGAACGTTTTATAGTGTCTTTGTCAGCCATTTTGGGGGACCTTTTTGAGATGGCCCAGGGAGCTCATTTGACTAAGCTGGAATTGAATCAAAATTCAATCTCTCAATTCTGTCAATCACATTGTTCAAGGTGTCATCCGTGGTTGGTTCTTCATGTGGGGGAGAGAGTGCTTCGGAAAATGATTCCATAGATTGATTCAATATAGGAATCCCCCCTTCAAGATGTGGAATTTGATTATAAAATTCTTGAAAAGACTTTGCATGTGTGAATCTATCCAAGCGATTAAGTTGCCGCTCAACAACATTGTCAGTCTTTGAAGATTCAGGGAATATGACATCTCTTGCTACTACAAACTTCTTATTGAATTCGTCATAAAGACGATATCCTTTGGAGGCATTGGAATATCCGAAGAAGATACATTTTGGACTTCTAGCACCAAGTTTATTCCTTGTACCTTAGGTATCAAAGCATAATAGGTGGAACCAAAGACCTTGAAATGCTTTACCGAAGGAATGTGGCCATGCCACATTTCATAAGGAGTTTTGTTTCTGATTGAATTTGAAGGACACATATTCTTTATGTATACAACACATAGAACTACATTGGCCCAAAACATCAATTTTACATTCTTAAAAGACATCATGGAGCGAACCATATTTAAAATTGTCATGTTCATTCTTTCAACTACACCGTTCTGTTGGGGATTATAGGGCACAGTTGTTTGATGTTTGATCCCATGTTGACGAAGATATTTTTCAAATTCGTTTGAAGTGTATTACTTACCATTATTAGTGCGAAAGGAGCCAATATTAGTTTGTGCATCATTTTCAATCCATGCATGAAAATTCTTGAATGTTTGAAAAGCATCAGATTTGTTCTTCAATAAGTAAACCCAACACATTATGGTGTAATCATCAATAAATGTCATCATATATTTATTTCCATTTGCACAAGCAATAGACACGGGGCCACATAAATCTCAATGAATAAGCTCAAGTTTTCTATGTGCTCTGGAATGTGAATCATGAAATGGCTGTTTGCTATGCTTTCCTAGAATACAAGAATCACATTGCTTAAGTTTCCTAGGAATTGTAGGTAATCCAGTAACACCATTTTTATTCAACAATCGAAGGTTGTCATAGTTTAAGTGTCCAAGTCTAGCATGCCATAAAAGACTTGATGGGAATGTACCTTCATCATGATGTGAACTGAATGCAAATTTTGTGCATGAGTAGAGGAACCTTGCAGCTTCAGGAGTCTTCCTTCTTCTATTCCCTCGATGACAAGTGAGCGATTTGGTGCTTTTCTGACCTCAACCTTGCTATCAAACATGTGAATGGAGTGTCCTTGCTGGCGGATGTGGACCAAGGACAACAAGTTTTTCCTCAACTCAGGGAGGTATAGAACCTCATGTAGAAGATGATCTGGAAGACCGGGCAAGTTAAGCCTAATTGAGCCAAGCACTGATGGCTTGAGTTTGGATTTATCTGCGAAGTATAATGCTCCATCAACTTTGTCAGTAAATTCTTTAAAAAAATCTTTTCTAAATGTCAGGTGACATGTTGCTCCTGAATCTGGCAATTAATCATTTCTCAAAGAAGGAAATGTAACATGAAACAAGTCTTCAATTACTCCATTGTTACAGTGTGCTACAACATAATGAGCAGATTCAGGTGCTTTACCTTTGTCTTCGTCATGAGTTTTACCTTTTTCTTGATTTCTTTGTTGCTCAATTTTATCCCAAGGCAACTTACATGTAGATGCATCATGCCAATCTTTATTGCAGCGTATGCAATGAAGATCAAATTTTTCAATTTGAGTTTGTCTGCCCCCCCTTCCTCTGAAATTTCTTCTTCCTCTTCCTCTTCGGCCACCTCTTCCTCTGGAAGAATTATGAGCTTGACTCTTTTCTCTATGTGCAAAAAATATAGCCTCTTCAGAAGACAAAGGAGTTGTCATCTTTCCAAAATCCTTCTCTCTTTCTACAAACTTTTTCTCATGGGAATCAAAGGTGATTTTCATGAGGTTTCCACTTGCTTGCAATGACTCAAGGTAATGTGAGTAAGTGGGATACAATGCCTTAACATATGGTATGAGAGGTATGTCAACTTCTACACCAGTATTCTTAATGTCATGTATGATAGATCTTACTTTTGAAGCTAAAACAAGAGTGTCATCATTTTTCAATTCAAGGCTGAACAACTTAATCATTAATTGAGCAATTTCAAGTGCTGAATGTGAGTCACAGAGTTCTTTTAGTTTGCTCAAGGCTTCATAGGTATTTGAAAATGGTGTAATATGGCGACTCGCCTCTTCATATATGGAAGCTGCAATAACGACATAGGCCTTGCAGTTCTTGTTTTCCCAAATGTCGATCTACTTGTCTGAAGTGGGTTTTGCTGGTGGATAGTGTCCTTCTCCTTCACAAATTCCTCTCCACAGCTCATTCAAAATGAGAGTGTGCTTGATTTAACGAGACCATTCAAGATAGTTCTCCTTGCCGAAGAGAACAACTGCCACAATAGATATTAGAGAATGCATTCTTTTGAAAAAAAAAATCACTTTGCTGTCATGGTAAAAAAAACTCAATTCTGGTTTAAATTCTGCACTTCAATTTTATTTTATGTTATTTTTTAATTTATTTTTTATTTTTCAGTGAAAAAAAAATTTGGGAAAAAGAAAACAGAGGTATTATCTAAGGGAGGGTTTATTTGGGGAAGGTATTTTCTGGGGGAGGCATTTTTGTGGGGAGGTATTTTTTGGGGAAGGCCGAACTGTAAAAAAAATGGTTTGGGGGGAGGCTAAATTTTAAAAAATGCAGTTTTGGGGGAGGCCGAACTGTAAAAAATGCAGAGAGGAAATTTGCGTGGGAGGGGAGGGGGAGGAACGTGAGGGGAGGGGAGGGGGAAATGAGCATGAGGGAGTGGGGTTGGGGAGAGCGATGGGGGTGTGAGGAAATCTGCGTGGGAGGGGAGGGGATGTGAGGGGAGAGGGATGGGTAGAGCAACGGGAGGGAGCGAGGTTTTGTGGTGGACGTGAGGGGAGGGGGATGGGGAGAGCGACGGGAGGGAGCAGGGTTAGGGAGAACATGAAGGTGAGGGTGCGGGGTTTGTGTGGGAGGGATGGGGCAGGGACGAGGGGGTGGAGAGAGCGGGATGGGGGTGCGGGTGTGAGGGAAGGGTGGGGAGAGCTGCGAGAGGGTGAAAATGTGAGGGAGGGGTGCGGAGAGCCGCGAGGGGGTGAGGCTGTGAGGGAGGGGGATGGTGAGAGCCGCGAGGGGGTGCGATTGTGAGGGAGGGGGGTGCTGAGAGCGACGAAGGGGTGGGGAGTGCAGGCGACGAGGAGGGGGAATGGAGTAAGCAGAGTGCGTGAGGGAATGAGAGAGCTATAAAAAACAATTGAGCTGAATTTGCACAGTGGTGTGCAGAAAAATTGAGGCGGAATTTTAAGAATTGTAGAAGGAGCATTTCTGCCAGGAGAAACAAGAATGCAGCAAAAAAAACTTAATGGAACATAAAAAATTAATGCATAATGACAATATGCAAATATGCAAAACATAGACAAGAGGTAGTTACACCAAGGGTAGGAGTGCCAAAAAAGGGACTGGCTCTGATACCATGTCAGGCCTGGAGGTAACTCTGCAAAACTGAAGATGCATTAGATGGAGATTGTGTGTGTACTTATACATGGAGGTGAGGTTATTGGGATTCACTTCCCAATGTCTCTTGGCCTTCCTTATTTACTAAATTACAATAATATACAATCTCACCCAATCCCTTAGGATTAGGTGTTAATAGAAATTCTGGGGTGCGGTTTGCTGAGAATTTTCGAGTGAGCTTGCAGTGCTTGTGAGGGGCAGATCGACGAGGGGTTATTTTGATATGAGGTCGAGAATACTAAGGCAGAGAGGTAGATCCGTACCAGGCAGCGCAAAGACTAGTAGTGTTGAGATTTTTGAGTGTTGGGGTACCATCAGATGTGCTCTAGCTCCCAAACTTTGTGGAGGGACTAGAGTACACGAGATCACCAAGTCCTAGAAAGGGATTTAAGAAATTCCATCCGGTTTGAGGGAAAATTAATTAATTAATATTTTTAATTAAGGACCCTGAGTCTAACTTAGGAAAATTAAAAGATTAAAGGTAATTAATTTAAACATGTGATGGAAATGACTTAAGTCACACGGATCAAGCTTTCTTTTAATCTTAGCCGTCGATTTAAGATTAGATCACGGCCATTGGTCTCTCAACGAGAAAAGTATAAAGGAAAGGCTTGGGGTCAGTTGGAGAACACACACAGTGGCAGAGCACTGAGACTAAGCTAGAATCCTAGGGTGTGGTTTGCTAAGAATTTCCAGAAGTGTTTTAGCTGCAGCGAGGGGTAGTATTGGTAAGAGCGATGATCTGATCCTAGGCCAAGGGCAGCAAGAGGCAGCAAGAGGCAGAGAAGTAGAAATCAGAGCATCGCAAAGGGCTTCAGGTGCTACACAGGCCTAGAAAGGGCAACGTAGAGGCAGCAGGAGGCCAGCAGGGTTGATGCAGGCCCAACCAGGGCAGCGTAACCTAGTCTGGTGTGACACAGGCCCTTCTTGAGCAACGCAGGGGCTGACGTAGAGGGCTTCAAAGTAGAACTGGGGTTTCTGAAGACTGAAAAGGAGTCAGTTTTGTATATCTCGTTTGAGGGTGTGAATAAGTCAGTTTTTCTGTCTCCGGAATAGAGGTATTGCAACAGATTTTGTATTTCTCTGTCGAGTTAACCAGTAAGGTGCCCAGATTTGCTGTACTTAGAATCTACTTAGTAATATAAACCCTCCAGCAGCTAGAAGACCGGTTTTCCTGCATTGGGTTTTTCCGAGGACAGTTGTCTTGAAAATCTTGTGTGTCACTTTGTCATTGTGCATGTATTCAGTTCAGATCTATATCTGTGTAGATTGTTAATGTGTTTACTTCGATGTTAATGCTGAATAATTCAGATTAATAACTTGATTAAGTAGGAGAAGTAAATCAAGATTTAACAGTAGGGTTTTTACATAAGTATTATTAGAAAATTTCACATGCTATCAGAGCGATTACAAATTTAGCTGAATCACAAGAAAAAAGACTGAAGAATCCTTGCTATTCATTTAATTTGGTGGACTTCGAAGAGAGGAAGTTAGTTGTTAGAGGGAGCAGAGGGTGCCTTTCTCGCCAAGGACCCTAGATCCGAGTTTCTAGCATAGAGAGCAGGATTTGTTGCGACAGATTTGCTGAGTAGAGGAGGATTCATTTCGATAGAATCTTGGTAGTCATGGAGGCATACGGTCTGGGGTAGCATGCAAAGAAATTCTTGGCCACACCAACCAATGCTGATATCTTGGCGAAGCATGAAGAAAAAACGACACATGCCAAGCGCTTCATAATGGACAGGGTCAAAGATCATGTGGTTCCACACATAGCCGATAAGAAGATGACTCATGAGATGTGGGTGGCTTTGACCACACTATATGAAGGAAGATTCGTCCAGAGGAAGATGCTTCTAGAGAACCAGTTGAGGTTATTCATGATGACCAAGGGGGAGGAGATTGAGCCTTTTCTGTCTAGACTTAAAGCGATATCGGATCAGTTGCCTGGCATGGGGGTGAAGGTGGAGGAAGATGTTATGGTGAGGAAGACTCTAAATGCTATCACAGAGGAATGGGAACTTTTGACCAAAGTCTCTTGGGCAGAGCGGACCTTCCCAATTGGGACAATATGTGGGTGATCCTTCGACAAGAAGAAATCCGTCGGATCACTAAGAGATAGTTCAACACTAGGTCGAGTAAAGTAAAGAAGGAAGAAAAGGAAGATGCAGCCTTGGCATCGAAGAGGCAGCAAGGGAGGAAGAAGCGTGATCTATTTAAGATCAAGTGTTTGCAGTGCCACGAACTAGGACATTTCGCCAACAATTGTCCTCAGAAGAAGAAGGAGAAGGAAGCTTCTAACTCCAAGGCTGTTGTGGCGGACAATGGCTCCAAAGATGACGTAGCCATGAGCGCTCATGAACCATGAAAGTGGGGTGACATGGATCTGTAGAGCAGCTACAGAGTGGTTGCAGGATCCTTGAGTATCCCAACTCTTGGATCACATACGAGCTACGGGAGCCTTAAGATAGTAGCGAGACAAGTGGAGTAGTGGGTGCAAAGAATCACAGATGGAGTATAGGCAGATTTGGAAGTTGAAGGGAGCAGCGCAGTGCAGATGCAACAATAGTATAGTAGCAACAGCGCAGGGGCTGATGTGACTTCAGCAGTGCAGAGCATGCCTGCTTACGTAGAGTAGCATAGAGGCTTCAGGTGGACAACGCAACACAGCAACAACATAGGGACTTTAGCGCAGAGGGGTTGATGTGACTTCAGCAGCACAGAGGAGCTCTGCTTACACAGTGCAAAGCTGTGGCTGTGTAGCAACCTCTAGATGAGAGCACGAAGGAGCAACCTATGGAGCTTCAGTGATGAGGATGCAACTCAACTGACTTGTCTGTCAAAGATTGGGGAGCACGATGCAACAGATTAAAAGGAAGTTGCATTACAGATGTGGCAGTGGCAGTGGTAGCGTCATGGGCAGTAGTACGAGAGAGCAGCTGCAGCGTAGTGATGAAGGGCAGCAAGCCAAGAATCAGCGCAGAGACCCACACCGGATATCAGTGCAGCCTTTGGGTTGATGTGTTGTGCTAGAGCACATTCCTCGCTAAGAGGGAGTGTTGAGATTTTTGAGTGTTGGGGTTGCATCGAATGTGCTCTAGCTCCCAAACTTTGTGGAGGGAATAGAGTACATGAGATCTCCAAGACCCAGAAAGGGATTTCAAAAATTCCATTCGGTTTGAGAGAAAATTAATTAATTAATATTTTTAATTAAGGACCCTAAATCAAACTTAGGAAAATTAAAAGATTAAAGGTAATTAATTTAAACATGTGATGGAAATGACTTAAGTCACACAAATCAAGCTTTCTTTTAATCTTAGCCGTCGATTCAAGATTAGATCACAGTCGTTGGTCTCTCAATGAGAAAAGTATAAAGGAAAGGCTTGGGGTCAGTTGGAGAACGCACACAGTGGTAGAGCACTGAGACTAAGCTGGAATTCTAGGGGTTGGTTTGCTAAGAATTTCCAGAAGTGTTTCAGCTGCAGTGAGGGATAATATTGGCGAGAGGGATGATCTGATCATAGGCCTTGAGGCAACAAGAGTCAGAGAAGCAGCAGTCAGAGTAGCGCAAAGGGCTTCAGGTGCTATGCAGTTCCAGAAAGGGCAGCACAGAGGTAGTAGGAGGCCAGCAGGGCTGACGTATGCCCAGCGAGGGCAACGTAACCCATTCTGGGGTGACGCAGGCCCTTCCTGAGTAGCGCATGGGCTGACACAGGCTAACAGAGCTGACGTAGAGGGCTTCAAAGCAGCGTAGAGGGCTAAGTTCTGTAAATCCCGTTTGAGGGTGTGAATCAGTCCGTTTTTCTGTCTTTGGAATAGAGGTATTGCTGCAGATTTTGTATTTCTCTGTCAGGTTAACCAGTAAGGTGCCCAGATTTGTTGTACTTAGAATCTACTTAATGATATAAACCCTCTAGCAGCAAGAAGACCGATTTTCCCGCATTGGGTTTTTTCGGGGACAGTGGTCCAGAAATTCTTGTGTCACTTTTTCATTGTGCATGTATTCAGTTTAGATCTGTATCTATGTAGACTGTTAATGTGTTTACTTCAATGTTAATGCTGAATAATTTAGATTAATAACTTGATTAAGTAGGAGAAGTAAATCAAGATTTAATAGTAGGGTTTCTGCATAAGTAATATTCAGAAATTTTCACAAGTAGGAGGGATGCAGCCCAGCTAGGCTGACGCAGAGGCAGTGCAGAGGCTGACGCAGGGCCTTCATGGTGATGCAGAGGCAACGAACGCTGAGCCGAGAGGGGTGACGGTGGAGCAGCCTGTGTTACGAACAAGGTTGCACAGTGGCTACGCTGGGCAAGAGAAGCTGACGCAGAGGCTGGAGGAGCAGCGTTGGTGTTCCAGTGGGTCAGAAAGGGCTCATATTCGGTATTTTCAGAGGAGTACTTCCTCAGTTGAATTAGGCATATTTTGTCTCCAAGTGATAGGTACATCTTCCGTGAATTCATTGTTGGGAAAACCATTGCTGGTACCCTTGATTGTATTCATATCTTCTGCTTAATAAACAAACCCTCTAAGAGTTGTTGCATCGGTTTTCCCGCATTGGGTTTTTCCAGGGACATTTATCCGAAAAATTTGTGTCCTTTGTCATGTGTGCGTTTCTGAAAACCCTTCCTCTGCCTCTGTGCTGCCTCTGCGTGAGCCTACACAGTCACTACGTCAGCCATATTTCTTTAGCTCTGGCTTTTGTTTGATCTCTTCTGCCTCTCTTTGACTAATGCTCCATCAGCTAAGAAAATCTCTTCCTCTCCGGATGCTATCTCTGCGACTCACTGCTCAGATCTGTAGCTCAAATTTGTTAGCAAACCACGCCCCAAAAATTTCGATCTTAGATCAATTCAGTGTCTCGGTGAATCTTTCCAAATGACCCTCAAGCCTTTCTTTATAGTCTTATCTTTGAGACATCAACGACCGAGATTAGATCTCTAATCAATGGCTAAGATTATAATATGACTTGATCTTCGTTTACTAGATCATTCTCACTCATGTTTTATTAATACTCTTTAATTATTTAATTTCCCTAAGTTTAGACTTAGGGTCTCCATTAAAATAAATAATTATTTTAATAAAACATTAACCGAGTGAAATTTTCATAAACGGTTTCAGGGTTCTTTGGAATACAAGTGTCTAAGCCTCCACACCAAATTTGAGACTTAGAGCACTTTTTGATGCTACAAAAATCAACACTCCCTCTTAGCGAGGAAAGTGCTCTAGCAATAATGCCTGTTGTATACTGCTATGTCCCTGAAGCATCCTCCACGCTGTTGATGATGTCCACCAACACTACGCTACTGCTGCCACTTTACTGCTGCCCATTATACTGCCACTATCATTGCAACTCCCTCTCAAGTGTTGCATATGCTATGCTACTAACACTGTATCTACATTGCAACTCAATTGTTGAGAGAAACAACTGAAAATCACCCAAAACTGAAAAAGTGCTTGGTGGATGCACCTTGGTGCCGAAGAATCTGACTACTGCGATGTCCCTCTGATGCTTTGCGCTGTTTCCACCACATTGCTGCTGCCTCTGCTCCGCGCTGCTCCATAGATGAAAGCTGCTATCTACTACATTGTCGTCTCCATCACTCCTCGGCTCCATCTGAATACTCCTCCATTCGGCTACTGCTGATCTTGGGCTCGTGTAGCAAGGTATGATCCATGAGGTGGGCTCCTCAAGGATCCTGCCCAATATGGTACCTTGGAGTCTTATACTCCTCCTCCTGGGTCTAGTGCCCCTTTCAAGCCTAGTCCCTAGTTGGGAACCTTCCTCTCTTTGCAACTCGCAGTAGATAACTCGCACTTCCTCTGGCAACTAAGAGTCGATCTGTTGCCTAGATCTGCACTGCGTTGCACATATATGGAAACTCAAAATTGGAGAAGGAAATGATCTCTCCAAAATGTCTAATGCCTCCTCTCGCCTCTACGCTATTGCTAATTGGCTCTACGCACTCCTTGCCGGAGTAAGTAAATCCGCTCTCGGTCACTGCTGCTCTGTAGTGAGAAATCAAATTCCTTGGCTCAGAATTCTCCGAGGAAGACATTCCCTCAGTGTCATGCAACCCACTACCTGCCATCTCAGCTAAAAAACTGTCGAATCTGCTCCCTCTTTCTCCCTACTGCATAGTCCCTAGCAGGCTTACACACTCCCTGATGGATTTCTGAGTTTTGTTGCTCGTCTACTGCTCAACAACTGAGAAATGTTGATTTCCTCGGCTAGAAATCATTGAGGAAGAATTCCCCAAATACGTGCTTTGACTCCTAAAGCTTTTCTGCCAAGCAACAACTTCAGAAAATTATGTCCCTCTGTCTTTTGCTTGGAGGCTCTATGCTGCTCCCTTTGCCACAGCAAGATCTTGAATATGGAAGTCCTTTCTCTTTGTCGTCTCACTCAGAGAGAGTGTGCCACAAAAATCTTAGCCCTCTTGGCTAGAACGACGCAATCCTTCAATGGATTCGTTCTGCTGCATTGCAGCAAAAACGACCTTCACTTTAGAATTCAGATCCGTCCTTCCTGATCAATGCTCTGATACCATGTGAAAATTCCTAGATCTAAACAGAGCTAATCAATCCTACTGCGACCATCCGAATTACTTCATCTATTATGTAATTTACTTTACAAAATCATTTCTGAATACATTCATGAAATAATAACTTGTCCTTTGATCCTATTCTTTCCCCTAATTAGGTCAAGTCCCTCCTAGGTTGATCAACTCCATACCCTTGACATAGTCTGGGTGCACCTGTGTTCTTTTTGGTCCCACAAATCTACAACTCATATTCCGCAAGGATCACATAGAATCCATTTCTCCTTGAGGATCCTTAAGTCTAGGGAGTCCCTTGTCAAGGGATATCCTCTAAACCTAGGCTCAAGGATCATCTTGGCCTTTCCTAGAGAGCCCATCACCTTGCTTTTTAGGCAAGCAAGCCATATAATTGAGTTTCTCTTGTGAATAGGATTTAGGAATAACCCCATATCTTATCATTGATCCATCTATCCTTGTGATTTCTCTCATACCGAGACTCCTCCCATCGGTGAAAGTCCGTAAAGAGCAGGGAGCCTTAGCTGAGCTGATAGTGGGCTATCGCTCCATTGTTTCCCCTTAACCTAGTAGTTGCTTTATAGGATCCCTTCCTTGGGCCCCTTCTAGTTTGAGTGATAACAAGACCAAGATATGGGAAAAACATCTTCCACCCTATGGGTGACAAATAGGGATGATACTCTATTGTCCAGAGATCCCTCAACTCCAAGAGCCCTACATCTCAATTCCTCACCTTGGGAGCTCAGACAATAGGGAAGATCCAACTCAGTGTCCTCGATAAGCAATGCCCCTTATTAGGAGGGGTCACATCCATCAATCCAAGCTCCTCTCTGAAGACCAAGAACTTCACTTTCGGCAAAGCCTTGGTCAGAATATCTGCAATCTGCTCATCTGTCGATATGTGATGGAGTCTAACAGCTCCACTTTGCACCATGTCTCTAATGTAATGATATCAGATCTCTATGTGCTTGGACTTATCATGAAATACATGATTATTTGCTAATCGGATCCCACACTTGTTGTCGCAATATATCATTGTAGTGTCTAGGACCTGCTCAAACAACTCTTCAAAGAGATTTCTCAACTAGACTCCTTCGCAACTAGCAATGCTAGCGGAAATATACTTTGCCTCTACGATACTCAATGCTACAAACTTATATTTCCTGCTCTGTTGGTCAAGGTCGTCATTGATGTCAATATGGCACTATTGAGATGGAAAATATTCTTGTGATACATAAATAACCCTAACCTCATGCAAACCCTAGAAAACCCTAAGCATGAAGATGATGCATATATTCCTAGCTACAGTTATATCCCTATATTGGTCTAATAGTGCATAATCTAATGATGCATATGATACATGTCCTAATGATGTATGACCTAATAATGCATATGATGATGGATGATCTAATAATGCATTATGATGAAACCCTCCTAGGCACCTATGTGTTGCCATACCCTAACCTATATGTCTTCCCTATAAAGATGACCTTCTCATCCACATTAATAAAATCCCAACCTTTGCATAAATGAAACCCTAACCTTAGTCCTTGGAAACAAATTCCTAAAAAGCATCCTATGCCCTAGTCAACTCCTAAGTCTTAAGAAACCCTAAGATTTTTCTCCTTATCCCTTATTAATCCTAGCCCTATTGTTTGCTACTTGTAACCCTAACCCAAAATCCTTGTTCCCTACAAAAGAAATTTAAACCTATGAACAGTTCCCTAATCTATTTAAAAATCCTTATTCCTATTCCTATGATAAAAATACTTATCCTATTAAACTAATCATCTTGTTAAAATACATGTCTATTCCTTCTGTTGACCACACTTCGTCAACGACCCCATAGCAGTACACCCCCATTTTTTCAAATGGGACTTATCATGTTCAAGGCTCGTGTCATCCAGATTTCATCGCCGATCGACAGCTGACATTGTTTTTAATGATGTAAACCCATTCTTCATTTTATGATTTAAATGATCTAAGTATGACCGTCCATGTATGTAACAACCTAGGTAAGCCTAGTATGTTGTTGATGACTTCCATCCTAGGAGGTTTTTTGTCTCACTGATTCACGAAAGTGATCGGCAGAGTTTTTCCTTCCAACCTCACCCCAAAGCTAGGGTGGAATTTGTCATCAGCATGCTAAGTGAGTCCTAGTGTTTTTATCGAGTCCTTGTAAAAGTAGCTTGAGCTACTTAGTCTACTAGATCATATTTTGAGTCACAGAATTGGGTATTTATTTGAGGGTCTATACAAATGGGTTTTCCCCCCTTCATGTATGTAAATGTATTATCTCATGTAAAAGAGGGTTGGAAAAATAATTATAATCCCCTCTTAGTCAATTAATTAAATTTTCTGGTCAATTAATTAATAAAATCCTAAACCAGAAATTTAATTAATTTAGGGTCCTAAATTAGGATTAAATCTTTAAAGGCAAAATTTGTGGGTCCTTGAAAAATGATTTTGACAGCCCCAGGCCAAGGGAATATTGAGAATTTTAAGAAATATTGAACCCTTGGGCCTTGGTGGTTAGTCAAGGTCAAACTTTTGGGGTAATTAACTCAAAAATAATATTTTTGAGTTAATTAAAATTGAATTAAGTGATAAATTCTTTTTTTCTCCAAATTTTAATTTCAACGCTCCGGATTAAAAGATTATTAAATCTTTTGGACGGTTGAGATTATTTTGATGAGGATCATCCAAACTAGCCGTTAGAGATCTTGTCCTATAAATTTAGAGGTCTTTCTCTTTTTTGAGTCATCCGATCTCAGGATCGTGCACTTGCTCTTAGAGGCTCTTGTAAACTTTTTTGAGGAATAAAGCATAAATACTTTGGGGTTACAAATCTGGATGTTCCTTCTCAGATCTATGTGGTGAATTGTCTCTAAACTCTGCTACTTTGTTTCTTGTATTTTATGGTTGATGGCCTTCATGGATTAATCTGCATACAGGTATCTTGTGCAGTTTTCTGGGTTTATAAAATAACATTATGATTTTTCTACAAAGGTCTCATGTTGTTTTCTTAAATCTCTATCGATCTAAGATTCAGATCTAAGTGTGCAGGGAATTTTTTTTTTAAGATTGGGCGTCTGGGGAAGTCTTCGGTTGGACCAGCCGACTCCCAATAAACATAAATCTGATAAGCTCTTTATTTGTTAAATTCCGGGTCTATCTTATGATATTTGTGATTTTGCAGGGTTTCGAAGGCTTGTGCCTCTCACTAAAACTTTAAATCTTTGAAAATTGTGCTAAAACAGATTTAGATCTACCATGAGGGTTTTTAATTTGTAAACTAGTTGTAAATTTGTAAATTTTTTAGGATTGTGAGGGTTTTAATCGTTTCTTGGTGTGTATCTTCAGATCAGGTTGGCTTCTTGCAGTTTCAGGGTTCAAATCGGAATTTTTTTTTTTAGGGTCTAAGGCAGATCTAGCCTCCAAAAGGTCATATCTGGCCTCAGATCCCTCACTGTGGAAAAATCTGGGCGATAATTGATAAATTTGAATTTAAATGTATTGGGTTTGGCTCTGAACGCTTTTCATTCCTACTGCCTTCACTCTGCTGTCGATTCCCCTTTACATCTTGCATGAATTTCGTTCTTTTTCTGCCTGTTGACGTCCCTTGGCTTCTTTTCTCTGCATCGCAGCCTTGTTCCCACACATCTCCAACTTGCCCTCACTCTCCGTCGACATCATCGCTACAAATACGCATCTCTGCAAGTCTTCCTTGCTGCTCCGTCTTCCAAACTTATCTCATCGATCCCACCGTCCATTAGATTTCTGCTTGCTCTCTGTGTTTCCTCATCTGCCATCAAAGCCATCGAACCCTTTCTGCCTTTCACATCCGCTCGTTTCCTTGAATTTTTTGCTGCCGCATCTGCAGATCGAGTCACCGTCCAGACCCATAACCTCGTCCACCTGCACACAAAACCTGCAATATGACAAAGCAACGAACACACAGCAAAAAAATGAAAACCCGTGAATATGCGTTGGATTTTTTTTTTAATATGGATTCATGTTATTTGACAGCGTTCGTTTAGACGTTAGCTTTCCTTTTAGATTCGATTTTATTTGGGCTTAGTCTTAGCTTTAATTTTCAAACGTAGGTTGTAATTTTAATTAGATTTCAAGTTTTAGTTTAGATTTTGTGTGATAGCGTAGTTTTAGGTTGTAATTTTAATTTCGATTTAGTTTAGTTTTAATGTTTTTATTTAATTGTTTTAATTTTAATTTAGTTCAAGTTTAGTTTAGAGTTTTTTTTATTTGAAGCTTTAAATTTTAAATTTTAACTTAGTTTCATTTAGTTTATTTATTTATTTATTTTTAGATTTTAATTCTTTAAATCTAGCTTTTGGTTCTAACTTACTTGGATTTTAGATTTAAGATTAGGACTTACGTTTAGATTTAGATTTTAGTTTTAATTTTTGTTTTAGAATAAAAAAAATATAAAAATATAAAAATTTCAAAATTATAAAAAAAACTGAGAAAATACAAAAATATAAAAAAAATTTCAAATTTCCTATAGTCAAATGCACTAAATTTTTTTATCTAAAGTTTGACTGTGGAACATTTTGATTTTCGAACTGGGTTGTAATTGGAATATCTTATTTTTCGGAAATCTTTCAAGCATTTGGCATTCTCATGTTATTGTTATTCATGGTTGTGGCATTTTCAATTGAATATCATTGTGATCAATCGTGTTTTAATAAGCAGCAATTAATCGTCACTTGTTTATAATTGCATAGCGGGATTTTGTTT
Organism: Pinus albicaulis; assembly: GCA_034641835.2. Classification (NCBI taxonomy): domain Eukaryota; kingdom Viridiplantae; phylum Streptophyta; class Pinopsida; order Pinales; family Pinaceae; genus Pinus; species Pinus albicaulis. Next base: position 1,634,524,982 of record CM076584.1, read on the forward strand.
GACTCCATAAGGCACTGGTCTTAAACGTGAAATCTAATCTAGATCTGTGAAATCCTGTTAATTTTATCAAGTATTTGATGTTTTAGCTGTGTCTCCTGGATTTATCATTCATTTCTAATAGGGTCTACCTCCCTTAGCCTGCAAGGAGACAACTTAAAGAGAGAGGTTGGGGATAGAGGTGACAGCCCCCAATCTGAGCCGTTGTCGCGGTGCCTTGACAATCTGTGCGACAACACCTTCAAACTAACGACAAGCCTAAAGTACTCCAATAAATCTTCCCCCCCCCCCGCCCCCCCCAACCCCCCAAAAAAAAATCTCTACATGTGTCGGCTTCAGTTCCTTCATGTTGGCTCTCCAGCCCAACCGACAAGTCTTTTCGTGAAACCAAACTACTATAAATATAAGTCTAAACTGTCCAATTATCACAATTCAATTCGGTGAAAAACACAGTCAAGAGGTCTGCAATTCGGTGATTGTTTCAGAGTTCGGATTGCGTAGTTTTTGATGCTCGGACTAGGGTTATTTTTCTACGTTTTGACCTCGGATTGTTGCCCTTATTGAAGATTAGTAGCTCGGAATTGAAGGCTCACTGAAGCTGGAACAATGGACTGTCATTTGACTGGTATAGCTCGGACTTGTTGAGTTAAGGCTCCCTTCAAGGACTAAATTGCAGCAGCTCGGACTTTGAGACAATCCTATTGAGGGATCAAGTGCTATGGACCTTAGATTTCAGGAGAAAATAGAAAGGAGGTCTCGGTGTATTTCCAAATGACCCTCAAGCCTTCCTTTATAGTCTTCTTGTTGACAAATGAACGACCCAAATTAGATGTTTAATCGATGGCTAAGATTAGAACATGACTTGATCTTTGTTCTCTAGAAGATTCGTACTATGTCTTATTAATACCCTTTAATTATTTAATATCCCTAAGTTCAGACTTAGGGTCCCCATTAAAATAATTAATTAATTTAATAAACATGAACCGAGTGGTGTTTCCACAAACGATTTCTAGGTTCTTTGGAATACAAGTGTCTAAGCCTCTCCACCAAATTTGAGACTTAGAACACTTTTTGATGCTAAAAAAATCATTAGTCAAGAACCGGGATTGCTTTGAGTCAGGGTAAATTCCCTCAAGATATTTTTGCCAGTATTTTCTCTGCAATATTTCCAGTAATCGACATCCAGATTATACTCAGATTATTTCATTGCTGCTTAATAACAAAAACCCTGAGCTGTTACACCGACTTTCCCGAGTTGGGTTTTGTTTGTTTGTTTGTTTGTTTCCGAGGACTTTCCTCCAATAATAATTGTGTTAATTTTATGTGTTTGTGCTAGCATTTATTCCAACATTTATTCTTTCGCATTTTTTATTTGTGAAGGTTGCAGTGTATTTATTTCAATATTTTCCGCAGCAGATAAATTGTTAATTAATTAACAGTTAGGAGAAATAATATCAGGTGCTGCAATAAGATTTTGGTTTAGGAATTTTTACACTTTTGACTCCATCAACTTTAATGAGTTGATCATTTCGTGCGTGGACAATGTCTTGCCGATCAGGGAAAGTCTTCAAGCATTCAAGGGAAGGCAATTGAAGTTGGATTGATAACTTAGTCTCTACTCCATAGACTAATTGAAATGACCTATATCCAGTCGAAGCCTTTATGGTGGTGCAAACATCACATAAGACATACTTAATCTTACTATCCCAATTTCTCTTATTTTCTCCCACCATTCGCTTAATAACCTTTATGAGTTTATTGTTGCTTGATTCAACTTGGCCATTTCCTTTAGGATAATAGTTAGATGAATGTGACAAGGTGATCCCATACTTATTACATAATGATGCCAACACCATAGAATCAAATGCTTTGGCATTATCAGTCACAATCTTGTTAGGGACACCAAACCTAGTAATGATTCTTTCCTCAAGGAAATCCATGACAACGTGGCCGATCGCTTTCTTTGTGGGTATAGCCTCCATCCATTTTGTGAAGTAATTAGTGGCGGTGAGGATCCATTTATGCCCATTGCTTCAATTATGTTTAAATTCCCCAATGAAATTGAGGCCTCATTGTTGAAAAGGAGCTTCAACTACAACATTCTTCAGGGGCATTGTGGTTAGTTGTTGCTTTCCTACAAAGAATTGGCACAACTAGCATCTTTTAACAAAATTTAGTGCATCAACAAAAATAGATGGCCAATAATATCCTTTCCTCAATATGTTGTGCTCATTAGTCCTAGCGCCATAATGTCCCCCACATAATCCAACGTGAAATTGGTTTACAAGGTTTTGGGCCTCATCTTTACTAACATATTAGAGGATTAATCCATCCGGGCTCATCCATCCAAGACCTTATTGGGTTATGCAATACGTTGCGACTTTCAACCTAAGGGCTCTTCTTTTATGATCCACTAAGCCAGGAGGGACAATCAAGTTGTGCAAGTAGTAGATGATGTAAGAATACCATTCATCGTTTTCTAGCTCAATATCAGTGGTGCACACTTGCTCATTCTCTCCTTGGATGGCCTCATTGTTATTCTTAGTCAACATATCAACCAAACCTTGTCCCTTGATGATCTTCTTTGGGTGGATGTCCAAATCATATTCTTGTATTTTTGCTACCCATTTTCCCCCTGACCTAAGGAAATCAATTTGTGACAATACATCTTTCATGTTAGTTTTTGTAGCATCGAATGGTGTTCTAGTCTCAAGCTTTATGGAGACCCGGAAGATTTAGGAAAGTCTTTGGGGGCTAAAACCTAGTGTAGATGGATAACCAAACCACACACTCCCCTTGGGGAAGGTTATGGAAAGTTAAATACACCCCTTCCCATCACCATGATCTTCTCATCAGACTAAATGGCTCGATTAAAGGCTCTGCTACCTAGAACCAAGCCTAGGAAAACAGAGAAATCATCCAAAACCACTACTTTTGGGAAATTGGCAATGGAGACAAAGCTCTGTTCTGGGAGGATGACTGGAAACAGTGCCCGAAGTTGAACCAAGAGAAATTTAGCCAGATAAATACGAGTATGGAAAACAAGGGCAAGATGAAGGTCAAGAATTACTAGAAAAAAAGCAATGGAGAAACGGGCCGGAGGGAATGGCTTGCTGATGAAGACTGGAATTATCAAGACTTTCCCTTTGCTTGGCAGAAGCTCTTAGATGAATTAAGGCAAAGGCAGATAAAAGCAGAAATCGATGAGGACAAGCTAAGATGGGGGAAAAATTCAGCGGGACACTTCAACATCAAGGAGGCTTATGGATACGCGACATCTCCCAACCTAGGCCCACTTGAGAAACAATGGCAAATTCTGTGGGACATAAAGCAATGGGAAAAAATATCTATATTCCTCTGGCTAGTCATGCACAAGAAGATCCTGACTTGGGACAATTTAAAAAAGAAAGGCTTGATCTGACCCTTCAGGTGCACTCTCTGTGAAAAAAATGAGGAGACCACCAACCATCTTCTAAATGAGTGCCCCTATGCCAACAACATTTGGAATTGGGCTTACTTGGTCTTTAAGGACTCTGACAGAGACCCCTCCTCTATCCTCAACACCATAGATCACATGAGATCATCCTTCTCCAATCAACCCCTGATTAATAGACACTGGAATCTCCTCCTGGGGATAATCAACTGGTCTCTCTGGAAGGAAAGGAACGCCAGAACCTTCAAGGATACGAATAATCAGGAAGAAAGGGTTCTCTCCCTCATCAAACAGACTATTAGAGAAACGATGGCCTTTTCAAAGCTAGAGGCTCCCCCTAACCCTTTGACGCAGGAAGATCTCAAAAACCTGTCCCTTCTGGAAATTCCCATTTCCCTCATACCCTTGGTCTCCTAGAAATCATCTTTGCAGGGATCGGAGTAATCATGGGTTCCACCGGAGACAGGCATTGTTAAGTTGAATTACGACGGGGCGACGAAGTGCAACCTGGGGAAGGCTGCTTCGGAGGGGTCTTCAGAAATTCGCAAGGAAACATTCTCTGGATTTATGCTGGTAACCTGGGAAATTAGCATGGTCTTGCCATTGCCAGAACCCAAAACATAGCACCTCTAATCATAGAGGGTGACTCGAAGCTGGCCACTATCGCAAGCAGGAAATTTCAGCAGGGAATGGTGGCATCCAGAGTGTCAGACAATTGGCGCTTCAACAAAGTTCTTAACAGGATTAAAAGCCTCATTGAGGGTGCTACAAGTCTTCACTTTCAAGCAGTAAGGAGAAGTGCTAATGGTTTGGCTGACAGGTTAGCCAACGAAGGGACGGGAGGCATAGAGTTTGTGTTCTATGGGTTGGCACGAGTTGGAGGGCCGACTGTGATAGCAGTGCACGTCTCTAAACGTCATAGACAACCAACTTGTGGTTCCGGTGCTACAAGTCTTCACTTTCAAGCAGTAAGGAGAAGTGCTAACGGTTTGGCTGATAGGTTAGCCAACGAAGTGACGAGAGGCATAGAGTCTTTGTTCTATGGCTTGGAACGAGTTGGAGGGCCGACTGTGATAGCAATGCACGTCTCTAAACATCACAGACAACCAACGTGTGGTACCCAGAGACACCGACACCAACTATCGCTACCCTCTTCCAGACAATTCGGTTATTAATGATCCAACGAACACATTATAATCCCAAGGCTCGAATGAAGAAGCATGATGGCTGGCACGCAGCATCCCCCAGGCTCTGCCTTCTTTCAGTCACCTCAAGGTTGTCCAACTATGGCTCTGTCATAATGGTACAACACCTCCCACTGCTCGCTCTCAATCCTTGCCTCCATCTCGTGTGCTCCCTCGGGCTCATCCTCCTATATTACTATCTACTCCCTGTCCTCAGACACCATCCTCATCGCCGCGTCTCAGCCTCGCTCTACTTCCCCATTTCCATTACATACCCCGCATCACCCTGCTTCTCAACCTTCATTCCACCACCCAGTTCTCTCTGCAACCTCATGTCACTCAACTTTATAATTCTCCCCTCGTCTGGATGGCTCCAAGACAAAATTTAGGTTGCGACTGTGGGCACGCGACCTCCTGCTGGAACAACCCGAGCACCCGCCCAACTACCAGGGCCGAATCTACTGCCACGAGGACAACCCTTTCCTATTGGTGGCTGTTAACCCCGATACACAGGTCCGCATTGAAAATTTGAAAAAGGAAGGGCTCTAAGGCGTCGTGTCACCACTGAAAGCGTGGATCAAGAGTTCAAATGGATCCTTGACCCAGGTTTCACTCGGTCCAGGGAGAACTTTTATAGCAAGTCGATTGAGCTCTATTGGCAGCTCAAAACCATGTTAGGATATTCCGACACATAGGAAATAGTTAAGAATAACTTAGTCTAGTGTAGAGTTAGGTAAAGTGTGTTTCTTTACCATGTACATTTGTAACTTATAATCCGACGATCACGATTTGTGGTGATCCGACGGTTATCTCTCTCCTAGGTATTAACAACACTTGATCGTGGCTTAACACCCAATTGGTCCATGATCTCTATTTAAAGAGCTTGGAGGGTCATTGCCTAAAGTGGCTTAAACATATGTAACCTTTCTTTTATATTAATAGATTGCCTGAAGTGGCTGTGTTGGCTCAGGCCGTGGATTGTTTCCCTCTTTGAGAGTTTTAACCACGTGATTATACTGGTGTACTGATTTGTGATCTGTTTGTGAGCGGTGACCTTTGGTTCTTAATCTACAGAAGTTACTCTGTAAATAGCTACATGGTATCAGAGCTATTTTGAGGGCCGCATCCATTGTTGATCAAAATCTGAAGCTGGTTTGACTACATGCGAATGTCGTTTTGTAGATCAACTATTTTTGAACATTTTTGGGCTTGGAGAACTGCTCTGTTGTGTCCGGAGCGTCTGTTACAATGAAGAATGCCTTTTGTTTCATACGAAAAGGTTTCTGGCTGCCCAAGTTATGACATCTTAGATCTGGAGGTATAAAGCATTTTTTTCGCAGTTATATTTGTTAATAGTTCTGCTTATTTCGGTTCCCTCTATTTATTTTCGGTTTTTAGGTTTTATTTATTTGCCGGATCTATACCCTCTTCTTTGTGTATGCTCTTTTCTTTACGCTACGTGCGATCTCGGCAAATCAAAAACAGGAAAAGGAATTTGTTTTGCTACATATGCTCTTTCCCTACATCTTTGTGCGATCTCGCGAAATCAGAAATAGTGAAAAATTGATAGTTGCCGGTAAGGCTAACCGAAATCTAACATTCTACCGTAAGGCTTGCATTTTGTTTTTTTTTTCCTCGGTTCTTGTGTTTTTTTGTGCAGGGAAAGGCATGCACAACGAAGATTAAAAAAGAAAAAAGAAAAATAAAAACCCCCTTCCTCCTTTCAAACAATAATAGAATCCTTTTACTATCTCACTTGGTGAGGAGTTAGTTTATGATAATAGAGGTCTTGGGTTCAAGTCTCCTTCTCAAGCTTCTTTTGCAAAAAAATTTTGTTAAAGGGGGCGGATTTAAAAAAAAAAAAGCTGCACTTCATCTCGTTCCTGTAACTATTCGACATCTTCAACTCGTTTTTTCAAAAAGGCATAACTTCTTTATCCGGAAGCTGTTTTTCGAGCCGTTTTTTTGAAACGGCCTAATTGTTCGAAATCTTTCCATTGGAGCAGTTAGTTTCAGCTTTTCTCAGCTTCAGTTTTTAAAAAAAGAAAAATGGAAAGTGCATGCCCGATTATGTAATATCCCCAACGGGAAATAAACAGTAATACACAGCAAAACAACAAGCAGCTATATAGAACAAAATGCCGGAACTAGAATATGGAACAAGTACACATAAAATACCAGAACGCTAAGCCATTTTATTAATCTGAGAATACATAGATATGGGTACAAGAGATAATCAGAATGAGTGCACCTATCCTTGCCCTAGGCAAGTGGAGACCCTCTCAGAATAAGGAATACTTTATTTATTAATTTAACTAAAGGCGGCAAAACTATACAAAAATGAAATATTTCAATTAGCAGTGCTAATTAGGAATATTACAGATTATTCTTAACAACACCAATTATTTCCAATGGCTACCTCACATGGTAGATATACTTAGAAGTAAAGGGAGTTATAGAATAGCCACAGGAGTAGAAACTAAACCTTATGATGATGATAAAGTTGCTAAATGGGAAAATAAACAAGATCAAGCACGAGGGTTGATAGGAATGTCCATTGCTCAAGATCTTCGATTTCATATCCTTGACATTGACACCCCTCATGAAGCCTTGGACAAGCTAAATATTGTCTTTGGCATTCAAAATCAAATCAGGGCCCATCAGCTTGAAAATGAGTTGCTTACTTTGGACCCCAATGGTTTCTCCTCTATTGAAGACTTTTTGTCCAAATTCAAGACCCTTAGACTTCTTTTAGAAGGTTGTAAGGTCAAAAAGGAAGATAGTAGTCTCATCTATTGCATTCTTGCTAAGTTTGGCCCTGCATACTCTGTATTCGTTTCCGACTTCCATTCCACTAGAGAAGCCATCATTTTTTCAGGAACCACCTACAAAATTCTCTCTTTTGATTCCTTTTGTGATTCTTTGATAAGAGAACAAGAAAAACTCTTATACCTTGGTCTTATCACTCCTGGAAACGCTTCTAAAAAAGTCTTAGCAGCCCAACAACAATCATATCAAAAGAATCCCAAGAAGCAGTATCCTAAAAAATATGGTCTGAAACCAAACAAGGGTCCTAAGCAATTTCAGCTGCAAATTGAAAAAGCAACTCACCAAAATGATAAGGCAAATAAAAACAAAGGGAAGAAGACCGATAGACATTGCAACTTTTGTAATCGTGATGGCCATATAGAGTCCAAATGTTTTAAGAAGATGGAAGCCTTAGAAGCAGCAATGAAGAAGCACAACATCAATTTGGAGCACTCTTCACCTTCATCTTCAACAATGGCACTTTCTACTTGTGGTTGTCAAGCATCAAGATTTGGTTATGCATTAAATGTATCTTCCTCTTCTCATTCTCATGAGTGGCTCATTGATTCTGGAGCTTGGCCATGTTTTCTTCTTTAAATGATTGTAACACCAAACATATTTATGTTGGTGATGATAGATCTCTTAGTGTTGTAGGATTTGGAACCATTTATCTCGATAATGGTCAGTTTAATGATGTACTATGTGTTCCTACCTTGTCATGCAACCTTCTCTCTGTTTCTCAGATAACTCATTCAGGTGAAGGGAAAATAGTAGAATTCTCACCTCATGATGTTGTAATCAAGGACCTCAAAAATCCTAAACATATTTTAGCTACTGGCATTGCTAATGATTCCACAAGGTTGTATAAGTTTGACAACTTTGGGTCATGATGTCTTCCCTCCGTTTTTATTGCTCATAATGATGAAGTGAGCAAACTTTGGCATGAGCGATTTGGTCACTTAAACTATCGCTCTCTTCAAACTCTATGTAAGGAAAATATGGTGATGCGTCTTCCTATGGTATCTTGCCGAGGTGGTGTTTGCTTCGGATGTGTACTCGGAAAACATCATCAGGATAGTTTTGACAAACGTGCCTCTTGGCACACTTCAGCCCCTTTGCAGCCTGTGCACAGTGATTTATGTGGTCCACTTCTTGTTGTTTCTTTTTTGGTTGCAAGTACTTCTTAACTTTCATTGATGATTTTTCCAGACACACTTGGGTATACAAAACTCAAGAGTGAAGTTTTTAACATGTTCTTGGCCTTTAAGGCCTTTGTTGAGAAACAATTTGGACATCAAATTCTTAAGTTAAGATCAGACAAAGGAGGAGAATATGTTAACAACAAATTTATCAACTTCTGCACTGAGCATGGCAATCAATTGCAACATATTGTTCCATATACTCCACTACAAAATGGTGTAGCTGAAAGGAAGAATCACACCTTAAAAAATATGGCTAATTGTATGCTTCAATCTAAAGGACTTTGTCTCAATTTCTAGGCATAAGCCATTAACTGTGCAAATTACATAGTAAATCTCACTCATACTAAGGTTTTAAAGAATATAAATCCAGAAGAAGCTTGGAGCTCAATCAAACCAGATGTAAGTCACTTACGTGTTTTTGGAAGTGATGCTTAGGTCCATATTCCAGATGCGAAACATAAAGACTTGGAACCTAAGAGTGAAAAATGCATTTTTGTTGGATATTCTGAAGATGTCAAAGGATATAGACTTCTTCAACCAAAATCCAAAAATATAATCATTAGAAGAGATGTAAAATTTGATGAAAATATATCGGCCTGCGAACCTAGTTCGGTGGGTGTGCCACCTTTGGCCTGCGAGCCTGATTTGGCATATGTGCCAACTCACTCTCTCTCTTCTATTTTTAATAGCATTCCTTCTAGTTGAGATGATGACAGCGAGGATGAAAATCCTCCTCCACCTCTTGAAATTGTTCCTTTTACTCCACCGCTTCCAAGATGGGTCCGCTTTACTTGGGATGCAACAGAGTCTCTTGCAGGTGACCTTGTTGATCGACGATGTACACGTTCTCAGTTCGAAAGAGCCTCTTCCTTATTGGATCAAGTTCCAGAAAATCCTGATCCAGAAACCTTTGAAGAAGCCTCTGGTCATCCAAATTGGGATGAAGGTATGAATGAAGAGTATCGTTCCTTATTGGTGAATGATACTTTGGATCTTGTTCCTCTTCCAAAAGGAAGAAAACTTGTTAGATGTAGATGGGTTTACAAAACAAAGTTTGGACCAGATGGAAAAGTGGATAGACATAAAGCTTGTCTTGTCGCTAAAGGATTTTCACAAGTTGAAGGCATTGACTATACTGAAACCTTCTCCCCTGTTGCCAAAATGAATTCTATCCACCTTGTTCTTTCCCTTGCTGCTTCCTTTAAATGGGAAGTCCATCAGATGGATGTTAAATCTGCATTTTTACATGGAGATTTACATGAAGAAATCTACATGGAACGACCCCTTGGCTTTATCAAAAATGACTCTAGCCTTGTTTCTCGCCTTAGGAAGTGTCTCTATGGTCTCAAACAAGCTCCTTGGGTTTGGTATGCCAAAATGGATAGATTTCTATTAGATAATGGCTTTTCTAGGTGTCATTCTGACAACACTATCTACACCAAGAAAGTGGGTAAGTCCTTCACCATCCTTGTTCTTTATGTTGATGATCTTATCCTTACTGGTAGTGATCCAAACCATATAAACCATGTGATGTCTAGCCTCAAAAAGAAGTTTGAAATGATAGACTTAGGACACTTACATTATTTCCTTGGTCTTCAAGTCTTGCAATCCAAGGAAGGCATTACCCTCTCTCAGTCCAAGTATGCCTATGATCTTCTACACCACTTTCACATAGAAGACTGTAAGCCAGCCCCTTCTCCCTTTCAGTTTGGGGTCAAGCTTTCAGTCACTTGTACTACCCCTGAAGTTGATGCTACCTTATATCGTCAACTTGTTGGTAAACTTCTGTATCTAACCCATACCCATCCTGACCTTTCCTTTGTCGTTGGTCTTGTCGCTCGGTTTATGCACCAGCCTCATGAAAGTCACTGGAAAGTAGCTAAAAGAACACTTCGATATATTCAAGGTACAGTTCAGTTCGGGATTCATTACAGTGCAGGTTCATCTCCATTGTTGATTGGTTTCACTGATTCTGATTGGGCTGGTGACCCTGATGATCAAAGGTCTACTGCAAGCTCTGTATTCACTCTTGGATCAGGACCTATTACTTGGTATTGTAAGAAACAAAGTGCCATCTCTCTTTCTTCAGCAGAAGCGGAGTATCGTGGTGCAGTTGAAGCCAACAAGGAAGCCATGTGGCTTTGTCAGATCCTGTCTGAATTTGGTCTTCATCAGCAGCATCCAACTACACTTTGGTGTGATAATCAGAGTGCCATTCAGCTATGTAAAGATCCAGTTCAACATCGGCGTATGAAACATATTGAACTCCACATACACTTCATCAGAAAGCTAATTCATGATCGTGTTCTTAAAGTACAGTACTGTCCAACCAATGATCAAGTAGCTGATATCCTTAGAAAGGCTCTCATAGAAGCGAAGTTTACCAAACTTCGATCCATGCTTGGAGTTCAGGAAAGTTGTCATTAAGGGGGGATAGGCTCTAATGCCTTCTTCCTTCTCCTATTGTGTCACTTTTGTAAATCCTTCAATCCTATCCCAAGTTGTTCTTAAGGGGGTATGTTAGGATATTTCGACACATAGGAAATAGGCTTCTTTTGTGTCACCTTTGTAAATCCTTCAATCCTATCCCAAGTTGTTCTTAAGGGGAGATGTTAGGATATTCCGACACATAGGAAATAGTTAAGAATAACTTAGTCTAGTGTAGAGTTAGGTAAAGTGTGTTTCTTTACCATGTACATTTGTAACTTATAATCCGATGGTCACGATTTGTAGTGATCCGACAGATATCTCTTTCCTCGGTATTAACGACACTTGATCCGTGGCTTGACACCTGATTGGTCCATGATCTCTATTTAAAGAGCATGGAGGGTCATTTGTCCGATAACTGTTTATGAGAGAAACATATGTAACCTTTCTTTTATATTAATAAATTTCCTGACGTGGCCGCGTTGGCTCAGGTCGTGGACTGTTTTCTTCTTTGAGGGTTTTAACCACGTGATTATACTGGTGTATTGATTTGTGATCTGTTTGTGAGCGGTGACCTTTGTTTCTTGATCTACGGAACTTACCTTGTAAATTCATACAAACCACCCTTGGTCTGGTAATGATAGATTAAGCCGAGATGACTAAAACTCTGTAGAATAAAATTGATATGCTCATCAACAAATTTGTGGTTTATGTGGAGGCCATTCATCACATCAAATTCGTAACCAAGGACTCCCACTCTCTTGCTATGCAAAAGAAGCGCACTCATGCTGATGGCCTCTCACCTAGCATGAAGAAAGAAATGGCAGGTGCCTCGTCCTGCAATCCTCCAGGGTCGTCTAACTTTGCAGGCAACACTCATGACATGCCCATCAGTTTGGATGGCGACCTAGCTGTAGTCTAAAGACCTCGGCTACAATAGAAGGTTGGCGGCCTTTTCGACGAATATCAGTGCGAGTGCTATAAACCACTGTTTTGGTCCTATTGCTTTCTTTTAAATGTCAAATACTTGTCTATATCTGTCAACTATCTTTTCAGTCACACGGTTGCTCATCTCCGGGTTTCCATATGTAGCTTTTGCTTTTGGTCTGAGTCTGTCATTTTGCTACTGGTCTCAAATTGTAATTATGTTCCTATGCTCTACTGCTCTGGTGATTGTAAAAAGTTCTCTCAGATGGAAAATAGGAGGGTTTTGTTAACACAGTGCTGGAGCATGGCTCACACTCAACAGAATGTCATGTAATTAAGGTTTCTTTTTATAATATATACTATCTTGCGTACAAAAAAAAAAAATTAAACTTAGGAAAATTAAATAATTAAAAGAATATTAATAAAACAGAGTGTGAATCTTCTAGGGAACATGGATCAAATCAAGTTATAATCTTAGTCGTTGATTGGAGATCTAATCTCGACTGTTGAAGTCTCAACGAGAAGGCTATAAAGGAAGGCTTGAGGGTCGTTTGGAAGGGCCACCGTGTGAATCTAAGTGATCCATTTTTTGAAGTGAGTAGTGCTCAAAGCTGAATTCGATCTAAGTAATTCTAGCACAGTGAGGGGCAGGGATAACTTCCGGAGAGATTTTTTCAGCTGGAGAATTATCAGCAGAGAGAGGCAGAGAGTGATCCAGAAGCTCTCACGCGGAAAAGGTCTGAGATTTTGCAAAAGAATCAGTTTCAGAAGGCGGGAACCTGGGTGTGAGACCTGGTGGTTGAAAGAGTGAAAATTTCTGAATCTAACAAACAAAAGTCCTACTATAGTAAATTGATTTGCATTTCGTACTTGTGTTCTTCAATTAACAAGTTTATTTACATAATTATTTAGTAAATAATAATGCAAACATACTGCAGTCTACACAAATGTACAGATCAAGTACTGAAAAATAAATAAGACAATCACACAAAGGACACACTTATTTTTGGACTAACGTCCCTGGAAAAACCCAATGCAGGAAAACTGGTGCAACGGATCTGAGGGTTTTTATTATTAATCGACAGTTTTCTGAGTACAACTAGGGTGCCAAATTCATCTCACCCAACAAAGAAAATCTTGAGAGACAAATAAAATAGTGAGTTTTACCTCACACTGCAAGTCCCGGCTGATCCAAATTTGAACTGGCGAAACCCTAGCTCCCTTTGCGCTGTCTCTGCGCAGTAGATGCATAGGCTTGCGTGGGGATGACTGATGACTGTGTCACCTCTTCTTTGAACTGATCTGCCTCTCGGAAAATTGAGTTTCAGCCCTCCCGGCTCAAAAACCCCGATCTCCAGCACATTCAAACTATCCCTTGGGGAGTGCATTACCTCTCCTAGTGGCTGCGCAGCTTCCTCTGCTATCTCTTCTCCCTCTCTGCTATGTATTCTTGGTCCTCCAACCATATCTGCTTTTGTCGCTCACTACTGCTGAATCACTCAGATCTTATCTTTGTCCGAGCACTGGTCCGTCAGAAGAATTCAATTTCTAGATTCACTCATTGTGCGTGTTTTCCAACTGACCCTTAAGCCTTCCTTTATAATTTTCCTGTTGAGAAATAAACGACCGTGATCTAATCTTTAATCAACGGATAAGATTAAAACAGACTTGATCCTCGTCACTTAGAAGCTTCTCACCCACATTTATATTAATTCACTTTAATTATTTTAATTCCTTAAGTTTTAACTTAGGCTCCATTAAAAATAATTAAATTATTTGAATAACATTCACTCCGTGTGGAATTTCTCCAAACGATTTTTGGGTCTTGGAGATCTCATGTGTTCTAGTCCCTCCACAAAATTTCGGAGCTAGAGCACATTCGATGGTACAAAAAAATCAACACTCTCTCTGAGCGAGGAATGTGCTCTAGCAATACTTCTCACCAAAAGCATCACTTTGAAACCCGACATTGGTTCTCTGCGCTGTTGATACTTGGCTTGTTGCCCCTCATCCACTGCACTGCTGATACTTGGCCTGTTGCCCCTCGGATCAAGTCTTTTCTAATCTTAGCCATCGATTAGAGATTAGATCACGGTCGTTGATTCTTCAACGGGAAAAGTATTAAAGGAAGGCTTGGGGTCAGTTGGAGAACACACACATAGCAATAGCACTTGAGCTAAGTCGAAATTCTGGGGTGCGATTTGCTGAGAATTTTCGAGTGAGCTTGCAGTGCAGCGAAGGAAAAAATGATAGAGGGATTTCAGCTTCGAGGCCAAGAATACATTAGCAGAGAGGCAGATCCGTCCAGAGGAGCATCACAGGCCAAGGTGGAGTGACACAAAGGCAACGTAAGCCCAGGAGGGGTGACACAGAGGCATCGTAAGCCCAGAAGGGGTGACGCAGAGCCAGAAGGGCTCACGCAAAGGGACGTAGAGCCTGAAAATGCTGACACAGTCACATAGAAAGTTGCGCTGGGGTTTCAGTGGGCCAGATAGGGCTTGTATTTAGCAGATCCAGAAGGGGTGACGCAGCCACACTAAATGGTGATGTAGTGACTGTGTAGGCACCTATGGGGTTCTTCATCCTCAGCTGAGTCAGCCATATTATCTGTCTACGGAGACAGAGGTACTTCTACCGAGATTTTCTCTATAGGGTAAACCACTACTTGTACCCTGGATTGTATTCAGAATTCTGCATAATAATAAAACCCTCAAGAGCTATTGTACTTGTTTTCCCGCATTGGGTTTTTCCAGTGTCATTTGTCCGAAAAATCTTGTGTGTCTTTTGTTGAATGTGCTTAATTCTTCAATACTTGATTTGGCAGTATGTGTAGGCTGCAGTGTTTTTACTTCAATGTTTTCTGAATATTTCCGAAAATAACTTGTTAAATTAAAAACACAAGTAGGAGAAGTAAACCAGATTTTTGTAGTAGGATTTCTGTAATAAGGATTCAGAAATTTTCACTGTGCGTATTTCATGTGGGTGAGTGGCCCCCACATTCCACTAACACGCAAATAATTTCATTTCTCCTATGTTCCCTTCACCAATACTGCCTTGAGCTATTATTAAGAAAAATTGCAAAATTAATTTAATTGGGGACATTGGGTGATTTTGCTTGGATCTCTAGTTTTTATATGGTGGATTGAATTTTCACTAAGGCTATAGTGAGCCAGTGGATATCTAGCCATTCTTTCAAGCAAAAATATGATAAAAATTAATTTCTCAAAATCTGTTCGAAAAACCCATGTATATTTTGTAAATAAATTTGTAAATTATTTTTTCTAACTTGGGTTGAGGTTTTAGATTTATTTTTTTATATATTGGGGTTTGGGTGTTTCTATTTCTATTTTTTAGATCAAGGAGTTAAGTGGAAGAAGAGCTAGATCTAGGCCCTTGAGGGTAAGATCTAATCTCTTGGAATTTTTCGCAGGATTTCCATGAAGGAATTTTTCAGAAAATCAAAGAGCTGAAGCATAAAAAGTTTTGGAGCAAGGGTTTCAAACTTTTAAGGACTTCTAGCCCTAGATTTGACCTCCTAGTCCTCAGCGTCAGCCTTCCTCCCGCCAGCGTCTTGGCTTAGGGCCAAATTTTGGCCTTGTTTTAGGCCTCCAAGACTTCATTTTCCTGACGCTAGCCTTATTGGGCAAAGCGTTGGTCCTTCTTGGCTATATTCTTCATCCTTGGGCCCCGATCTATCATCCTAGCCCTTTTATCCCTGCAAATTCAGCTCCTGTGACCTTGATCTCCTATTTTTGGCCTCTTTTGCCCCAAAATTCACCTGAAATCCTAATCTTAAGTTTTAAGGCTAAATACTTGGCAGTTTTGTCGGGTTAAGATCTCTAAATTCATATTTTCAAGTGGAAACATTATCCCAAAATTTCAATGATTTTCAACGGTGGGATCTTCAGGGCCTTGAGCCTAGGGTTTAATATTTAAACTCTCATTTTTTACAAATTTTATTGCAGCAAGCAAAATACAAATAATTAGGCCCTAAAATCAAATTCTATATGGTCAAAATTGTTTGGAATTGCGAAACCTTCATTTTCACAATATTTTGCCACTTCGGATTCTCTAATTTGACCTAGATCTGACATTTTAGCTTGCTGGAAATTTCTGCATAACTGTAAAAATCAGATCTAAACATTTTTGAAACACATCTTAAATAGGGTCCAAAATATTTGAATTTTCAGTTTTTTGGCAAAGCATACTATTTTTAGACATTGTGGGGATCATCTTCAGTATTTTTAGTTTCCTGATCTGTCATTAATTTACTGCTGTCATAAACTTACCAGTTTTGAAAATTGTTGAATCAAACTCTCCTAAAGCCCTAAAATTGAAATTTCAAGTTCTAGTGTATTTTGTCATTTTTGGAAATATTGGTCATTTATTTCTGGCAATTTTATCTCGTTGATCTGTCACTGTTTCACTGCTGAAATAAATATATCAGATCCGAAGTTTTCTAAGTCAAGCCCTAAAAATTGATTTTTTTCAAGTTTGGTAGTTTTACTATTTTGAGGCATTTTTGGTCATTGGGGTCAATATCATTTGTTTGCTGATCTATGGGTTAACTTACTGTTGTAATTTATATTTCAGATCTGAAATTTGTTGAAGGATACATCTTGAGAAGGTTAACATACATGTTTTCTAAGTAAATCAAGTTGTTTTGGAAATTGACATATTTTTTGTGATCTTGGACAAGCATAAGCATTGTTGATTTAACACTTTTTTACTGTTGTTATAACATTGTTAAGATCTGAATTTTCAGCAGTAGTAGTGCTGGTATAAACTGTCATAAATCTGTGATCAACAATTTGATTATTGATCTTTAGCATTTGGCATCTCAAATTCATTATTTACTTGGTATCTTGTAGAATATTATTGAAGTTTACACGTATTTCTTGGCACTTATCTTGTTTAAGATTGCATCATAACATTGTTAAGTACTCTTAAGGCAAATCTCAAATAAGTACCTTAGTAATCTAACCAATCTTAATTCAAGGTAACAATCACTCATAACACAGTGACCTTGCAGGGCACTGGCTGGGTGGAACATAGAGGGGGATATGATTAATCAGGCCATTGAATACTTCACGTTGGCTTCCATTACACAACTTCTTTGAGGATTGTTTCTCAAAACAGTTAGGGGAAAGGTTACATTTAGACTAGGCATTTAATTAAAATTTACCAAGATCACTGCATCACACCTAGGTCTTAAGTCTTGCATCTCATATAAGTTAGTCAATCATTTGAAGCAGTGGGTGTCCATCCAGTCATTTGGTCTTAATTTACTAGGATTTGTGACTCCATTAAGGCACTGGTTTCATAATAAAGAATCTAATTTAATCAATAATGTTGCTTAAATTCAACCAAGTGGATAAGCCACTCATTCGTGTCTCCCGAGCAAGTTGGTTTCCAACTTGTTTCGTTCCATCTCATTTCATAGGGGCTACGCCCCATAGCTTGCTATTGGGAGACAACTAGAACAGAGTGGGCGGGGATCAGAGTGACATCCCCCGTCCTGAGCATTGTCGCGATGCCTGTACAATTCCGGCGACAACATTTTTTGGCGGCACTGCTGGGGATAGATTTTTTCTTCTGTTACTGGGGTTTACGACAATTTCTCATAATATTTTGATCATCTTTCATTTTTTTTCCCGCCAATGCCACAACCCTTTTTTGCATCCTTCTTTCGTGATTCTTCATCTTTTCGTAACCTTATCCTTTTTCCTTTCACTAATCCTATCATCTTGTTCATTCACACTTTTAGCGACTCCACTTATTCATTCATTTTTCCCAGGCAGGAAGCTCTCCTTGATATCGATTTGCTTGATCCTTGACTAGCTTTTCAGTTTTTACCTTTTGTGATCTTGGACCTAGATTCATGTGTGAAATTTTCAATCTGAAAATTATTACTGCAGTGATTGATTTATTTCTCCTACTTATTAGATAAGTTATTTACAGATGCTTCAGTAAATTTTTAAATAAACACAGTTGCAGTACTTCACTTTAATCGAAAGTAGAAGAATAGAAATAACACATATAGCACAATAGAAACATCCATTTGAACACAGTTATTTTTGGACAATTGTCCTCGAAAAAACCCAATGTGGAAAAACTGGTGCAACAGATGATGGTTTGTATTTATCTTCAACAGTAAAAAGAATGTTTACATAAATCTTGATGATCAGACTCTAGTAGCATACACCTCATGTGAATTTTCCAGACACTATGGAAGAATTCCTGACACACGGGATGAACTCCTGCACCATCGGCGTCAGTCTGCGTAGCCCCTTTGTGTAGTCCCTACTTGGACTGCGTAATTTCTGTGTGCAGGGCAAGTGTTGCTACTCAGCGCTGGCTTCTCCTCGTCCTTTGCCTTCTTCCTCTCTAACTCTGCTGCTTTCTTCCTCTTACTTTTGCTTCTGCAACCCTGCCTCTACAAACTCACCCATTGAAATCGAATTCTCTTACTTTAGAATTGATTTCCTTTGGGTACTGAGAATGTGCCCGGCTTGATTTCCAAATGACCCTCAACCCTCCTCTTATAGTCTTCTCGCTGATGAATCAATGAACCAGATTATAACTTTAATCAATGGCTTAGATTAAAAGATGACTTGATCTTCAATTTCTAGAAGATTCACACTCTGCTTTATTAATACCCTTTAATATTTTAATTTCCCCAAGTTTAGACTTAGGGATCACATTGAAATAATTAATTATTTGAATAAAACAAAATGCAAGTGGAATTTGCACAAACGATTTTTGGGTTCTTTGGAATATTGTTGTCCAAGCCTCTCCCCAAAATTTGAGACTTGGAACACTTCCCGATGCTACAAAAATCAACACTCCCTCTTAGCGAGGAAAGTGTTCAAGCAAGGTATCGACTGTACTGCTCTGATTCTGAAGCATCTGCTGCACTGCTAATGTCCTGGCTGCTACCTCTCAACTCTGCGTTGCTACCCTCTGTATTGCTTCCTGTGACACTGACTCTGCCACTACCTCATCCGTACTGCAGCTCCCTCTGTCTTTGAGGACCACCCATTCCTTTACAGGAAGGGGTTCTCAACCATCCCCATCTTTTCTATGAAGTAAGTAAATTTAATCTTACTCAGAGCCTTGGTAAGGATATCTTCCACTTGTTCTCCTGTAGGAGTGTACCTCAACTGCACAACTCCTAGTTGGACAAAGTCCCTGTTGAAGTGGCACCGAATGTCAATGTGTTTCGACCAGTCATGAAACACAATATTCTCAGAGAGCTTGATGCAACTCTGATTATCACACATAATTCCGGTCGATTCCATCCTCTTCTTGAGTAAGTTCAAGAGCAATTTAGGCAGCCATATGGCGTCGCACGAAGTTCTGCTTGCTGCCATATATTCTGCGTCAGCTGAGCTCAGTGTGATGAACTTATGTTTCCTACTGCATGAGGAAGTCATTCCTGATCCGAGACTGAAACATTACCCACTGGTACTTTTCCGATGCATTGTGCTTCCAGACCAATCTGCATCTGTAAACCCACTCAATTGGACCTCATTGCCCTTGGTGTACTTCAATCCATACTGGACTGTGCCCTTCAAGTACCTGAGAACATGTTTGGCTGCTGCCTAGTGAGCCCTCCTTGGTTCCACCATGAACTGACTAAGGGTATTCACTGCATAACGGATGTATGGTCTAGTGTTGACCAGATACATCAATGATCCGATGAGCTTCCTATACAAGGTGGGATCAACTTCATCATCCTCTATTGTGTCTATCTTCTTCCAGTTTGTAATCGTTGGCGTGGCCATGGGTCTACACTCTTCCATCTGAAACCTCTTCAGGATCTCTGTAGTATATCTTCCTTGCCCAAGGAAGATTTCTCCCTTTTGCTGCCAAACCTCTAAACCAAGAAAATAGTGCATTTGCCCTAGATTCTTCATGTCGAATTCGGTAGCCAGATTTCCCTTGTAGTCCTTGATGAGCTTAGATGATCCAGTAAGAAACATATCATCTACATGTAATACCAGGATTAACGGCTCATCCCCTACTCTCAAGTAGTAGAGATTGGGATCTTCGTCACTCTTGACGAAACCCATCTTCTGCAAATAGCTATCAATTCGCCCATACCATACTTTGGGGGCTTGTTTTAGACCATACAAAGCTTTCTTAAGCCTACAAACATGAGTCTTCTACTCATGTGTCTCGAATCCCTTTGGTTGTTCTATGTACACTTCCTCCTCTATCACCCCATTCAAGAATGTTGTCTTGACATCCATCTGGTGAATCTCCCATCCCATCTGTGCTGCTAGAGAAATGACGAATCTGATAGAAGTATATCGGGCTACAGGGGTGAAGGTTTCCTCATAATCGATCCCTTATTTTTGTGCGTACCCTTTAGCCACAAATATGGCCTTGAAATTCTCTATGCTGCCGCCTGCAGCATACTTGATCTTGTAGATCCACTTTGATCCTATAATTGATCTGTCCTGTGGCCTAGCGACTACTTCCCAAACATTGTTTGTCATGATGGAGCTATACTCCTCCACCATGACATCTACCCACACCTGATGTTGAGCTGCCTTCCGAAAGCTAGAGGGTTCTCCGACCTGAGCTCCCAGTGCCTGGTATCTATCAGGTTGCTTTCGTACCCTCTTCCCATCTCTGGGGGCTCCAACAAATTCTTCTGCATCCCTTAGAATTTGTTGGAGTTCTCTGCTCGATCTTCCACTGGTGGTGGGTGGTCTTATCTGCTCTCTGCTCTTCTTTGGTGGAACTCTCGTCAGAATCCTTGTGCCGTGGAGACGCACTCGACCCATCCTCTGTTGGTCGTTGAGGCTTTACTAGTGGATCCTCCTCAAACTGTGTATTTGTAGCCATTTCCCGGGATATCCTAAACGCTCTCTCCTCCATGAATTTTACGTCCCGCCTTGCTACGATCTTCCTGTTTTCTGGAATATAGATGCGTTATGCCTTCGCATTTTCACTATAGTCCACAGGGTAACCGTTTTCCGCAGTTTGATCCAACTTCTTTCTCTTCTCATCCAGTACTTGGGAATACACCATACTGCCAAATATCTTGATATGGCTCACTTCCAGCTTGCTGCCTGTGAACACACTCTCAGGAGTTACCTTCTCCAATGCTCTATGGGGCACCCTATTCTACACGTACACAGTTGTATTGCAGGCTTCTCCCACAAAAATTTGGGCATGTCTTGGTCATATATCATTGCCCTAGCAGCTTCTACATTGGTCTTGTTTTTCCTTTCTGCAACTCTATTCTGCTCTGGATTGTATGGAGCTGTCCATTCTCTCTCAATGCCTTCCTTTGCGCAGAAACTAGTGAAGTCTTTATTGATATACTCTCCACCATTATCTGACCGCAGCTTCTTGATCTTCCTTCCGGTTGAATTTTCTACCAGTGCCTTGAAATCTTTGAAACGCTCAAAGACTTCATCTTTAGTTTTGAGAAAGTAGATCCAAGTCTTCCTGGAATGGTCATCAATGAAGGTAGCAGAATACTTTGCACCACTGAGAGCGGTTGTGGACATTGGACCACAAATATCTGAGTGTATCAACTCCAATACGCTCTTGGCCCTGCTGCTACTTCTTGGAAATGCTTCTTTGGCATACTTCCCTAGTACGCATCCCCTGCAGACCTCATCTCTCCTTGTGATGAGCTTTGGAGCTCCCATGACAGTCTTCTTGAGAATATTGAAGGCTCCATGATGTAAATGCCCCATCTTTCTGTGCCATAATTCATTCGGATCCCTTTCGTCCGTACTGTCGATCAGAGCCATTGGAGGTTCAAGTTAGAGCTTATATAGTTTACGACTCCTTACTCCAATTTGTGCCTTCTTTTTCCAACTAGGATGTTTGACATAAACTTTGTTTCCAATAAAGTATACGTCATAACCCTTGTTCTGGAGCTGATCACTGAGAGAAAATTCATCCCTAACCCTAGTACATGCAGAACGTTTGTGGCCCGAATCTTGTTGTCATCTTCTGTTTGAAATACTATGGTACCTCTTCCAATGGGGAGACACTTGGTCTTGCTTCCCATTGTAATCTGGAAATTCATCTGCTCTTCTTGGTAGCTCGAAATTTTTTTTCGAACTCTCGTCATATGAGCAGAGGCTCCACTTTGAATATACCAAACACTTGGAGGAGTCGTGCTTGACACACAAGCGAAATCCTCCTCTAGTCTAGATGCTAGCACAGTCATGCCATGTTCCCTCTGTTTTTCGAAGTGCTGTGGAGGACCGCGTGAGTCCTTCTGACTATGTGAACCCTTACGAATGTCGGATCTTTGGTCCATAGCAGATGCTCCTTTTTTGTCTTTAGCCTTTCGCTCTAATACCATGTGAAATTTTCAATCTGAAAATTATTACTGCAGTGATTGATTTATTTCTCCTACTTATTAGATAAGTTATTTACAAATGGTTTAGTAAGATTTGAAATAATCATAGTTGCAGTACTTCACTCTAATCAAAAGCAGAAGAACATAAATAATGTGTATAGCACAATAGAAACAACCTTATGAACACGGTTATTTTTGGACAATTGTCCCTGGAAAATCCAATGTGGGAAAACCGGTGCAGCAGATGAGGGTTTGTATTTATCTTCAACAGTCAAAAGAATGTTTACAGAAATCTTGACGATCAGACTCAAGTAGCATACACCTTATGTGAATTTTCCGGACACTTCGGAAGAATTCCGGACACACGGACACCCCACCTTCCACGCCGGGCCCGTAGCTCCTCCGTGCGGGGGCCCCTCGCCTAGACTACGAATACCCCTGCGTGTGTGGAGGGCAAGTGTCGTGCTCGAACGCCGCCTCTTCCTCGCTCCACCGCCTTCTTTCTCCCGACTCGGCTGTTCTCTCCCTCTTCCTTCTGTCTCTGCAACCCTGCCTCTACAAACTCACCCACATAAATCGAATTCTCTTACTTCAGAATCGATTTCCTTCGGGTACTGAGAATGTGCCCGACTTGATTTCCAAACGCACCTCGTTCCTCTTATAATTTCTGATGGTAAGAATGACCCATTATAACTTTAATCAATGGCTCAAATTAAAAGATGACTTGGTCTTCATTTTCTAGAAGATTCACACTCTGCTTTATTAATACCCTTTAATATTTTAATTTCCCTAAGTTTAGACTTAGGGATCACATTAAAATAATTAATTATTTTAATAAAACAAAATATGAGTGGAATTTCCACAAATGATTTCTGGGTTCTCTGGAATATTGCTATCCAAGCCTCTCCCAAAAGTTTGAGACCTGGAACACTTCCCGATGGTACAAAAATCAACATCATGTTCAAGTGGCGACTCTGCTTCTTTCATTTTTTGCAGGAATTTCTGCTAGAAGCTAGCTTCTTGTGGATCTCGTATTTTCTTGAACAGGGATCTGTCTCTCTGTGACCTCCATAAACTTCTCTTTCCCCTTAAACAAGTCATCATGGATGACTTGCTCGCCCCTTGTCGCTTTACTGACATTCTTCATGATCTTCCGGGAGATGCTATTGATAATTTGCCTTCACGGGTAATAATGTAGTCAATGCTAGTGAGCACCTTACAAAGTTCGTTTTTTGCATGGAAAAGTTCGGTGGCTATGCATATGATAGACATGAGGATGTCAAGATTCGACTCTTTGTTCTCTCATTAGAAGATGATGCGGTAAATTGGTTTTGGAAGTTCCCTGATGAAACTTTTGACTAACAATCAATTTTTGAGGCCTTGATAAATATGGAACTGAAAGGGGCCCACCTTGTGCACTGGCCAGAAAGCTGAAAGTGGTCAAGTGACTGTGCCATATTGCAAACCTTGCGGGAAATTTCATAATGAATCCACTTATGTCATTGCAATACGAATCGTCGACAGTGGAAAGGTCGAGACCAATATTTTGGAGCTTCTCTTTGAACAAGGTTTCAGGTTCCTGTATTCTCACTAGTCATTATTTTTTTTTTATAAAGAGAGAGACTTGCTCATGTTTGTCCCTATTATTTTGGTATTATACTAGGATTACATGAATTTCAAAGCATTATCAATTTTAGTTGTCTGAATGTTTCATTCAATGTATATGGGTTACTGTGCAAATTCATTTGAGAACAAATCATTTACAACACTTTGTGAACCAACTTGTCAAAATACTACCATAAACCATAATCTATAAACTCAGAACTTTGTGGGTCTTTCAAGAAATTCTAGGCAGGATATTATAGTGGAAAATCAGTTGTATGATTATGACTGTAAGGTGTTTGACGAAAATTCCGTGTGCACCTGGAAAATGAATTTAAGAGTTTGCTCTCAAATTGTTTGTGAAAGGGCAAAATTTTTTTGTGTGAACTATAGCAAATTGGGCTTCCTTCCTTTTATTGAAGCAAAACTGTGGTATCAAGGGTAACCAGTCATTCATTCGCCATACCAAGAATAATAATGATTGAGCTTGTCAGCACACTCAACAGTTTGAAGATCTATTTATGTATTGTTGGAGCATAAATTAGTGATGGTCTTGTCATATGCCTAGTATGGTCGCAGCCATCCATCTAAAAGAGTCATGTATACAATTATGAATAACTCATATCACTTCGCAGCTTGGATTTTATAAAACAAAATCTAGGGTCTTGCATATAATTATGAATAACTCATATCATCACGACCCAATCAAGTACATATTCGAGCATGCAAATGAATGAGCTGAAGTCGAACATGCAAGAAAGTCACATGATTACCAGTTAATGATGTAAACTATTAACAAGCGCAAGTTGAACCACCAATAATGACAATGGTCCTTAAGGTACCAGAAGTACAAATCACGAGACGTGAACAAGGAATTGAAGTCGAACATTTGTGAAATCACTCGACCGAAGGCCAATGATGAGAACAAATCGTCAAATGCTAAAAACTTGCCATTATGGCATGCAAGCTCTAAGGTACCGAAAGGGAGTATCTAGATAAGCTTTCCGGATAATGAGTTGAAGTCGACAGGAACTGATCTGTCGAAGGAGGGCCATGATGTATCCCACATCATCAACACGAGATAGAGGAAACAAGATAATTGTGAATCAAGGCTGGAACAGAGAATTAGGTTATGAATGAACTGCAGAAGGGATTTCTCTTTGTAATATCCCAAACGGAAATAAACAACAATACAAGCACATAAACAAAGACATGCAACAACTAGAGACAAATCATAAGGGAAACAAACAATATGGAGAATGCTGAGCCATTTTATTAATACTTAGAAATGGAAATGAGTACAGAGGTGATCAGAATGATGGCACCTCGGCTTGCACTAGGCAAGCGTAGAAAGGCTCTCAGGAAATGACTCGGAATGGCTGTTCCCTCTGGACTGCGTTATCTCCCAAGCTGTTGGTACTGCTACTGCACTGTTGCTACTGCTGGAATGAACTGAATCTTCGGGGCTGCTCCCCACCTCGAAAAATTCTGAAACTTCGGGAATGGCCTCTACTCCCTATACCCAGAAAAGCCCAGAAAGATTTTCAGAAATGGTCGACCCCCGAAAATGGATCCCTTGAGGCACTACGCTATTCCTCAAGAAGGGATGCTAGCTCTAAATAATCTGCTCCAAATAATGGTCCCTAACTCCTCCAAAATGCTGGAATAGGGAAGGGCTAGCCCCTTACCCACTATATCGGGCTGAATCCACCAACAAACCCCTAATAGGGAACCACCTCCTCTCAAGACTGCGTCCTCCCTCTCACTGATTGCGCTGTCTCTCTGAGTGGATGCTCCTCCTGTGGTAGCTGCAACTCTCTCCGACAAAACAAGGATGAAACTCCTCACCCGAGCAGGCACTCGAAGTCCCCCGGGGCTGAGGTTGGGATCTTTGAATGGAGACACCCGATGTACTAAACAGTACGTGTAGACTTTGCTAAATAGCAAGCGTGCTCAATGTCAGAGGACAAATCTCAAAGATGCATTATCAGAATGAATGAGAATGAGGAGACCCTTCCTCCTTTTATGCTTGGTGAGCCTTTCCCTCACCTAGGCCCCACCAATCTCTGAGCTGTCCCCCTTGGCCCACGCTGTCCAACTCACTCTGCGCTGGCTTGGCCCCACGCTGTCCAACTCACTCTGCGCTGGCTTGGCCCCACGCTGTCTATGCTGCTCCTTTTCTTATGCTGCCACTTGACCACTAGGCCCCACGATGCCAAATAGACATGTCTCTTCAGTGACTTTAGGAAATGCTTTTTATCCTAAGTGTGAGCTAAGTGTCCCCTTCACCCGTTTTATTTATATTTTAACTCTATAAAGGCAAAATAGTCAAAATTAATATTTCCAATTAGCTATTGCTAATTGGGAATATTACAATCTCCCCCGGAAAAACGTTGCTTGTCCTCAAGCAACTGCAATGATGGATGCTGCAGAATCTTCTCAGTCTCCCAGGTGGCATCCTCTTTTGGTAAATTCCTCCATCTCACTAGGTACTCCCTGACTGTCCTGCTCCGTAGCTGCCTCTCCCTAGTGTCAATAATGGCCTCCGGCTGTAGCACCAAGTGCACCTCATCATATGTGGGCGGAAGCTCCTCTGTTGCAGTCACTTGCTGCCCCAGTGCCTTCTTCAGGCATGACACGTGAAAAACGTTGTGAATCTTGCTACCCTTGGGTAGCTCCAACTCATATGCAACGTATCCCACTCTGCGTATCACCCTGTAAGGTCCATAAAAGCGAGGCTTGAGCTTTTCAGCCCCCCTCTGCTTCAGCATGGACTGTCGATATGGTTGCAAGCGTAGGTAGACCAAGTCCCCTACCTCAAACTGCCTCTCAACTCGTCCCTTGTCGGCGTACAACTTCTGCTGGTTCTGTGTTGTAGCCATGTTATCCTTGAGAGCTCGCAGTATATCTTGACTCCCTTGGATCCAATCCTTGGCTCTAGGAGCCTTGCTAGTACCAAACATCATATCAGCAAAAGATAAAGCATGATATCCATACAATGCATAAAACGAAGACATACCAATGGACATATGATGGGTGTTGTTGTAGCAGTACTCCCCCAAGTGCAACCATCTCAACCATGCCTTCTGCTGCCCGCTGACATAGTTACGCAAGTAGCCCTCCAGCCACTTATTCACTATCTCGGTCTGTCCATCCGTTTGGGGGTGGTAACTAGTACTCGGTGTCAACTCAGTGCCCACCAAAAGAAAAAGCTTCTGCTAAAATCCGCCCATGAAGCGGTTGTCCTTGCCACTGACAATGGTCTTTGGGAGACCATGCAATCTGAAAACGTCCCTAAAGAACAGCTCTGCTACCTGTGCTGCAATGTAATGTGCCGATATGGCGAAAAAATGGGCATATTTAGTCAGCCGATCAACCACTACAGATATGCAATCCTTGCCTTGTACTGTGGGCAACGCTGTAATGAAGTCCATCGAAATACTCTCCCATTTCCCCTCAGGTATGGGAAGATGCTGCAATAATCTTGCCAGATGGTTCATCTCCCCCTTGTTACGCTGACAAACCTCACACTCCCTGACATGTTGGAGCACGTCCTCCTTGAGGCCCTTCCAAGAGAACCTCTCTGTGATGGCCCTATAGGTTTTGGTAAACCCCTGGTGGCTTGATAATGGAGAATCATGCGAGGCGTGCAATATCTTCTTCTTGACCTGGGAGCCCTCAGTCAAGAAGATCCTATCCTTGTAATAGATCACCTCGTCCATCACTCTGTACCTGTCATCTGTCACCTTTCCATCCAAAATCTCACAAGCAAAACGGTCCTTGGAGTACTCTACCAATAGTTGAGCCCTCCAGTCCGTGTCCAAACTCATCAAGGATAACGCTGCCGGTCTGCAAGAAAGTGCATCTGCCACAACGTTGTTCTTCCCCTTGACATACTCGATGTCAAAGTCATAAGTTTGGATCTTGCTGACCCACTTCTGTTGCCTCTCCTGCAACTATTTCTGATCCAAAAGAATCGGAGGTTGTTGTGATCCATCCTCACCCTGAATCTATTCCCTACCAGGTACTGTCAAAGCTTGGCCAATGCATGCATGATGGCCAACATATCCTTGTCGTATATAGCATACAACCTCTCATGTGGCAATAGCTTCTGGCTCTCGAAAGCTATGGGGTGGCCTCCCTACATCAAAACTGCGTCAATCCCCTCCCCGATGCATCACACTCCAAGACAAAGGGCTATGTAAAATTCGACAATGCTAACACTGGACAGCTGCTCATCACCTCCTTGAGCCTGTAAAAAGCGCTCTACGTTGTATCCGTCCTACTGAATGCCCCCTTTTTGGTAAGGTCTGTAAGGGGTGGAGCAAGCTGGGAAAATCACTTGACGAACTTCCGGTAGTAGGTGCAGATCCCTACAAATCCCCGAAGTTCCATCACGTTCCTCGGCTCTGGCCAATCCCTGATGGCCCTGATCTTCTCCTCGTGGACTCTCACTCAATCCACCCCGATGATGTGCCCCAAGTAGAGCATCTTTGTCAACCCAAATTCACATTTGGAGAGCTTAGCATAAAATTGCTGCTCTTCCAAAATGCGCAATACAGCCTCTATATGTAGGAGATGCTCCTCCCATGTCCTGCTGTAAATCAAAATGTCGTCAAAGAACACTGATACACACTTCCTCAAATGACTGCGTAAGATGTGGTTCATGCATGACTGGAAAGTGGTCGGGGCATTGGTTAGCCCAAAAGGCATCACCAAAAACTCAAAATGGTCGTAATGACACCTGAAAGCAGTCTTGGGAATGTCCTGCTCCCTCACGCGAATTTGGTGGTACCCGGATCTCAAATCAATCTTTGAGAAGAACTTGGCCCCCCTCAGCTCATCAATCCGTGGGATGGGGTACCGGTTCTTCATGGTCTTCTTGTTCAGGGCCCTGTAATCAATGCACATCCTCGACATGCTGTCCTTCTTCACAAGTACTACTGAAGAAGCAAAGGGGCTGGTGCTAGGACAGATGTATCCAAGAGCTAGGAGCTCATGGATAGCCCTCTCAATCTCATCCCGATAGGCTTTGGGATGCCTATAGGGTGTAGTGATAACAGCCTGGATGCCTTGCTCCAGCTCAATCATGTGCTCAAACCCCTGGTTTGGTGGTTGTCACTCTCTCCCCAAATACCGTAGCATACCTGTCGAGAATGGACTGTACATCTGGGTGTACGGCCTGCCCTGTAGATCCTGCCTCCGACACACACAACTCCACTGCCCACTCTATATCTCCCTTCTGGAAATCTGCCTCCATCCGGTGTGCTGAAACTATCTGTGGTGGATAGGTGTGCATACCCCAAATCTTCTCATGCCTCCCAGTCTTCTTGTCCATCCACTCCACCTCCAAGGTATCCCAGTGAGTGGTGACCTTCCCCAGTGTGATAAGCCACTATACCCCAAGTATCACGTTGTTGTCTGGAATGTCCACCACAAAGGAATGATCTGTCAGGTTGTACGTCCCCATTGTCACTGCCAAGGCTAGCACATACCTGGCACACTGCATGGTCCGATCCCATGGAACCAGTACCGAAAACCCATCAAAAGTCTTCGTCTGCATGCCCCTCTGCTCTACCAACTGGGCATTAATGAAATTGTGGGTAGCCCCACTGTCTACCAACACTGACACACGCTGCCCTCGTACTGTGCTTCGGACACACAGTGTCAAGTACTTGGGAATTCCCCGCAAGGCTGCAAGGGCTCCCCCAGTAGGTGCAAAAGCTGCACTTCCTGCTCTAGGTGGTGGAGGTGGCAGATGATCCCCTCTCTGCGCTGTACTGCTGCCTCCAGCCTCCAACTCCTCATACTCCTCTTCTTCCCCGCTACTATCAGAGAAGACCTCGATGTAACGTGCCTTCCCCGCAGCACAACGGTGTCTTGGTGCCCATGGCTCCTGGCACACGAAGCATAACCTCCTCCGCTTCAGGTTTATCCTGACCTCATCATCTCCAAACCCTCTGCCGTGGTTCCCCTTGGCAAGTGGAGCCCTCTCATCCTTTCCCTTCGGTTGGAATGTCAATCTCTGGGGAAAAGGAGCTCTAGTCTTGGGAACAAATCCCGAGTTCTCTCAACTACATCATGGAGTGTCGCGGGCCTCGTCGATCTGACTAATCCCCGTAGAGGCTCTTCCAATCCATCTATGAACATATAGATCATTCGAGATGTGGATAAATCAGGTACCATCATGGAGAGTCTCAAAAACTCGAAGATGTACGTATCCGGCCTCCCGGTCTGCTTGAGCTTTGTTAGCTCAACAAAATGCTCCTTTGCATCCCCCCGATCAAAACGCTCTACCAACCTCCGAGTAAACTCGACATATGCTGTCACTCTCGAGTGCCCCAGCGTAACCATCCCATGAAAACATCAATCCTGGGCATCGCCTTTTAGGTGCAGCGCTGCCACCTTGATGGCCTCTAGTTTGGCCATTTGATTAAGCTAGAAATATATATCCAACTTCTCCACCCAAGTTTTTGCCGAACACTTAGACGATCCGTCAAATGTCAGTAGATGGAATCTGCCCATTATGCGCTGTAAGTCCCCGTCATGTGAATGCCTGTTCCCCCTATGATGGTTGCGGGGTCTGCTGTCCTGCTTGAGCTGAGAAAAATCATGGAAAGTGAGGGCATCCTTGAACTCATGACCATATGGCCGGTACTCAGCAGAATAATCTCCCATGTGTGTCGGTTCCTGCTCTTGCTGCGCTTCTGGCCCAATGTCTGCGGCAAGAAATGTCGGCATCGTGGAACGGGGGGTGTGTGCGATGCTATCCACTGCACTGTGAGGTGCTCCTGTAAATGATGGGAGGTGCCTGAGCCCTCTCCAACATGGAAACCCCTTGGGGTCTCGCGTTGTCTAGACTTTGCCGTGAATCTCTGCCCCATCTTCTCTATCTGCCTCGACAAATCCTGCACTGATTTGAGGAGGAGTTCCCCGAACTCCTTCTCGGCATCTCTTTCCTCCGTCATTGGTTCCTCTTCCTCTACGTCCACCACTGGAACGCTGTCTCCTTTCCCGAAAGTGAGCTCTAACCTCCACTCTTGGTCTTTATATTTTCTTCCCCGGTAAATGATGTAAGGTTTTCCTGCTAGTGTCATAGACAATCTGCTCCATAGGCTGAGCCAAGTCTATGAGCTCTGATACCACTGTAATATCCCAAATGGAAATAAACAACAATACATGCACTTAAACAAAGACATACAGCAACTAGAGACAAATCATAAGGGAAACAAACAATATGGAGAACGCTGAGCCATTTTATTAATACTGAGAAATGGAAATGAGTACAGAGGTGATCAGAATGATGGCACCTCAGCTTGCACTAGGCAAGCGTAGGACGACTCTCAGGAAATGACCTGGAATGGCTGCTCCCTTTGGACTGCGTTATCTCACAAGCTGTTGGTACTTCTACTGCACTGCTGCTACTACTGGAATGAACTGAATCTTTGGGGCTGCTCCCCACCTCGGAAAATTCTGAAACTTCGGGAATGGCCTCTACTCCCAATACCCAGAAAATCCCAGAAAGCTTTTCAGAAATGGCCGACCCCCAAAAATGGCTCCCTTGAGGCACTATGCTATTCCTCAAGGAGGGACGCTGGCTCTGAATAATCTGCTCCAAATAATGGTCTCTAACTCCTCCAAAATGCTGGAATAGGGAAGGGCTGGCCCCTTACCCACTTTCTCGGGTTGAATCCACCAACAAACCCCCAATCCGGAACCACCTCCTCTCAAGACTGCATCCTCCCTCTCACTGACTACACTGTCTCTCTGAGTGGATGCTCCTCCTATGGTAGCTGCAACTCTCTCTGGCAAAACAAGGATGAAACTCCTCACTCGAGCAGGCACTCGAAGTCCCCTGAGGCTGAGGTTGGGATCTCCCAACGGAGACACCTGATGTACTAAACAGTACATGCGGACTTTGCTAAACAGCAAGCGTGCTCAATGTCAGAAGACAAATCTCAAAGATTGATAATCAGAATGAATGAGAATGAGGAGACCCTTCCTCCTTTTATGCTTGGTGAGCCTTTCCCTCACCTAGGCCCCACCAATCTCTGCGCTGTCCCCCTTGGCCCACGCTGTCCAACTCACTCTGTGCTGGCTTGGCCCCACGCTGTCTACGCTACTCGTTTTCCTACGCTGCCACTTGACCACTACACCCCACGTTGCCAAATAGACATGTCTCTTAAGTGTGAGCTAAGTGTCCCCTTCACCCACTTTATTTATATTTTAACTCTATAAAGGCAAAATAGCAAAATTAATATTTCCAATTAGCTATTGCTAATTGGGAATATTACAGTCTCTCCCGGCAAAACGTTGCTTGTCCTCAAGCAACTGCAATGATGGATGCTGCAGAATTTTCTCACTCTCTCAAGTGGCATCCTCATCCGATAAATTCCTCCATCTCACTAGGTACTCCTTGACTGTCCTGCTCCGTAGCTATCTCTCCCTATTGTCAATAATGGCCTCCGGCTGTAGCACCAAGTGCCCCTCATCATCTATGGGCAGAAGCTCCTTATATGCAAATATATTCTGTCGTTAATGTTGAGAATTTGAGATTATTTGAGCCTCCATTGATTGATGATCAAGGAGAGCATGTTCAACTTCCATGAATAGATGATTTCTTGCCAGAATATCTTGATGAACTTCTGCAAGATCTCATACTTGACAGAAGAACCAAAACTTCAAGGAGAGGGAATGTTGAATACTTTAGAGTGGGACTCAAGGGACAAAATCCTTCTAAAGCCAAATGGATGGAGATTGAGAAGGTGAGGGACTTGTACCCTCACTTGCTGAACAATTGATAGTATCTTTTGGGGTCCAAAAGGCTTCTAGTGGGGAGGAATTATCAGAGGCTCAGTGTTAAGCTAAAAAATAAAATTGCTCAGGAATGCTCCAAACTAGAACAACAACGAAGAGTTTGTCGCCAGGAATCTGGCGCAATTCGTTTCGTCGAAAATGGAGTCCAGATTGAAGAAGATATAGTCTGTTGTTCGTTTTCCTAAATAGCTAAAAAAATTGCAAAATAGAAAAGAATGGTGACATGGCAACCCAATCAGTGAAACAAGAATATTCTGGGAATATTCTTCAGTTTCGCCCAATGACACTGTGACAAGTGTCACTGTAGGATTTTCCAGTTTGGATTAGGAAGGTGAAATTTTTTTAAAGTCTCCAAGGTCAAATTTGCAGGTTTCATGGTGCATTTTAATTACAAGGTTGAATTAAATTGTATATGGGTCGAATTTTTTTTGTCAACTCGAATGACTATATATAAACCATAGTCGACACACATATATATATTATCTGGGCGCATATTATCTTAAACCAAAGTCTGAAGACCTTGGTTAAATGTCGTTGGAAAAAAATATGTAATGGAGGGGCGGAGGTCAGGTCGAACCCATGACCTCCCCTCACATAACCAAATGCCATACTGTTAGACCGCGAACGAGACTTGTAAAGCGGTGGCAAATATTGTTTATATGAGTTGTATTGGTTACTCTGACGGCAGAAAGGAGGGGGCCGGCCCTGCGGGTGAACCCCCTCCCCATATGTCTTTACCATATAACCTCACCGCAGCGCCACAAATATAGGCACTTAATGCGCCCTAAAAACACAGTTAAACCCGCTTATTAGTTAATTAATCCATCATTATCTTAGCAGTTTGGTTGGCGGAGTCTGCCGAGTTCGGCGGACCTCTATAATTGGCGGGGCTAACTGGAGCTCTCTCCAGTTTTGGAGGAGATTCCTAGGGAAATGTTGGATGAAGCATAACTAGAGCAAATTTCGACCAATTTTGGCTCAGGAAGAGTCTATCCTGGTAGATTTTGATGTTCTGAACACATTGGAGCAGGTTTTGGGAGTAGTAGGTGAATGCAAACAACATTTTTTGCATATTTGAGATAATATAAAGGGCCAAGCCATGGTAGCTGGACCAAGGAGATGTAGCCCAGGAGGGATGAACTGGGGTGAACTCCTTCATCAAAACACTATGTTAATGGATCAATTGTGATGGTTTGTTGTATATTTTGTTGTTGTTTTTCAGAATTATGTTTTAATGTTTTTATGTTCAAGAATTCAACAAAATCTTCATACATTCACTTGTTTAACAATCACAACCACTTCAAGAAGCCCATGTACATGATGCAAAGATCAGCATTTTAAATATAAATCTGAAGATGAAATTAGCACAACAAAACTAACATTCAAATTCAAATCAATCTTTTAGACAAGTGTTGGACTTTGTATCCAACAAGTCATCCACAACATTTGAAGGTGGAGAGAGAGATTGACAAGAATGGAAAAGAGGATTCCATAATTGATGTGGGTCAGGATGATTCACATGATGAAGTGCAATTGAAAGAAGTGCCATTGAAGTGGTTTGGAAAGAGATGGTTAGATTTCTTAACCAATTAAGGCCTTGAATTTCTTTTGATGATTGATGCAAATTTTGCCTTATTGATGCATTTTTTTGCCAATTGAATGCATTTCTTTTCTCTTGAAAGTATGTTGCATATTGCACGATGCAAGATGTTGGAAAAGTAGAGTTATGTTGACTCACTTAGTTGCAACAAAGATGGCAATTTGTAGTTGCAATTTGCATGTGAATGCATTTATTTTTCTTTAGAGTGCATGTTGCATGTTTACGCCAGGAAGGTGTTTGAAAGGGAGATGTTGACAAATTGTTTCATGAGATGTGAAATTCTTGTTGTTTTGAGAAAGGAATCGTCAAGTTGTTGTACATGCTTTGTTTGACTTAAGAGTCAATGGTTTGAAGATGCATGTTTTGTTGAAACCCATCGACAAATTACACAGATGTTTTGTTTGTACACCAAGATGTAAGAATGTATGGTGATGTTCACAGGATGTGACATTTGTTGCTTTGAAGAAGAAAAAGGAAGAGGTCGTCAAGTTGTATTCCTTGCATGATGTGTTTTTAAAGTTTTTTTTTTTCTTGTGACAAGATGTCTCGGGATTTTGGAAGGTCCACTCTTGAGCGAGAGGTTCATGATTAGCCTTCATTCTCAAATCATGGCATGAGCAGCATGTCGAATTGGAGGATGATGGAATCAATAAGAGGAAAGTGGACAAGATGCCAAAAATTTTGCAACCAAAACAATAGCTATTGTAGACCATTTGATGTGTTGACGCCAAGAAGTGAAAGAGATGGTGAATGCATTCTTCCAAATGTGGAATTTGGTATCGTGGAGGTAAAATAATGGTCATTTATTTTCTTGTGATTACTGATATTGGAACTCATTGTTTTAGTTCACTAAGATGGGCTTAACTTAGAAAAGTGGTTTCCAAGGAGAAGCTTGCATCGAATGCATGTGTGTGCAAAGGAGGAACAATATTCTCAGTGTGAAGGCCATCAGTCAGCGTTCCAAGCATCGAGGGATCGCTTTAGTACAACAAGGTGTTTAATCAGTTAGCGAGCAGCCAACAAATGTTGGATTGGGTCAACAACGAAAATAGGACATTGGTTGAAGTGCCAAGCCATTTGCAAGGCAAGGCATGTTAGTGAACCAAAGTTGTTGTCATGAAGATTTTTCCAAGTAGAATCAAGTTAATAGAACTTGGAAAAGATAAAAGTATTAAACTATCATCAGTTAACCAACTTTTGTGGGTCCAAAAGCATGTCAGTGGGAAGGAATGATCATAAAGTGAATTGGGGGCAAAAATTTTCCAAAAAAAGGAAGTTTTCATAATCACTCAGTTTTCAGAAACGCTCGGAACCTAAACGACTGGATAGATCTCGTCTTCCTAATTCTGGCGCACTTTGTTTCACTCAAAACGGAGTCTATATGAGAAAGTTAGATCGTTCTGATCGCTTGGCTAAACAAGTAAATTTTGGTGATAGGGATGCTGACTAGGCATCCGTATAGCCCAGTTAGCAAAAATAATATTCCAAGGAATATTCCCGAAATATTCCCCTAGGTGGACTAGTGAGTTACTGCACAGTGTCATTACCAAATTGGTTGCAGATTTGTTACAATTTGATTGGTTTGTGTTGGACCAAAGATGTGCTGACACATGGCTAGCCCGAAGGCCACCATGTGCCCCTCCAAAGGTCGAATGGAAATATATGTCATGTGACACTTTTTATATGGTGGACGAGCAAAGGTCGGGCTCGACCCCGCAACCTACCCCACACATACTCTACGCCTTACCACTCTCGCTACAACGTGGGTCTTAACATATATTGACGCGCACACATATTTATGTTATACAAAGATTTGCGGTGGGGGTTAAGAGGGCAAGCCTTAAAGGGCCAACCCTCGGTCCACAGGACCACACAATAATCCGATTTTTAATACAGATTTTGTTAGATGTGCTTAACGTGCCTAACTCCACCTATATTTAATTAACTGCGCTTATGTTTAATTAATCCGACCTTTAATTGTGGATTAAGTTTGCAGAGGCTGTCAAATTCGGCGCTAGCTCCAGAATTGTCGGGGTTAACTGGAGTTTCTCCAGATTTGGAAGAGTTTTTCTAGGAAATATTGAAGAAGCCATAACTTTGGCATATTTCGACCAAATTAGGCTTAGAAAGAGTCAATCCTAGATGATTTGGATGCTCTGAGCATGATGGTGCAGGTTGTAGAGGCAGAGGAGCACTTCTGTAAGTGATTTTCCACTTTGAAGATTAAAGAACACAGGGCCACAAGGAGAGGATGCCATGTCTAGAACACCTAAAGACCATTTGCAAAACCAGAAGAGGCTACCTAGGGGTTTTTGAGTCTTATGAATCCAATGGAGCAGGTTGCAGAGACATTGGAGCACTGTAGGTGCATGTAATCAGAGAATTGACCATTAATCCAAAGAGGGCCAAGCCATTGAAGCAGGTCCATGGAGATGTAGCCCAGGAGGGGTGAACTCCATTATCAACAACTATGTAATGTGTTTGTTGTGTATTATTTCTCTGAAATTTACTTGTACATGTGTTTTTAACAGCTAATTTACTTAATGAATTGCTCGTAAAAAACACACAACTTGACACAAACCCTCTCATAACTTGCTAATTTGAGACGATCCTTAAACACAATTATTTTATAGTGATGAGGAAGCTAGCACAACAAAACTTGTTTGTCCTTATTCAGATCAAGGGTGCAACAGATGGAGGAACAAGAAAAGGAAACTATGTCTTCCGAATGGATAAAACAAAGTTGAACCTTCTAAGCTAGTCTAAATTACATTTATTTTATGTATTGCAAGTTCAATTTGTTATTGGATCAATTTTTTCAGTTATATGGAAGATATCAATGCAGAATCTTAGTACAAAGATCCCGTAGAGGCAACAAGACCCTACTTTGGATCTATTGGATCTATTGGATTATGGAAGCTACAAGGACCACAGAGTTATGTTTTGTATTATGTGACGTAAATGGTTCTATCCATGTAATGCAGGCTTTATATTATAAAAATAGCAACTTTGTTAAAAAAAAATTGTAAGAATAACGACAAGATTAATAATAAAAAAAGAGATATAAAAATACTTATCTTTTGAGGATTATAGGGGAAATAAGCTGTAATATCCCCAAATGGGATATTTTAACTAATATTGCAGAAAATAATTTAATGCCGTAAAATCAACATTCTCTTAACAGAAGATTGCCATGTAAAAATAACAACACATAAAACACTACAATCCAATACCACATAGAACAAGAAGAATCTCAGCTTTTATTATAAATAATAATGGGGGTTACATATAGATCTGACCCAAAAAGAGCTGAGATGGAGAACTGGCCATCAATATAAACCCTTGCACTGCGCTGGCCTCCAAAACTGAACTATTGCCTCTCCCTCCGGCAACCGCTGTCACTGACCCACTGAAGATAATGAAGCACAAGTTGAAGATCTAAATGATCCTCACACCAATATCACTGAAGCTCTACGAAACTTATGAATGAAGTCTCCTCAAAGAGAGTTGGGTTTTCGTCCAACACTCACAAATCACCCAAGGGTTTCCATCCTGGGGCTACGACTGAAGTAGAGAACCACGTTCTCAGACCTCTCATATATAAGAAAATTATCTACTCCAAAGATATCCCTCAATGGCCTCCACCCTTTCTTTTATAGATCTCTTAGAGCCTTCTAGAGCCTTATTTTAATATTATTTTATTCATGGAGCACTTTTCCCTCTTATTAAAATATTCCTTTTTAATGCAGAAAAGGGTAAATCGGCTACCACGCCACCCTCGGTCACTGAAACTCGTGTCCAACTATCCCATCATGTAGGTATTTTCGTCTCGGTCCCAATGAGCTATCACACTAAGGTGTTCTATCATGTATTCCTCCCGAAATGCCACCTTTGAGTGTAATTCACTGAGTTAAGCCCAAAAATAACTCAATTTTTCGAAAGTTGTTGGAATGCACCGTAACGAAAGGCAAGTTGCTCGGATGATGGAATACATCAAGCGAATGGCACCGGACATCATGGAAACTCCTCAAAAACTCCTCCAAAAAGCCCTGCTCTTAAATACCATCTCAAACTGTGGACTCATTCCGTCCTTAACTCTAGAAGTCCATCCAACCCCGCGTTGGCAGACACGTAAAAAGGGCGCACATGGATCATTTCAAGATTGCTTGCCCTCAAGCAACTAAATACGTGGGCCACTCTGCTAGTCTTGATGCACCCGAGACCTAATGCTTGGATCCCATACAAACCCCCTAGTGCTACTATGTACTTGTGTCCAGCCACCCGGAATAGACCCCTCAATGCGGGGATCCCAAACTGATCTCTCACTGTACATGTCATAAAACAATCCTCTCGTATCCCAACGCCACCAAGGCCAATCATCGCCCAAGTCCCACGGCTCGGACTGCGCACTGCCTCAGGCTATAACTGATGCTCTAAGAGGTGAAGACCGCGACTCCTGCTGCGCTGTATCTATGACTGTGTAAGGTTCCCCACCGACTATGTACCAACTCATCACCTCTCTCCAATTCAACCCCTGAAGAAATCCAATGTTGATCCTGCTCTCGTGAAACCGGGATGGGATGCTGAAGAAATGTCGATCCGTGCCCCACTGCGAATAGGAATCTGTATCATCTGTCATGTCTAAGGGCCCCTTCTCCGCTGTGCTCCCTACGAAGAAGATTGTACCATCAAGAGGGTACCAACTCATGATCTCACGCTAATCCATCCTGGAAGAAGAATCCAATGTAGTAACAACTGCATACGGAACACACCTGGAGTGTTGTCGCCAGCCCGTAATCAACTCACGCTGCTCTGTCCTATCTACCAAAGAAAGTTGTCTGTAGAAGAAAGCCCCTCTCTATAATGGGCCAAAGTGGGCGAGATACACTGCAAGCCCCATCGATGAACTCTTGGAGAGTGCTACTCACTGAAAGTACTGTAGCTCTGCTGACTGATCTACACCTCATCAATGTGTCGGCCCAAAGATGGATGTTCCACCATCTCCAACAACTCCTCCCTCTCCTGAACGGGAATGTAATGCTCCTGCTATCCACTAGCCCCCTGCAGAACTATCCCATCAACCTCCACCACAGGGTTGCGAGGGAAGCTTCAACCCCCCCTCGTTCCAGTTTCCAAAACGCGAGCCATGCGAGAGCGTTTTGGAAACGTTCGGAAACGCGCTCCCGAGAACGCTTCCTAAGGGGAGCGTTTTCAGGAGCGCGTTTCTGAACCTGTTAAAACGCTCCCTGCCTTTTCGGGAGCGTTTCAGGAAGCACTCGGGAGCGAACGCTCCCCGAGAACTTCCGGCGTTTAAAAAACGCTTCGAGAGAGTTTTTTAAACGCCGGAAGCGATCGGGGAGCGTTTGGGAGCCCCGAGAACTTCCGGCGTTTAAAAAACGCTTCAGGAGAGTTTTTAAAACGCCGGAAGCGATCGGGGAGCGTTTGCTCCCAAACGCTCCCCGGAACAAAAAACGCTTCCCGCCGCACGCAAATTTTTTTAAGTGAAAAAACGATTTGTTTATAGGGGGGGGGGGTTTCATTTTGGTTTTTATCGTTTGTTGAGTGTTGAGAGAGAGAGCAAGAAGAGACAAGGAGAGCAAGCTGCAAGGCAACAGGAGGATTGCAAGAAAGAGGTAGGCCTTCTAATCCAATTTTGTATTTTCTAGGATGAATTTGTAGGTTATTTAAAAATGAAAACTTGATTTTTCTTGAATGTTGCATTTTATTGGATTTAAAACTTAAAAAATGAATTGTTTTTTTCCTATGTTGCATTTCCTATTCCCATTTGGCATTTTTCCATTTGTTTTGCAGGCAAGAAACTTGAAACTTGTTTCCATCATGGCGATATGGCTAGGGATTTTCCTCATGTTGGTTCCTTTCTTTGTGATAATGGTGTTGGAGAGTAGTAGAAGAAAGAGGCAAATCAGAGAAGAGGAGGATGAAGAGGAGGGTTATGGTGGATTTGAAGAAAATCCTGAAGAGGAGGAGGATTATGTTGAGGAGGAAGTGGGGAGTGGAGAACCTGAGGACACAGATTCCCCAACTAAACGAGACCAAACTCGGACACCTTTGTGGAAATATGTTCAGAAAATGGAAGGAGGGAAAGGTGGTGGAACCACTAAATTTCTTTGCCCCCATTGCAATAAACAATACCATGGTTCATACACCCGTGCGAGAAGGCACCTTTGTGGGATAATGCCAGGGGATGGAACTAAAAATATTGGAATCAAAGTTTGTACTAATATGCCAGCAACACAGAGAGAGAAATATAGGAAGGAAGAGGAGGCTGCCCTACAGAGATCATCTAAAAGATCTAGGGGTTTCATTGATTCAGGCCCAACACGTCATGGACAAACAAGTTCAACTTCCACCCATGCCAGTGGTTTTGGAGGCAGTGGCACTGGATTAAGGCGTAGAACCATATCCGATTTCCTAGACGAAGAGTGTAGGAATGATGTGGATTCAAAAGTTTACCAGTTTCTATATGCATGTGGGGTTCCATTCAATGTTCTTCGCTCACCTTATTGGCATGAAATGGTTTCTGCCATTAATGATGCCCCCAAAGGATACAAAAGCCCTGGGTATGACAAGGCCAGAACCGTGGGTCTTGATCATGAAAAAGCTAAAATAAACAATTCTTTGGCTAGAATGACACGTTCATGGAATGTCATGAACGTAGGCATCTTTCAGCTTTCGTAGGTGGACTGGCTGTAAAAGGAAAACCATTGATAAATGTTTTGGCTGTGTTGGTTAGTGGTGCAATCTTTCTGGCAGCATATGATTATTCATATAAATTCAAAACCGACATTAACATTGCAGAACCATTACTTGATATAATTGAAAGGACTGGGCCATACAATGTCATACAGGTCATCACTGATAATGCTGCTAACTGTAAGGCAGCAGGAGCAATTATTGAGGATAAATACCCCAACATTTTTTGGTTTGGGTGTTTGGTTCACACAATGAACCTTTTGATGCATGATATCATCAAAAACAAACAACCTCAATTCAAATGGCTTGGTGATTTGTACTAGAGAGGTAAAAAAATGATAAAATTTATTACAAATCATAGCAATACCCATGGGCTTTTCCGTACTCACTCCAAATTGGAGTTGTTGAAGATAGCAAAAACTAGATTTGCTAGCTATTACCTCACCTTCAGGCGCCTTTTGAAGGTAAGAGAGTCATTGGCTGCAATGGTATCAAGCCCACACTGGCAGCTATTAAAGGACAGGGCAGCAACAATAGTTGACAGGGAAGGTTTCGAACATGTGGAGGAGACTGCCTTTATAACCCTCTGTTTTGGGCACGTGTGAGGGAAATTTTGAATTTTACCAAACCCATTTATAACATGATTCGGTTTGCAAATACAGATAAACCAATCATTGGAGAGGTTTATGAGCAGATGGACAGCATGTTGGGGCAAATAAAAGATATTGTTAAGGATAATGATCCCAACTTGTATGCGATGATTCATGACTCTGTGTGTGCACAGTGGAATAAACTCAATGTTCCACTACATGCTTTGGCATATATCCTTACGCCAAAATATTACTCTCCATCTTGGTTGGACCTTTCACTGGAGAGTGGGGTTCGGTGTATGCGCCTCACACAGATCTAGAGGTACAACAGGGGGACATGAAGGCTTTGGACAAGTTCGTACCTGACAGGGAAGAGTGTGCTAAAATGCGCCTTGAATTAGGCAAATACTTCAGTTGCACTGCTAACTTTGGTTCTTTCCATGCAATGGAAGACAGGGACAGATTTGATGCTCTTACATGGTGGGAAGCATATGGCGGCATGGGACTTTTGCCAAAGTTGGCTAAAAAAGTTCTCTCACAGGTTGTGAACACTTCTTCTGCAGAGAGGTGTTGGAGCACCTACAGCTTTATACACAATGTGAGAAGAAACAGGCTGAATGAAAACCGAGCTGAAAGCTTGGTTTATGTGCATTACAACTTGAGGTTGTTGAGCCATTACTGTGATCGGGCGAATGAGGATCAATCATACAGAGTCTGGGA
This sequence comes from Pinus albicaulis, assembly GCA_034641835.2. Classification (NCBI taxonomy): domain Eukaryota; kingdom Viridiplantae; phylum Streptophyta; class Pinopsida; order Pinales; family Pinaceae; genus Pinus; species Pinus albicaulis. The sequence goes on from CM076584.1 coordinate 1,634,567,339, forward strand.
CAACAACCCAAGAGGATGATAATTTGGAGGACGGCACGTTACATCTGAAAGAATTGGAAGCAGAACTTTATAGGGATGAAGAATCGGCGGCCGCACACACGGGGCCAGAGAATCACCATCTTGGTAACGCAGTGCGGGACATGATGTACCGGTGCCACTCCTCGATATCACACTATTGTTCCTTTGCAGATCCAGCCTCCACCTTCTATTCATGGTCGTGGTACTCCTGAGAGTACTAGAAGACCAACATTTCCTCGTGGCTCACAAAAATTAGACATTTCTCGTGGGCGTGGCAAGGGGCCAGCCAGATAAAATAGATTTGTTGTTTACTAGTCTTTTCTATTTGTTGTTGACAGTTGAACAGTTGAAACTTGACTCTTTCCGATTTCATATATTTAATGACAATTTAAGTTTGAAGTTTGAATTTGAAAGGTGAAACTTTGAAGTTGGCATTTATAAGTTTACTGTTTACAAGTCATTATGAATTATGAATATGATGCTTCATGAAAGTTATATAGTGATCAATGAATCAATGATGATAAATGTTATATAATATCAATGATGATAAATGTTATATATTGAATTTTGAAATCAATGAATCAATGATGATAAATGTTATATATCAATAATGATAAATGTATATTGAATTTTGAAATCAATGAATCAATGATGATAAATGTTAGATATTGAAATTTGAAATCAATGATGATAAATGTTATATATCAATGATGATAAATGTTATATATTGAATTTTGAAAGTTTGAAACCTTCAGATTGATGATTTGCGAGACTCAAGAGTCAATATGTTGTATGCTTCCAACTCGTGGGCATGGTTGATGAAGATTATAACTTCTAGATGATTGATGTTATATGATTCAATCTATGTTTTTATGTTTTTTATGTCTAATTCATCATTCTACATGTTTTTGTTGACATATATGCATCAAAATATAAAAAATATTAAAAAAAAAAAAATATATATATATATATATATAAACGCTCCGGACCGGAAGCTTCTAAAAATGGCGCTCCCGCTCCGCGTTTTCGCTCCCGCTCCCAAGTAACCTTGGTTTGAACTGCATGGGATAGTTACTAATGGCCATACACTATCCCCTCACTCGAGGTATCCAGTATAATGACAAATTATATATAGAATCAGAGTAAGTTAGGTCAAAGGTTAACATCTATTCTTCTATCTCTATTTCTGTGTGTGTGTGTGTAATGTTGTCTTGAAAGAAGAGAAACAAATTGGAAAAATACACCAATGCAAGGAGTCACAACATTGAGAAGTTACATTAATTATGCTTTTGGTCACTTGTTACTTACTAATCAGAAAACAAAAGTATCAGTGAAGTCAGCTGCCAAAAGAATCCCAATAAGCTGTTTCCTTCAAATAGAAATTATTGACACATTTCATGGTCCCTCTTCAACAAGTCTAGCTAACAATGCAGATCATGAAAACCGTTGAGACATTTTTCGAAGAACAATCAAAGATTTGCGAAGAGTTGGTTTGAACAAGAAGCCAATAATGGGATGTTTCTTCTATCAGCCAAAAATTGGTGAATTACACAGTCACCAGTTTTAATGAGTGCAAAACCACATTATGAGCAGTTTAGAAGACATACAAGAGCAAAAATAGAGAGCATTGAATTCTAAATCTTAAGGGGCAATTCTATGAAGAAATAGGAAAGCACATATCCAACAGCCTTACTGGACATAATCTGGTTACTAACTTGCACCAGCCTTACAATTTCCTTGGATTGGATCTATCTATACTTTACTACTTTTATATTATGTTGCATTGCACTCGAGGCAGAGCAGCAAGAGAAAATCGATAGATTTGTAGGTAAACCCCCATGATAATAGACATGATGTGGTAATCATGAAATAACAGCAGGAATATGACTACTGTTATAATCCTGAGTCAGAGATAATGGAGGTTATCTCCATATACAACAGGAAAACTTCTCTCACAAGAGACTGCACCTTTCATAATGGCCACATCCCAATGACCTACCTAGGGCAATTTCACTGATGCTTACACTTCACCACAGTTATGCACTAAAGAATATATATAAGTTAAGGGAAAATGTATGAAGGTTACAAACTTTCATTGACAACATGTCAAATATAAGATCTGCTACTTACATGATGTATGTCCACTGGGAAAGCTCTTATGCCCTTCCTTTATGACTTTCGGATCACCGTGACATATGACGTCCTGGGTAACATTATTATAGACCTGATGCAGTCCCCAATAAATAAAAAATCAGTTTTAGCAAGTCAAATAGGATAAAATAACCAATGTACAATGGCACTCACTATCTCACTTAACAACCTAGGCATGAATTATAAGGAAAATTAGGTTCACTAGATCTCAACTGGTACTCCATCAGGGAAACAGCGCCAATAGAAGTCAGGCCGAGGTCGACCAACTCCATCTTTTATTGAATCAGTGATGACTGCTGTAATGAGCACTGCAAATAGAAGACCTGTAAAAATGACATATTTAGTTTAATCGACAGCCACTTCTGGTCATTACATGAAATTGAGTTAAAGATATAAGATAACTGAAGGATTTTTTTAAACTAAAACCAATTCATTAGATAAAAGACTAAAGGATAGCAAGTGATAGAAGCATTACCCAATATGGCATGGTGCAAGTCATTAAGATCTTTCTTGCGAATATAGTGAATAGAAAAAATAACGATCGGCAATAGTATTGCAATTATCTGTTCAGTATCAGAAAAATACGCCTCTGTCAGGCGATCATCCTAAGACACTATCTTATATTTTTTTTTTTTTTAATTCATATAGTATTGCATGCATGTTGATAAAAATATTAAGCATATGTCCACCTTCGAAGTCTACATGCAATTTAGATTTTACTGAAAACTTGGATTGGCTTATAAGTACTTATGCAAGGACATTAAACTTGGGAGGTGAATGTGAACACATACTGGCACAGCCCAAAAAGGGACAGTATTGGCTTTCAAAGGATACTGGAGATCAGTCATCATATCCTTCCCAACAAAGCGGTAAAATGGGCTTATAACATTGAGAACGATTTCAATCACCACAAGACCAAGAATCATAAACCAGTCATGCTTATGGTATTGAAGCAGCTTGCTACAATGGGACCTTGCTGTACGGGCCCAAGTATCTCCCAACCGAACCGTTCTCATTTTCAACTGGAGATTGTTTCCTTCCTGCCATGCAGTGAACAGAGAGGAACTGTAAAATCTATTCAAGTTTGACAAAAATTGGGTAGTCAAGCCCCAGAGATGAAGATTGAAATTCCTATTGCAGAAAATTTTACCGATGTTAATAGGCTGAAACTTAAACTTAGACACCAATACTCATGCAGACATATCTACATAGAATGTGCTAATTGTGAAATGTGGACAGAAAAAAGATTGAACAAGATGAACATGCATAAAGAAGAGTTTAGTGATTAATTAGAAGTATCATATGATTAATTTTTATATCTGAAATAAAATTTAGAATGCTATTGCTCACAAACTCATACAAAGCATTGGAAGCAGCTGGGGGAAGTGGTGCTCGAGTAATTATCTTGCTTGCCACTTCTTAAACCAAATAAACATGTTTAAACACATACAGGAAAAGCAAGCCAAGTGTCTTACGATAACAGGTCAACAATAGAGTTCACTGATCTAATGATAGCACACATGTGTGATTGCTCAATACAGGCATCTACTCAATCGCATCAATATTCAATGTGAACAATTGAATGGCCTGGGAAAAGGCATAATTAATGATTTCAGATTTATTTATCTGCTAATCATATTCAAAACAATGGAAGAATAAGGAAAGAGCATCAGCACCAATCCCATCCAACAATAAGACGTACCGCTGTTCCTACCTCATCAAAACCCACAGCAGTGAGAATTTATAACCCACATATAATGAATAATGTTAGAAAATTCAGGAAAGTTTATAACGAGTGTCATCTTCAGAGTTGTCTCACAGTTCCCTGTTTATAACAAATTACAATGGCTTCCAACACCACTAGGAGTTCTGAGTTCTCCAATTTTAATAGTAACTCTACTTTCCTCTATGATATATAGAGCAGCAATGGAAAATTTTAGTGTACCTACTACCATATATGTGAAACATTTACAAATCATGGTAAGAGAATGAAAACATTTTTGAGAAAAATAATTCTTATTGATGTCAGAGGGTGATCAGTTGAAGAGGGGAGTAGGACAGGCTTAAAGATCTCTTTAAGCCCTTTCCAACAAGCTATTACATGCCCTCTAACTCCTTTCCATTGAGGAGAATTTAATTTTCAAAGTTAAGAACCACATTTCAACCCTCTGCTCAAGCCGGCCATATCTTGGAGAGGTCGGCCCTGTTTGGAGTAGCCCAACAAGTATAAATAAGGAATGATTTGACCTCATTTGACCTCCACTTGTCCATATCCCATGAACCCTAAGACGAGTTGAAGAAGCAAAGATTTTGGTGTATGGTTCTAACTCGGGGTAATGGTTTTTGGTAAACTTTCTGATCAGGTTTTTGGAACAAGTCTTGGGCATCTTTGAAGCAGATCTAGTCCTCTTTTGCAAATTAAATCTCAGCCTAATTCAGCCTGAAACAAGAACGAAATTCGGCCTGTGGTAGAACACAATTCGGCCCGAGTCAAACGACCTGTGGAAGAGTGAATTTCGGCCTCCTGTGGAAAGTTACAGGACTGCAATTCGGCCCCTCTGTGGATAAAATTTTGTGGACATTCAGCCCCTCCTGATGAGAACTTTCAGCCCTGCAAAAAGACAATTCTGCCTTACAGCTCAGCCTATTTTGTGACAGACTTCAAGCCCTTCTTGATCTCTGTTTTCAGGGCTCTTATGAAAACATTCTCAAACTGATATTGAAGAATATTTATGACCAAACTTTGGAGAATTCTTGAAGTAGAATTGAAGTGTTGTTTTAAGCAGACTTGGAGACCTCTTTGAGCAGACTTGAAAGCATTCTTTGAAGTGTTCTGGAGCAATTCTTTTGGAGCATCGTTGAGGATTCTTTGAGTAGCCATCTTGAGCAGATTTTGTAGAAAATCCGAAAAGATTCAACTAATCTTGTAATATGCTAAAACAAAATACTTGAATCTATTATACAAATTGTGGAAACCAATTACGATCGCACAATCACATGAACAAGAAAGAGAAAGAATTTCAATCACACAACACAAAGATGTATCTGAGGAAAGCCTCAACTAAAAACCCCACTATTTGTATATTGCATTAAAGTATATTGCATTAAGTCAAGAATATGAAACAATACAATGTTATTTCCCTTCCTGAGAAATCTCTACACTATCTCTGACTATGTCACTCTGATCCTGGCAAGTTTGGTCCAATACTTAACCAAAAACTTGCACCCGACTGACCAGCCTGGATTACGCATTCCTGAGGGAATTGAGCCCTTATTAATTAGGAAATTCCCTTCAATTGAAGGCACAATGCATCCAAGGCATCCTCATGACCTTATACATGACCTATACAATTGAGAGTCTACTTCCCTAACTACTCCAATCTCAACAGGGTCTTCCTTAGAACTGACATGCAACAACTATTAATAGCGATTTTATCAGTTATCTGATTGATCACTGCATGTGAATTAAATCAGATTTAATTCACTAGACCTCTTACTAGCTCATCCATCAATTAGAACTAGTTAAACTGATTTTAACTCAAATTATTAAGTTAAACAATTACAACTCAAAATAAACTGCAACTGGACCCCCTAAAACTTGGAGTGAACTCTACATGCCTCCAATTTAACCCCCAACTCGAATTGACTGAGCTAACTAAGTCTTCCTAACTCAGTTAACTCGTACATGTTGTCATGTGATGTGGAATTACAATTTCCTTTTCAGGAAAAATTAAATTAGAAGCCTCTCTTGTTGCCAATTTCAACAAACTTGAAGACAGCTTGTTGCAGCCTGTCTTGGAGCATCCCTGAAGTCTTTTGGAGCTGAACTGAAGACCTCTTGAAGTAGACTTGAAATTGACTTTAGAGTCTTCCTTGTTGCAGACTTAGAGCATCCCTTGAAGCAATCTTAAACCACTTTTGAGCAGACCATGGAGAGCAGCCTTAAAGACATTTTGAAGGAAGTATTTGTGAAGTATTTTGATAAAAAAATTGATGGTTGGAGCCTAGGAGGATTGGTGTCCTCATTTATACCAGGTTGGTGCCTGGGTTTGTCTTGGAGGATCGGTGTCCTCATTCAACATAAGAGACTTGTGAGAATTGAAGCTTTTGTAATGGTTGGAGCTAGAATTTGAGGATTGGTGTCCTCATAATTTGAATTACTTTAATATAAACTTTTTTTATTTTGTTTCTTGTGTTCTGGTATATCTTGTAAAAAATCTTAACTAGCATAATATAACAAATGAAAGACATATTGATTCACCCCCCCGTCTCAGTGTTTCCAACAATTGGTATTAGAGCCAACTTCTTTGAGATTAGTCTAACAGCTAGAAGAAGGATTTTTTATTCACAATGGCCATTAAAGAAGCAACTAAGGCTCCCCTCTTTAATGGAACAAATTTAGCATTTTAGAAAATCAGGATGAAGTTCTATTTGATGTTTCTTGGAGAGTAAGTATGGCAATCAATTACAGATGGATATAAGATCCCATCTCCTTTACCAACAGACATAGATGGAAAGAAAGCATATGTGGATATAAGATCCCATCTCCTCTACCAACAGACACAGATGGAAAGAAAGCATATGTGGCAAATGTTAAGGCCTTGAACTCTAAAACAAGTGGTTTGTCAAATTCAAGGTTCACCAAGGTTATGAATTGTGAATCAAATAAAGAAATGTGGGACAAGCTTGTCAACATCTATGAAGGAGATGACAAGGTCAAAAAGGCAAAGCTCCAAACCTTTACAAGGAAGTTTGAAAGTCTCAAGATAAATGATGAAGAAGATATTGCTGCTTACATTGTCCGAGTAGATGAAGTGGTTACCTCTCTCAAAGGGCTAGGTGAAGATGTCAAGGAAAAGATAATTGTCCAAAAAGTTTTAAGATCCCTTCCAGGCCGTTTCGATGCTAAAGTTTGTGTCATAGAAGAAATAAAATATTTCGATAACTTATCAATGGATGAACTTCACTGAAAACTCACAGCATATGATATGAGGTCAGGAAATTCAACTCAGAAGGAAGTTGCATTCAAGGTATCAAGGTCATCAAGAAAGGGGAAGAATTGTGATTGCAACAGTGATGATTCTGATACTGAAATGGTGCAATTTGTCAAGAAGTTGAAGAAAGGATCCAAACTCAAAGGTAAGTTACCTCTCGTTTGTTTTAGATGTGGTAAAATAGGACATTATGCAGCCAAGTGTCCCTTCAAAGATGACAATAATGATGAAGACGAACCCAAGAAAATAACTTTCAAGAAGAGAGGCTCAAGCAAAAATAATTTATTCTCAAACAAGATAGTGATGATTCTAATGAAGAAGAAGAATATGTTGGAAGCAGAGAAGTATTGTTCCTGGCCCTCACAAATGAAACAGATAATCCAAAAGAAGTTCCCAAGGGCAAATCACCAAGACAAGATTGCTGACATAAAGAGCCAAGATCAAGTCAAGACATATAATTCTTTTGCTCCTCTTTCAAAGCATAGCCTAGAACGTTACAAATGCAACAACCTAGGTGATGAAGCACAAAATTGTCCATTGATGCCAAGAGAAAGAGTTTGGAGAAAGAAGATTGAAGAATTTGCTTCTGAGACATTCAGTTTAGTTATGTATGCCCAGAACAAGGAAAGTCAATAGTTTGTAGATAGTGGATGTTTTAGGCCATGACAGGTGACAAGAAAAAGTTCATCTTATTGAGCACCAAAAGGGATGGAAATGTGAACTTTGAAGATAATGAATCTGCTAAAATTGTTGGAAAAGGCACAGTGAGTCTCATCAATGGCGAGGGAAAAGCACAAAATGCCACTATATGTTGAAACTTGAAGGGCTCAAGCATAATCTTATGAGTGTCAGTCAAATATGTGATCAAGGACATGATCTTATTTTTTGTGTGAAGGACTAGTAGGTCATCTACAGGAAAACTAGTAGGAAAAGGAGTAAGAACAGCAGATAACGTGTAGATTCTCAGTGAAATTCAAGAAGAAAGATGTTACATGAATCAATCAAATGAAAGTTAGCTATGGCACAAGTGTTTGGGACACCTAAGTTTTGATAACTTGGTGAAGATTAGCAAAACTAAGCAATAAGAGATATCCCCAGAATCTCAAAGCCAACAAATGTTATTTGTGTACCATGTCAACATGGAAAGCAAACCAAGACCAGCTTCAAAACAAAGGAATGCTCAACATCAATGCCTCTGGAAATCATTCGTGCAGATATATGCAGTCCAACCCAAACTCCAGCTCTACAAGGAAAAAGGTACTTTATTTTATTTATAGATGATTATACTAGAATGAAGTGGGCATTTTTCATAAGATATAATTTTGAAGCACTAAATAGTTTTAAAACTTACAAAGCAGCAGTTGAAAATGAAAGTGAGTTGAAGATAAAATACTTAAGAATAGATGGAGGTGGAGTATTTACCTAAGGAGAATTCAATGAATTATATGAAAAACATGGAATCAAGAGGCAACTTTCTGTTGCTAGGACTCCAAAACAAAATGTAGTAGAAAGAATGTTGAAATTGGCAACTTGGGCCAAACTCCACCTTGGACAGCTCATATGATGGAGATGATATTTTTATTGGATTCCTCTTTCTGAGAGGGGCAATATTGATCTAAAGGCCAACTTGTTTGGATGACCAGAAGTGTGATTTTGAATTCATTTCTCACACATATGGAAATTGTCAAGGTCGGCCAGAAGTCTAATTTAGGCTCATGAAGCCCCAATAGATGTGTCTCTACTCTCAACAAATTGTATAAATAAGAGAGACCCTCTCCTCATTTGGACATCATCTCATCTCACATATTCTCTCTCCTCTCTTGATTGGGTCATACAACAAGGAGCAGCCTCTTCTCTTCACACGTGTGGCATGTTGTCGCTCCTAGAGACAGCCTAGAGTTGTGATAGACCAGTGCCTAGGACATCTTATATAGCAAGGAGCATATGGTATAACTGGGGGGGTTATCAGTAAAAATCTCTCATGCTATCTCTTGTAAAACAAGGAAAATTCATCTGAATGGGACCAAGACCTTCAGAAACTGACACAGAGGAAGGGATATTGCAGAGGCAAAGTGCATAAATCTAATATAAAGCAACAGACAATTCAGAGACAGTTTACGGCAAAGAGGGCCGATTCAGAAATACCTCACAGAAATAAGTTATTAGAAGGTGTATGTAGTGAATAAAATATTGAGAAGATACTAGTTAACACTGAGCTGATATCCAGATACACAATACCACCATGCATAGGCTTACCAATCTAAGAATCCATACATGACAATAGCGTTTTAAAAACACCCTCCCCAAACAACTAATATAGCAGAAATATGGTTTAGATGAATAGTGGAACAGAATATCATGCATGAGCCATATTTAAAGCGTTTGACTAATCGGAGCATGGGTATCAACTAGGATAAATCCATACCATAGATCAGTGAGCCACTCGCATTCCAAAACATGATACAGGAAAGATGGATGAAACGAAGTGATCTATTTAAAATAACACATAAGAGAAAGTTACAGACTGTGAAATACCAAAGACCAGAATCCTCTTTATCAGATGGAACTCCTCCTCACTGAAACCCTATGGGCTCTGAGCATTCAGAGTTTCACAAATTGTATACAAAAAGCCTTTCACTGCATAATTTTCTGATAAAATCTGGAACCCTAAATTATCTGTTCTTTGGGAGCTTTATAGGGGAACAAGAAAGCCCCAAAAGAGAGTTGGTGATGAACATTTAATTTTCCTAATTAAAACAAAATGGCAGAAACGTGCACGCCCATACTGCTTGATGACTTTGTAATGTTGTTTGTACCCTGTGGCCTGCTAACTGAAATAAATGCACTGGGTAGAAACCTCTTCACGAGCACGGCAAAGCAATAGAGTTACGTAAACATTCTGTCCTTTCCTGAAAGAAAATGGTGCTGAAAAGAAAGCCTTGAGGTATTTCATCTGTGAATGGTACCCTCTGCCTTCTAAACCCTGGACTACAGCTGAACATCTTCAATGCCGAACGTTGAATTCCTCGATCATTTGCTAATGTTTTTCTACTGCTCCATTAATGTTTTCATCTGCGAAATCGGTGCCTTGAATGTCCCTGCAGGGTTCGACAGATTTTAACCCTGCTTCTTTAATGGAAGTCTTATCGATTTGCCCTCTTAGGCCTTTCTTCATAATTCAGCTCTGAAAAATGGTCCTTTGACGTGCCCTCTATCACAGTAATAGCGACTGTGAATCATGATAGTTTTCCACCGTTGTAAACCTGCAAAACCCGCAAACTCGTCAAGAAAACAAATGCATAGGGACGGCGATGCAGCGAGGATGACTGTGTAGCAACGCGGCATCATGAAAAGGCGGAAGTATGCGAGGTGGCGATGAAAAATGTAGTGGAACAATGGTGGACGAACCAGGCGGAGGTTTTTGACGTAAAACAAATGAAGATTTGACTTAAGACTGGAATATATACGGGAGGAGGAAAAATATGACAAACACGTGGAACGATGACGGGTGGACGTACGCAAGACTATGTGGAAAGGATGACGTGGTGGTACGAGGTCCATGGCGGACATCTGACTAAACCTGGACCGTCTGATCTCAAGGGAGATCGACGGTTGAAAAGGCATTGGGAGCGATTGACAGTGGGCTAGGGGTGTATTTGTTGTAGATTAAAACTTGTGCAGCTTCGATGCGCGACGACCGTTAGATGAAGACCTCCAGATCCGACGGCTGTCATGAATATCGCGTCGTGACTATGGATGAACAATAACGCGCGATGGAGGGCGGTTTCTGGGCCGTACGCGGAGACACGCAGCAAGCGATGTATGGAATCGCTCTGAATTGAGGAATACCGCCCGCCTCCAAAAGGCGGTGCGATGAAAACCGACAGGTTTTGAACGATGCACAGCACGGGGTCCACCGGGGCGGGAGTATTGTGAGTCGTTGATCGCTGGATGATCGGACGGTTGAGATATGATTAGACGGGCAAATGGAGTGGGGACCGCGTGCGCGATGGGGTTGCAAAGGCCGTCGGATCTGCGTAGATCGACGGTCTAAAATGCGCCCGATATGTATATTTGGTAAGCACCCATTGGACTAGCTCCTGGTCTCGGGGCTGGGTCGTGTGGAAGGAAAAGGGCGCAGGGGCTTGGCCAAAAGGGGCTAAGGCCTAATATATTTTCAAATGTGGGTTTTTCGGCCCTTTTATGCAATTTTGAGGCTGGGAGAAGGCGACGATAGGCGGATAATGGATTTTTCAGGCCCAACAAGAAGGGATTGATTGTCAAAGATTCAATGGGGGCTAAAATGATCAACAACGGCTCCATCTGGGGACGGCATGTTCATCCCTGAACGTGTCGAGAACTTTGCAGACCATCAAATACTCTTCTGTGTGAACTCTGCCCTTCGGCACCTCTACTTTTTACTTCATGATTCATCACGACACCCACATTATTCAAACAAAAACAAAAAGGAAACTAATATACAATATAATACATCAGGCTGTCTTTGCCTGAATCAGAACTGTAAGTAGGGCTTGAGAAATTGACCATTTACAGGGGCGTCAAGTAAGTCTCCCTGCAAATTCTCCAGCTTGACAGTGTTATTGCCTCCCTGTTCCACAATTTTGAAGGGGCCGAACCAGAGTGGATCGAATTTACCATGTTTTCCTTTTTCAGCCCTCCAGATGTCCCACCTGAGTACTAAATCACCAATCTGCAGATTCCTGTCTTTAGCATGCTGATCAAAAAGGTGTTTCATATTCTCCTAATATTCCGTCAGCCTTTGATTTACCTGATTGCGTGTTTCTTCCAATTCAACCAGCTGGTTTATTCGTCTGGTCATATCATCAGGCTCTTCTTGACTTTCCTGCATGAATCGGGCTACTGGTAGGGCTAATTGAATAGGAAATACTGATGCCCTCCCATATACTAATTCGTATGGGGATTTTCCAGTTGCTCTCTTGTTGGTAATTCTATTGGCCCACAGAGCGAATTTCAATTGAGAATCCCAGTTCCTCTGATTTTCATTTATAGCCTTCTTCAATGCTCTTACCATGGTTTTATTGGAAAACTCTGCCAAGCCATTTCCCTGTGGATAATAGGCTGTAGAGTGACTTAGTGTGATATTATACTGCTGACAGAAGCTCACAAATTTTGCAGACTTGAAGGCCTGTGCATTATCCGTTACTATTCTGGCAAGACAACCAAACTTGGATATGATGTTTTCTTCCATGAACTTTATTATGACAGTATCTGTTGCATTCCTCGCAGGTATGGCTTCCACCCACTTAGTGAAATAATCAGTGGCTGTTAAAATCCACTTATGCTGACCACTTGATGGGGGATGTATTTCACCTATAAAATCAATTCCCCATTGTCTGAATGGTTCATCCACATGCACAGGAATCATGGGCGCAGGTGCCAACTTCTGCCTTTCAGCAAATTTCTGACATTTCTCACATGCTCTAACCTGGGCAAAAACATCTCCAAAAAGCTTGGGCCAATAGAAACCAGCCTTCAGGATTTTGTGAGCAGTGGCCCTCCAACTGTAATGACCCCCACAGATTCCTTCATGAAATTCAACTATGATACTCTCTACCTCATCCTCTGTGAGACATAGGAGTAGGATACCTGAGGGATCACGCCAGTATAGCCGGCCATTGGCGACTATGTACTTCTGTGATTTCAATCTTAACGTTCTGTATTTAGCTTTATCACAGCTTGGAGGGCAGCTGAGTGTGAGGAGATATTTTACTATCTCTTTGTACCACTGACTGGTGAGGTACTTTATATGTGTACCCGGAGTAGCTACCCCAATTCCCTGTCGCTCTTCTTTCTCTTCAGACTCCTCACCTGCTATTATAGACAAATTTATGCCCAGAGCTTGATATTTTGACTCAGATAATATTTTGGCAAGCCCCTGTCCTTTGATCAGCTTAGTAGGGCGGATGTCTAAGTCATACTCCTGTATCTTGGCAATCCACTTCCCCCTTTTTCCTTCACTATCCCCCTGAATAAGAATATCTTTTACAGCAGCTGTAGGCACAAATGCAGTGATATGGGACTGTAAGATGTATACGCGGAATGCTTTGAGGGATTTCACTAGGGCGTATGCTTGCTTTTCTAATATGTTGTACTTTAATTCTGCATCACGGAGCGCCTGACTAAAGAAAGCTATGGGCTGCTCATACCCCTCCTCATTTTTCTGCAATAAGACTCCTGCTATTGTATGAGGTGATGCAAAAGAAAAGATCATGAAAGGTTTAGCATAATCTGGCCCAGCTAGCACAGGGGCTTCTGCAAAAGCATTTTTTATCCTGGTAAATGCCTCTCGTGATTCCTGGGACCATTTAACTTCATTATTATTTTTCAGCATGTCAGTTATATGTCTAACTATTTCAGCATAGTTAGGGATAAACCTTCTCAGGAAATTAATACGCCCTAGGAATACTTGCACTTCCTTCTTATTTCTGGGAAGAGCAATACCATTTATAACCTCTACCCTCTTAGGATCTATCTTCACCCCATCTTTAGTCACAATGTGTCCCAAAAGTTTTCCCTCTTCTAATGCAAATAAAGACTTTTGCGAATTTAGAGAGAGACCATACCTTCTGCATTTCTCAAGGGTTCTGCGCAGATGTTCAATGTGCTCAGTATCATTCTTTGAAAATACAGTGATATTATCAAGATAGACTACCAGAAATTTATCTTGCTCCCCAACAAAAGCAATGTCCATGGCCCTCTGAAAAGTGGCCCCTACATTAATCAATCCAAAAGGCATCCTGGCATACATAAATGTACCCCATGGTGTGGTGAAAGCAGAGTTCTTTTGATCTTTTGGAAGTACAGCCACCTGGTTATAACCAGAGAATCCATCCATCATTGACATCCTAGAAGCTCCAACCACCTTCTGCAGGATGTGATCCATCTTAGGCAGTGGATAATTATCCTTTAAGGATGCTCTGTTTAAATTTCTGAAATCCACACACAGCCTTATTTCCCCATTCTTCTTCCGGACAAGGACTAGGTTTGCCACCCATTCGATCCATCTTAGGTAGTGGATAATTATCCTTTAAGGATGCTCTATTTAAATTTCGGAAATCCACACATAGCCTTATTTATCCATTCTTCTTTCGGACCGGGACTAGGTTTGCCACCCATTCAGAGTACCTCAATGGCACAATTATTTTGGCCTTTAACAGCTTCTTAATTTTCTTTCTCAATGGATGGAAGGAGCAGGGGATTTATTTGTCTGAGCTTGTGCTTATGAGGTTTTGCATCTCCCTTTAGTGGAATTTTTTGATGCATTATACTGATGTAAAAAGTTTTTAGGTCCTGATAAGACCTTGCAAACACATCTTTTTAAGATTGAAATAATTTCAGATATATATTTTTATATTCTTCTGGGATCTTCTTGGATAATTTTACAATTTTGGGGTCAGCATCAGTACCAAGATTTAGGTCTTATACCTGATTTCCTTCTACCACTTTTCCTTTCTGTAGTGAGACATCATTCTTGTCAAATAATCTTTCTAGAGGCACCACCCCTCTAGGTATAATGTTTCCCTTTAATTGCAACACTTTATTACCTGCCATTTTCTTCTCCCAGTTTCTTTCTGAAGTGTCTTCAGCCTCTTCTTCTTCAACATCATCAATCTCCATATTTGAGAATTCTCCTACTGTTTCTAGGAATCTCTTCATCTGTTCTTCATCCTCAAATACCTGCCAGTGCTTGATGTTATCTGGGATTTATGGTCGATAACGCACCTAAATTTCATATCTTAAGAGGGGGTTCTGAGGTGGACGGAATGTACTGGCAGCCACAGCAAGGGAATCGGCCATCCTATTCTGTTCTCGGGGCATGAAATAGATATTAAATGCAAAGAAAAAATTCTCTACCATATCCCAAAATTCATTCCTATAAGCCCTCAGTCGAGGATGTTTGGTTTGACACTGATTCCTAACTTGTCTAACCACCAGTTCTGAATCTCCTAGAACTTTTAAACTTTGTATGTTCATGCTCCTGGCTGTCTGTAATCCCAACAGAAGTGCTTCATATTCAGCCACATTATTAGTGGCTTCATATTCCAGTTTGAAGGACAATGGGACCCATTTCCTTATATGAGAAATCAATAGTATTCCAGCTCCATTAACTTCTCTTGAATTTTCTCCATCAAAATGAAGTGTCCAGATTCCTGTTTCATGGCTCTCTGAGGGCTGCTCAGTCTTGATCTGGCAGAAGGATGGTTCATGAGCATAATCTTGATCTTCTTCCACCATCAAGCATGAGAAATCTCCTTCTTTACTCTAGACTGGTGAATTAACAGAGTTTTCATCCTTAGTCACCATCCTGAGAAATCTAGCTTCCCTGTACAACCTCCTCTCCCGGCCACCAAAAACTGGGATGGTGGCATATGTTAAATCCAACTTGATTGACCCACCAATTTTTTTTCCCCAGGATCTTGACAGTAACATGCCAAAGCGAGCTATGATGTCAGCCACCACAATGTTCATTACCACACTTTTTTCTGGGATTTGTGCCAAATTGACCCCCAAATCTTTGATCATCCCCAGGCATTTAACTCTTTTGGAATCAAATGAATAGAGGTCTTTGTATGGACGGGTGATTTGTAATCCTAGTTGTTCCATGACTGGAAGAGGAAGTAGATTATGGGAAGCTCCAGAATCTAACATACAGTTATGTAATAGCAGGTCATGAATCACTAGAGACACATAGAAGGGAGGAGTAGAAGCATCTAATTCTTCAACATGTGGGCCAAATACAACCATGGGTCTTTCTTCTTGAAGGTTGAGACTATCTGGGGTGAGTGCTGCTTCTAGAGGGATCATAAAAGAGGTGACTTGGGATTGATATGCAGGTTGCTTCAATAGTTTAGTCAAGGGAACTGGGATTTTGAATTTCTCAAGTTCCTTTTGCAGACTGAAAACAGGAGGGGACTTCTTTATAAAAACCTCTTTTGACTCTTTATTTTCAGATGAGGATTTGACTTCTTTTGACACAGACTTGGTATTAGGGGGAATGACTACTTTTGAAGAAGAAGAAGGAATTTGATCATTAGACTGCAAATTTTTGTTTAGAGACCCCTTACCTTTGTCTATGAATTTATGCATTGTTGACTCCTTCTGAGCGGGTGCTTCTTTCTGGGATAGCTCTTATTCTTGATCTTGAGTACGAGTCCTCTTCCTAGAAGATCTAAGATCATATCTGCTATTGAATTGTGCTTGCATGAAATCAACAAATTGATTACAATAGTGACCAATTTCTAAGTCCTCCGTGTCCCTAGATTTTTCTTCTTCTTGCAAGGAGCACTCGATGCCATTACTTGCTTGCAAAGGGAATTCTTCTCCATCACTATTCGAGAAAGAAAGATTTGTGCCCTCCAGTCCATAGGCAGTGTCTTCAGTAGGATCATCTACTGGACCTTCCAAGAACAATGGGTGATGTACCTGATCTAGTTGTTCTTTTAGTTCCCTTAGCAATATTTGCAGGGGTGGTTTCCTATACTGAGGATTGTAACCTCTACTTGGATTATTGTGGAAATTCTTGGAGGCTGAATTCTTGGCCTCCAATTCAAGCTTGACCAGTTTACCAGAAATGTTCTTAATCATTTTTCTCATTTCTTCAATTCTGTCATTAGCTGAGTCTCTGTCTTGGTTAGAGGTGGATGCATCCTCTTTGCCCCTCCTTCTAGTATCTTGTTTAGATTTTCCCTTTGATTTACTAGTGGAGGTGAAATTTGCCTCCAATTCCAGTGCATCTGTCTGAGCATCATCCAGAGTAGCAGGCTTTCTTTCTCTCAGAGAGAAATCGAATTTTGAATCAAAGGCTACTAAAAAAACAACTTTAGTAGTAGTTTTATGAGGCTTCATATCAACAGGAAGACTCAGATATAATTTATTAAATCTCTTGATGAAATCTGGCACCCCTTCATTAAGTCTTTTCTTGAGTGTATTGAACTTAGTAATACAATGTCCATGATCTTTCTTCTCTCCCCATTTCCTAAGGAAAGTATCTTCCATTATTTCCCAAGTGGTAACATAACGGTCTGCCAATGTCTTAAACCATTTTCGAGCTTCACCACCAAGATATTGGACAAACAGCCTTAAGACCACATCTAAATGTTCCACATTAAAATTCTCTGCAAAAGAATAGAAGACCTCAAGATTTTTTTGAGCATCAATCTCATTTTCCCCATTGAATCAGGGTAAAATCTTCAGATAATCTTGTGTCATATCATTCAACACTTGGGGTAATGCCAGAGGGGCATATTTGTTTAGCAAGAAGCCTGTGACATTGGCCATTGGAGGGGGTGGAGGTAGTGCAATAGTTTGATAAGTAAAAGGAGGAGGAGGAGGTGGAAGTGGAGTATGAATAACAATAGGAATGTAATGAACAATAGCTTGAGGTGTTGAGGGGAATAATGGTCTGTTAATAGCAGATACTTCGATGACTTCCTTGACCTCTTTGACCTTAGGAGTAGGGTGAAAATTATCTTTATTTCTGACACCTCCTCGGGGTGGACTATCTGAATAGTAATCGGTATCTCCCACAGTGGATTCGGGAACTAGCACTTGGGCTACTTGAGAAGAACAGGATGGAAAGTTTTCTATAGACAATTTAGGGATTTTAGTGTGGATTGATTTTCTTTCCCTCCAATTTCTTCTATGTATGATCTTTTCAGGGTCAGACACTGAAGGTGTATTTGGCTAAGACGTATCTAACCTCAGGTGTGGCTTACAAGGAGCCAGGACTACAAATTAATTTATCTAACAAACGAATGTGGAGTCACCAAGGTGAGGGATCTACAACTCTCAACTCTCCATACTCACCTACTTGAAGAGTGAATTAGGTTTTCTCGAGGCCCAAGGATTTAAATTTTCTCAACTTCGTTCCCCAGCAACGGTGCCAAAAAGATGTTGTCACTCCTAGAGACAGCCTTGAGTTGTGAAAGACCAGTGCCTAGGACATATTATATGTAGCATGGGGCATGTGGTATAAAAAAGGAAGTTATCAATAAAATGCTATCATGCTATCTCCTGAAAACCAGGAATATTAGTTTGAATGGGACCAAGACCCTCAGAAACTAGATACACGGAGAGCAACACTACAGAGGCAAGGTGAAAAAATCCAATATAAAAGCAACAGACAATTTAGAGACAGCTTACTGTAAAGAGGGCCAATTCAGAAATACCTCACAGAAATAAATTATCAGAAGGTTTGGTTGTAATCAAAGATTAAGAGAATACTAGCTATCATTGACCTGCTATCTAGATACACAATATCACCATGTAATGGGCTTACCAATTTAAGAATCCATACATGAAAATAGCGTTTTAAAAATAACCTCCCAAAGAAACTAATATAGCAGAAATATGGTTTGAGTGAATAGCGAAACAAAATATCATGCCTGAGCCATATTTAAAGTGCTTGACTAATCCGAGCATGGGTATCAACTAGGATAAATCCATACCAAAAATTAGTGAGCCACTCGCATTCCAGAAACATGATACAGGAAAGGTGGATGAAATGAAATGATCTATTAAAATAGCACAAATGTGAGAAATTTACACACTATGAGAAATCAAAGACCAGAATCCTCTTTAAAGACGGAACTCCTCCTCACTAAGACCCAACGGGCTATGTACATTCATATGAGAGCTTTTACAAAATGCATACAAAAATTCTCTTACTGCATAATTTTCTGATAAAATCTGGAACCCTAAATCATCTGTTCTTCAGGAGCTTTATAGGAGAAAAAGAAAGCTCGAAAAGGGAGTAGGTGATGAACATTTAATTTTCCTCATTAATACAATATGGCCAAAACGTGCATGCCCATATTTCTGAATGACTCTGTAGCACTGTATATACTCTGCTGCCTACTTTTTGAAATAAATTCACTGGGTAGAAGTCTCTTCAGGAACACGGCAAAGAAGTAAAATCACATAGACATTCCGTCCTTTCCTGAAAGAAAATGGTGCTGAAAAGAAAACTTTAGGGTATTGTTTTCTGTGAATGGTACCCTCTGCCTTCTAAACCCTGAATTAAGGTTTAAGATCTTCAATGTTGAATGTTGAATTCCTCGATCATTCAATGATATTTCTCTGTTGCTCCATTAATATCTCCATCTCCACAATCTGTGCTTTGAATGACTCTGGAGGGTTTGACAGATTTTAACCCTGCTTCTTAAATGGAAGTCTTGTTGACATACCTTCCCAGGCCTTTCTCCATAATTCCAGCCTCTGAAAAATGGTCCTTTGATGTACTCTCTATTACAGTAATAGAGGTTGTAAATCATGGCATTTTTTCGCCGCTGTAACCCTGCAAAACCCGCAAACTCGTTAGGAAAACCATGCATGGGGATGGTGGATGTGGCGGGGTCAATGAAAATGGTCGTGCGGACATGAAATGGTGGAACAATGCAGGGTGGCAGCAAAAAATGCAGTGAAACGATGGAGGATGGACTGGTGAAAGTCTTTAATGTAAAACACTGAAATTTGATTAATGAATGAAATATATAAGGGTGGAGGAAAAATACGACAAACACGTGGAACGATGATGGGGCGGATGACACGTGTCGATGGTGGGGAGGTAGGTGATCTAGACCATCTGATCTCAAGACAAGATTGATAGCTGAAAATGCGTCGGAGGGTGATGAACGGTGGGCCAAGGGTACGATTTCCTCGTGTTAACTCGCGAGCAACTTTGTGGAGCGATCGTCGTTGGATGGGCCGCTCTAGATTGGATGGCTCACGTGCATATCGTGCCGGATCTTCTATCAAACTATAACGCGTGATGAGCGATGGTTTTCAAACAGTGCTCGGTGATGCGTGTCACACGATGAATGGCATCACTCCAAAATGAGAAATACCCCCCGCCTTCGAAAGGCGGTGCGATATAAACCAGCGGGTTTTGTACAGTGAGCGGGTGCACTATGGACCGTTGATTTTGCAGGTTGATCAGACGGTGGACGGGGTGGGCCACAGGCATGATGGAGCCTTATGAATGTCATCTAATCTGTACATATTGATAGATAATACTGCGCCCGATATATATATGTGATAAGTGCCTTCATTGCTAGTGCTCAGTTTCACCTTTCGGTCATGTGGAGAAAAAGGTGCAGGGGCTAGGGCCAAAAGGTGCTAGGCCTTAAATATATTACAATGTGGGATTTCAGCCCTTTTATGTAGTTTTGAGGCTGGGAGAAGGTAACAATGAGCAGAAGACAGATTTATCAGGGGAAAAAGAGGGGGTTTGAAAGGTTTAAGCAAGATTGCTTGTCAGAATTTAACAAGGGGATGACATGATCAAGAGGCCATAACTAGCCTATGAAAATAACCTTGTATTTTTGGCCTTGTGACATAAAAAATAAGAAGAGAAGGATAAATTTACTAAGTGAAAGGTACTTGGAGAAAACTGGCGTAGGTATACTTTGAAACTTAAACATGGAAAACCACAAAATGGTAGACTTGGAGTAACCTGTAACTCAACAAGAGAAATAACTATGATAGAAGTATAAATGAATAAAAAAGGATAAAAAATTTACATAAAAGCCCTAAGATAATAAGGTGTTGAGTTTTTAAGAATATCCTATGATAATTTAGATGATGGATGAGATTCCTGACTCTTATAACAAGATAAATTTCGTAGAAAGGATGTTTTCGAGTATCTAACCCTAAAAAATAAATAAATCTCAATTGTAAATTGTAATAAGAATAGGAGTGGATAAGGGTACTTTCTCTTTTGGATATCTCTCCTTCCTAGCTAATATAATGATGCCACGATCGTGAAATTATGGAAGAAAAGGGTTGAGAGCTTTTTATTTAAGTCATAACATTAAAAAAGTATAATAGTCAAAATAAGGATTTACCCTTCAAAGATGAGTATTTTAAGGGAAATATTACCTTATATCTATAGAGAATGTAAGCCTTGGCCTTCAAGAAATAATAGTTGAGAATGGCATACTCAAAATTTCACAAGAAAAAAGAGGAAAATAGTGAGTTATGAGGACTTTTACACAAAGGAAAATGCTTGAAGACATATCAGGGAAATCACATTTAAGATTAGGGGGTAAGATAGAAAATTTGATATAATTACTTGAGAAAACCTTTCTTGGTGGAAAAAATGGAGCTATACTCTGAAGTCGGGAGCTAATTTTTTCTTTGATATGGAAATTGCTGACCCAAGGCCAAAAACTCTCCACATTGGCAGAAGAACTCCGTAATGTTTAAAAAAATAAATATATTCAAAGTTCTTAAACTTGCACAACAACATAAAATTATTAGTTATGAGTAATCGATAATCCATGGAAAATAAAATTGAAGGTAGTTGTTACTTGTTGGATAGGTGATTGTGCCACTACTTCAAGCCACACAAACCTTAGTAACAGTAATAGTCAAGGAAGGTTAAACCATCATTCAAAAACATGGATGCCATAAAATTTTTAAGGGGACTCAAAATCAAAAAAGGGGGAAACACTTGGTCTTTTTTAGAGCATTTATGGTAAAACATCAAGTTGCAATGACAAAGGAGATGGAAGGGGGGAGGGGGTAGTTACACTAATTGAACAACAAGAAAATCCTCACTGTCATATCTCTAACTTAAATCATGATTGTTCCCTCTTTGGCACATCACATGGCCAAGTGAGGTGTTACAAACTAAGCTGAGCCATGTAGTTGTAAGTCACATGAATTTCAAAGTGTAACCAGTGTCCAAGAGCTCTTGTTTACGTGGCAACATAATGGTATGAAATATATGTAACATTACAAAAACATAGTGTCAAATATTTTCTAATATGAAGATAGAATATATGTATACAGAAGAAAATTCATAGCAAGAAAATGGTGACAATTGATAAATATGTTAGTAAATATATGTGATACATATTGCTAAGTTATGGTATCAAAAATGATATTGGAAGGTTGGTATGACATATATATATGTTATAATTCAAGGTTGTGATATCAAGTACCTTGAAAACCCCTTTTTATTATTTTGTATTCAAGGGGTCAAGGGCCAAAGAGGTCTAGCAATCTATGTAAGGCTCAAATAGTAACTTACGAAGGATAGGTTATGAGTAGTCTCCTTAAAATTAGAGAAATTACTCCTTATAAATCGAGAGTAGCACACATGTAAGGGTGGGTTGAAGTGAGTGCTTATTTTAACTAAAAATATAGTGGTTAAAAAGTAAAAATTTGGTATATCACTAGCACATTTGCCCCAATTTCTGACGGCGTAAATTTTGCTCTTGTGACACATAGGTGTCCCAAGAGCGACGTTTTGAGGTGCACCAAAAAGTGGTTTCTCCTAACAACGGACTTCTGACACTTGAATTAAATGTCGGTATAGTGACGGTAGGTTCAACATTTTACATTGGTGTCGCACTTCCGACATTTAACGAATCATCGCAGTGCTGACGGGATATAGTGTCGCTGGTCTGATAGCTTCAAACTTTGTAGGTCCTTGCCTCCAAACGTTGCTTGTCTGATGCCTCTGAACGTCGCTAGTATAACGCTACCAAACGTTGCTAGAACGATGGTCCTCTATGTCGGATGACCAACGGAACAAACATTTTTAAAAAAAATATTTGTCGCTACAACAACGACACTACAATGTCCAAAGACCAATGAAACCACAAATTTTCATAAAAATAAACATTGCTAAAGAGATGGTGAGAAAAGGTCAGAATACCGACGGAAATAAACTATTTTATAAAAAAAATGTCGAAGAAGATCCTGCATCGTAATACCGATGCTAACAATATAATATTAAAAAAAAAAACGTCAGAATAATTGACAAATAAATTGTGTGAGAATACCACTACAAGTGGAGGACACTAAAATATTATTCATCCTTTGTATGGATGATGTGTAGCCTATTTTATATAACCTTGTAAGTTGTATATATGTTTATGTGATAAAATGGAGGATGCCTTGGTAGAATTAGCACCACAAGGTGTAGTGAAGGGGCTCGTTGTAGTGGTCATTGCAGTATTGAAATAGATAGCAAGTTATGTATTTGTTTATTACATTGATATGTTTTTTTTAGATGAAATAAACATTTCATCTAATAACTCATGTAATTAAAAGAGTTAAAATGATAGATAAAGATACAAACACAAGGGTTCATTTTATAGATGAGAATATGACAGAGAAAGTCTCGATTGATTCATCACAAGTTACAAATGTGTCTTTTCAACCTACAAAAGCCACTTTTGAATGCAAACCTACAGCAGCAGCTAAGAGAATGTTTTCCTAGGCATTGGGGCTTCCATTTGCAAATTGTCCTTCTAAATCTGCTTTAGACTTAACAACAATACATTAAATTGGAAGCAACAATATTTTGGATGTTGAAAGTTTTCTTGTAGGTATTCCTTCAAATAAGAATGCCTGCCATGTTTCCCATTTAGGTGAAGTTATATAGGAGAAGCACTTCCTTGACATCTCATTTGAGACCTGAGGAAAATTATTCAAGGGATGAGGTGGATCAACCATCTATCAATAAGGCACTAAGAGTTCATCCTCAAAATATTTCAATGACAAGGATGTCAAATGCACATATTCCTGGAAGAGCGACCCAGAGTCTATTTGCACAAGCACTTGGGATACAAATTGTCTCTTAAACTAGAATTGAGGCTAACCTAACTAGAAACTCAAGTTTTGTGACCTCTATATCTTCATCTTCCAAGGGTCTTCTAAAAGGCCAGAAAAAAGGATCTACAGCTGATTCTCAAGATTATAATGTATTAGTTTCGAGTATAGATATGACCATCTCAGCCAATAATAAGTCTCGAGTCTATAACACTGAGATAAATTTGATAGATTCAAATGATTTTGTCAACTGAAAAAGTTTAGGTTCTATTAGTATTGGGAGATAGGCCAAATAGTGGATTCTAAATTTCTCATAATCAATTCCTCAGTATCCTAGTATAACAATAGATTAATACCTAGCTCCACATCACCTTCCACTTCCTCTCCATGTCAGTGCCATGTTAGTGTAATTTTTTCACCATGTCATCACCACATCACCAATGAGGCATGTCATGATGGTACACCATACACCACATAGGTGTGCCACATCATTCTACTTCAGTGCCACAACATCATGAACCAAATAACAATGATATGTTATCTCTCATGTGGGTGTTCCACAAAACAATGAATATATTATTGTTCTTCACTACAAACTACAAGTTTGGGCTAAGGCAACTGTTGTCAAACTTGGGCTAAGGCAACAGTTCTCAAGGTTTTTCCTTTTTAGGTTCTGAAGGAAGTTAAATTCCATGGGTAAGTTACTAATTCGACCCTCCAACAATGTTTTTTCACTGGTCCAGGGTCTTCTCTATTGAGAAGTGTAACTAGGTTGGTCTTCTTGTTGACTATGTAATTGTGTATTTATGTAAAGAAGAAGGCAAAGATAATAAAATATATTTTGTTGTACTTGCTTCATGGGTTTCATGAACACGATTTACCATGTAGATAGAATTCTTCTTGATTTCATTAGGATTTACAAGAGTCATTGTCATGTTAATAGAGTCATGTTACACTTGAAAGAAGGCCTCCAAAAGACAAGACACGGTCATCCTGAAATTTGGCCTCATTAAATATATATTTGACATGTCGGCTTACATAAATAGGATGCATCCATTCAAGAAGTCATGTCAGCTTATTTATGGAAGCATAACCACTATAAATAGCAACCTCGTCTCAGCCTACAAACAGATATTTTCAGACATTTCTCTGAGATTTTCAGTGACCTATCTCTAAGGTTTTTCGGTGACAAGACAGAAGTAGTAGGACTTGACCCATAAGAGGGCACCTATAGGTAGACACATCAACCTTTTCCATCAATAGCATAACATGCTTCCATTTCCTTGCTTAGAAAAATGAGAAAACAAGAGCAAGTGGCAATGTGTTGTTTTGGAAAAATGTGGAAGAATTACGTGAAAAACTTGACATAATTATATTTCATGGGTTTTCCACATTGAGACTTTTTCATGAGAAGGAAATATGCAGCCATTTATAGCTCAATAATGCCCATGTGTGCTTATATTTTGAAAATCACCTTTGATATTCATCTTTGACGGCTCGACATTGTGCCTTTGTGTGAGCCAACACACATACACACACAGAGATAACACACAAATACATAAACGTAATTATTATAAATATTTATGTAATTAAAATATAAAATATGTAACACTATGGACCTATAACCGATACCAACTTTTTAATGTTATAAACTGTATCCTAACTAAAAAAAAAATAACAATGATTTTGTTTCATGTAGTGAATTCTTGGCATTAAAATTAATTGGTAAAGTGACTTTAGATACATTGCATAGAATAAATAGTTAGTGATGATAGATTGATGTTTGTAGGAAAATATTTGTTCTTGCAACTTTTTTCAGAACCTCCCCAATTGTTTAAAGAAAGGTACTTGTTAACTAATAAATTGTGTGAGAATACCACTGCGAGTGGAGGACACTAAACTATTATTCATCCTTTGTATGGATGATGTGTAGCCTATTTTATATAACCTTGTAATTTATATATATTTTTATGGGATAAAATGGAGGATGCCTTGGTATAATTAGTAGCACAAGGTGCAGTGAAGGGGCTCGTTGTAGTGGTGATTGTAGTATTGAAAGAGATATCATGTTATGTAGTTGTTTATTACATTGATATGTTTTTTTTTAGAAGAAATAAACATTTCATATAATAAATCATGGAATTAAAAAAGTTAAAATGACAGATAAAGATGAAAACACAAGGGTTCCTTTTAGAGATGAGAATATGACAAAGAAAGCCTTGACTAATTCATCACAACTTACAAATGTGTCTTTGTAGCCTGCAAAATCCACTTTTGAATACAAACCTGCAGCAGCTGCTAAGAGAATGTTTACCCAGGAATTGGGGCTTCCATTTGCAAATTTTCCTTCTAAAGGTGCTTCAGACTTAACAACAAGACGTGAAATTGGAAGCAACAATATTTTGGATGTGGAAATTTTTCTTGTAGGTATTCCTTAAAATAATAATTCCTGCCATAGATTCAGGTGAAGTTATATAGGAGAAGCGCTTCCTTGACATCTCATTTGAGACCTAAGGAGAATTATTCAAGGGCTGAGGTGGATCAACCCTCTATCAATAAGGCACTAAGAGTTCACCCTCAAAATCTTTCGTCAATGACAAGGATGTCAGATGCACATATTCCTAGAAGAGCTGCCTCAAGGTTGTTTGCACAAGCACTTGGGATACAGACCATCTCTTCAACTAGAATTGAGGCTAACCTAACTAGAAACTCAAGTTTTTTGACCTCTATATCTTAATCTTCCAAGGGTCTTCAAAAATTCAAGAAAAATGGATCTACAGCTGATTCTAAAGATTCTAATGTATTATTTTCGACTATAGATACGACTATCTCAGCCAATAATAAGTCTTGAGTCTATGATGCTGAGATAAAGTTGATAGAGTCTAATGATTTTGTCAACTGAAAAAGTTTAGGTTGTATTAGTATTGGGAGATAGGCCAAATACTGGATTCCAAATTTCTCGAAATCAATTCCTCAACATCCTAGTATAACAATAGGTTAATACCCAGCTCCACATCATCTTCCACTTCCTCGCCATGTCAGTGCCACGTTAGTGTAATGTTTTCACCATGTAATCACCACATCACCAATGAGCCATATCATGATGATACACCATCTACCACATAGGTGTGCCAAATCATTCTACTTCAGTGCCACAACATCATGAACCATATAACAATGACATGTTATCTTCCATGTGGGTGTTCCACATACCAATTAATATATTACTATTCTTCACTGCAAACTACAAGTCTTAGCTAAGGCAACTATTCTCAAACCTGGGCTAAGGCAACAGTTCTCAAGGTTTGAGCTCTTTTAGGTTCTGAAGGAAGGTCAAGTGCATAGGTAAGTTACTAATATGACCCTCCAACAATTTTTTTTCACTGGTCCAGGGTATTCTCTATTGAAAAGTGTAACTAGGTCAGTCTTCATGTTGACTATGTAATTGTGTATTTATGTAAAGAAGAAGACAAATATAATAAAATGTAATTTGTTGTACTTTCTTCATGGATTTCATGAGAAAGATTTACGATGTAGATATATTTCTTATTGATGTCATTAGGATTTATAAGAGTCATTTTAATGTTAATAGAGTCATGTTACACTTGAAACAAGACCTCCAAAAGACAAGACATGGTCATTCTGAAAGTTGGCCTCATTAAATATATATTTGAAATGTTGGCTTACATAAATGGGATGCATCCATTCAGGAAGTCATGTTGGCTTTTTTATGGAAGCCTAATCACTATAAATAACAACCTCTGCTCAATATACAAACAAATATTTTCAGGCATCTTCTTTGAGATTTTCGGTGACCTATCTCTGAGGTTTTTCGGTGACAAGAAAGAAGTATAGTTCGATGCATCTCTCATTTCGGATGGGTATAATAGTGATGTAACTTGGATAATATATAGCAAGAAGTTTCAGATGATGACTCAGTAAAAAAATAGTGATTACAGTTCAGATTGTAGCAGAAACTTTGGGCAACATTACAGTGACACTTTCTTTATAACAGTGATGGAACTTGGATAATATGCAACAAGAATTTTTGGATGATGACTCAGGAAAAACATAGTGATTAGAGTTTGGATTGTATCAAAGCCTTTGTGGAAAATTACAGTGATACTTTCATCATTGTCTCAGCGTAATACATCAATATATTTTGGTTATATCTTCCAGTTCTTCCTCAGTTAAGGAGTCAGCGTTGTCTCAAGTAGAATCTTGGTGCTCTATGTCACTTGGTGCTGTTGTAACAATGATTGATGACATGTTCTAAAGATATGACCTCATTTTTTGGAATATCAAAGAAGTATAAGAGCCTCAGTCCTAGGCTAGGATATATATAGCGTGAAGGAAATCCATCACAACCATGATATAGTCATGGTGTTGTTCAGTGCAAAGATGATGTTCAGTAATAGGTCTTGGTATCACAGTGCTCCATGGTGAAATCAAGGAGGATGACTGTGTCTTGGTCTAGGAGAGGTAGTTTAGGTCAAGGTTTTGATCATGGTCTTCATTCTCATCAAGTGAATCTATAAGAAGAGATTTGCAGGTTTTCCCCTCAAGAGGAGGGGTTTTATCCCTAGCTTGGAGCCTAAATAATGTGTCGTTGATATTATTGTTTTGATGGCTATACGATGTATTGAATGTAACCATAATGATGAACAAAGATAATAAGGAAAGAAGTAACACAAAAAATTATCATATAAGAGAATTTGTATTAAATTTTTCCCTACCTAATTCTCAACATTCTCCATAGGTAGTTGTGCTACTAATCCAAGCTACCACAAATACCTATTCACTTGCTAATAGCCCGAGCTTCTAAGCCTTCAGAAATTTATAAGATAGGGATTCAAGCCTTACTATTGACTATCTAGACTTCAATATACTGTGTTCTTAAAGTTTATCACTACACCGAGCCCTCTCCGCTGAACCTTGAGTTAGGTCACTGCCAATCCGAGCCTTCTTATTCACTATTTGTTGTCCGAGCTTCTGGAGGTGAAAGTCCACAACAAAGGTAGGCTACGAGGTTGTTCAGACATTAGCTACCACATATCTGAGTTTGAGCTTCTGCAATAGGAAGCTTCTCCAACACATTGGCTCTTTTTATGTTTTACATTATTATAACTCATTATACATACAAACTTCAAAGTATAGGAGATCTCCCACACCCCACATTGTTTAGTGCCCTACTCTCTCTGTGGGAAATTGGAATATGCTTCAATGTTTAAAACTGGAAGCCATATGGTTTGATGGATGTCAAAAATGATATGTGATAAATAATTGGGTTTTATGTGCATATATGTTATAGATTGCACTCCACGCAAATAGCTAAGCGGTCAAGTAGATAGATGATCTATTGGTGATCCTCATAGAGAGATTTAATAGGTAACATCCTATCAGTTATAAAGCTAATATGTATGCATGCGTTGTCAAAGAAATCATGTAATAAATGTGCCATTTTTTCATCTAATAAGTAGAGTATAGATAACAGAATATAGAGTTTGCTTGCATGCGTGCAAGGGGTATTCTAAGTTTAGTTCTTTTTAAATACACTAAATAGAATTTTTGGATAGATGTATCCTGTCAACAAGAGCAAGTGGGCTTGTAAAATTAATCCTTTAGCTAAGTTGTTGCAACAGGGTGATCTACTTCATAACCATGCCTTTGGGATTGCATTCAAAAACACTTTGATAAAAATAAATCCTATGCTCAGTAACACTGTTATGGCATGCAGATCTATCACTTAGAGCAACATTTTGTCTTGTAAATATGCTTCTTATTTTAATACAATATAGCATTTAAGAACAATTTTTTTATAAAGGATATAATACCAGTTGCTGAGCTCAACACTTCACCGCCACTAGGATGGTCCTCCAAAAATTTGGTTACATCATACACCTATGAAACATTGCCCAGACCAATCAATTGCATAGTAATAGAGCATGAACGAGCCATAGATACAACTACCATCATTGTAGGCAAACATAAACTTAAATTAAATGTAACATATTGTATGTATAGTTGAAGCTAAAAATCTAAAGCTGCCAATAGCAGCCTCAATATCCCATCAGTTACAATGTAATGTACATATGATACATAAAGAATTGATAATATCAGGCTCAAATAAAATCACAATTTCAGTTCATATTAGGGAGAACTTTGATAATGCCACCTCATCCCTACAATAACGGGAATAGATATGGTTAGTTGAAAATTTGTAATAGTAACACTGTGCATGTAACATTACAATTAAAAAGGCCACATGACACATCCTAAGTGTAACACTACATCTGGCATTAGTAAGAGGTAACATGGAACTAATGAGGAGATGTCTTCTTTGCATTTTAGGAACATCATCATCCATGCACATTCATTCAAATTTTATAATATCACATCCATCACAGAAGGGGTTATGTGAGCTATGTTCAGTTCTTATCTTGCTCAAACTCTGCTCATATCACTTATTGACTGAAAATCCACCTACTGACTTTGTACATGCCATGTGTCAATGTAGGTCACCCTATTAGTTTTTTCTATTCAATAGAATGTGTAAAGGTGCGTAACTATGGCTCACTAAATATTGTATTGAACAGAGTCAACAGATTGCTAGAAGGAGTCATAATATGGCCATTTTGGATGAATCCCAACTAACTACCCTCATATAATCATGAATCTGGCTTAATCTAGACACGTTTCAAAGCCCTTACAACAACTCAAAAAATACAAGAGGATGGACAATATCCTATACTCTTTTACATCACACTGAAATCTTATTCTCATGGGAGCCAATTCAAATTAGGGACCATCTCTCATTTCACTGAAAAATGAAAGAATAAGTTCAAGAAAAAGAAAAAGTTTTATTATTTAAACTAAAAAATCCCTTTTAACCTCAAATCTATCAAGCGAACTGTCTATCGTATCCACTACCGGACAACAATATTCTAACATATTACATTTTAAGGTAGTGGATACAGTCTAACGTATTTTGAAGTAATATATTTGTGGCACATGGTTCGGTAGAACATATTACTTGATGAGTTCAAACACATTTTTTCATGACAATCCTTTTCAAAATTCCCTATTTTGCAACAATTAAAACATCCCTTAACATAATTTTAAGTGCTCCCTCTTGCATCTTCATTCTTGAAAACTTTTGTATTCTTTCCTCCACCACCCTTGTCTTGGTTGATGACTAAACTCCCATCATCTTTTCATATATACGTTGATTAACTAGATGTTCAATGGATCTAGTCTTGGTTGATCATAATTACTCCTGCCCTTAGTTTTTTCCTTTGTTGCAAGGGCATGTTCAATGCTTTTAGCACTGTAAATTTAACATGTTCCTTGAGAAAAAAGGCCATACAACTCATCAAATCTTCTCACTCAAACTATTTGAAAAACACACTGGTGACAAATACTCATTACCTTCTAGGTAGACTGCCTAGGGTAACAGGATGATATTAGAGGTATACTCGGCGAAAGTATCAAAAGCCAGTGTTTTCATTAAATGGAAAAGGAATGAAAGAAATCATATGTACACACTACATAGTTAACAAGTTAACATACATCAAGAAAACATAGCAATATGGGGGTACCCAAGGAATTTCCTGAAAGGGAGAGATCAAAAGCAAGAAGCTAAACTAGCAAAAGAACAAATAAAAAAATAAAAAAATAGAGTGGTCTCTCAAGTAGATAAACCCTAGACATTGAACTAGAGGAAAATCTTGTGTCAGAGGAAATGAAGAACAAGAAATCATGTGATAGAAAGTTGACCATATCACAAACAGAGAGAAAAATTAAATCCTAAATTGCATAAGAATCAGAGAACACTGCATCACTGTAAAAGAACCAACATTGAGGTTTATGAGGAAACAAAATGTTTGTTCCAACATGTTTTCATATAACCATGGATAATGAATTCATGATAAACACTAATAACAAGGAGAAGAATGGAGAGGAGGTTGGTAGGATATCCTGCCCCAACATAGGGCATCCTATTGAATTCACTTCTACTTCACTTCTATGAAATCACGATAAATATTGCAATATTGTATCAATATATAGAAATTTCATTTATAAGGTGCAGTAATAAAATCATTCATGTTAAATGATAGTGATTTATTTGAAATTAAACTGATGATTGCATGTGTTCTAAAGATGAAATGTCTCAAATCTATGACAGAGAAGGCTCCCATTAATATAGAAACCATCAAGCATCAATATATTATACTACCACAAATTCTGCCTCACATCCATTTTGTTTGTAAACCTAAAGAATTATTCAATCTAAAAGATGGTTTTCCTTCCAGAACACAATGCATGCATTAGAACCAAGAATAAACATGATTACTTAAGTGGAGAAAAAAAAAGTAACAAAATACAAGCTTAAAACAACAAGGCTCACAGAATAGTGATCCATTTGAAACAATGCAGATGTGAGTGGTTAAAGTTAAACAAAGCTACCAAAAATAGGGAAAAAATGGGAAGCATATCAGATTTTTGTGATATAAAAACCCAAGAAATTCTAGTTTAGGTAAATAAGCTTAATGTAAAATTGTATTTAATCAAGAAACCATCTTTGAACTACTTTATGCCAATCGTATCATACATACATTGTCATTAAAGACAAAAGATGACTAGTGTTACCTGGATGCAGACAACTATATAATAGCTTGTAAGTTGTAAATTCACGACAATAGCCCTCAATGCCTTCAGCATATAGCCCTTGAAGCTTTGACTGACACCGTACCATAAAAATGTAGATAGTTAATTAAAAAGGGAAAATAACACAACCCAGATCTAATTTAAGTTTTAACTATTAGGCTTGATAGTGCAGATTTTAGTCATTTTTCCATCTTTCACGTGGGCTCTTTTCATATATAAGTCTATGAAATGTGCCAAGAATAGGACTTCTACTGAGCTAATAATTTCACTTGTGTTCAAATTATATCACTACACTCACTCAGTTGTCTTAACTAAAAAATTGAGACTTGTGTCAGCCACTATGAGCAAAGACAATGAAAAGTACCTTACAGTAATCACAGAATGTTGGTGACATTCATAAGTAGAGGCAAAAGATAACTATAATAAGAGAAGGCATAACTCTCAAAAATA
The DNA here is from genome assembly GCA_034641835.2 of Pinus albicaulis. Lineage (NCBI taxonomy): Eukaryota > Viridiplantae > Streptophyta > Pinopsida > Pinales > Pinaceae > Pinus > Pinus albicaulis. The sequence continues at coordinate 1,634,600,224 of CM076584.1, forward strand.
ATCCCATGGCTAATCCTATAGGCATTAAGACAGAAAATTAATGTATATAAAACTTTTTTTAAATGGCTTTGCAAATAACAGATGGAATAATAAAGGATATGATATAGATTCTAGACACACTAACCATGTTTGAACATGGTTACCAAAATGTGGACAATTTTTAAAACAAGACACTAATTTCCTCACAAAAAGTTAAAAAGTAAAAATATGTCCATCAACTACAAAGAAAGACAAGATAAAAAAGCAGCAGATAAAAATTACATGACACAATAATTCATACCTAGTTGCTTTCAGGCATGTCTCCAGCCTCTAGATCTAATCGAGTGTGTGTTTCATAGACTTGTAACAATATATAAAAGGTAATTTCCATTAATTTATTACAACATTTCGTTACTTTGATTCAATGAAAAACACATAGATGATCTGGACTGAAGTAGTGGATACAGTCTAACATATGTGCTATTGAAACATGTGCCATTTTAACCATATCCACTACCAGACAACACAATTGGTCAATTGGATTTGACTGTATCTCAAATTGAATTCATTTATATTAATTTACTAAATAGATACATCAAAAAAAGTTCATTTTAGGGAGTAACTTTATGGTGGGGCTCCAAAAGGTGTTGATTTTCTCAAGTTGTTAGAAACAAAGAATAAAAGGAGTGCGATGCTCATAGTTTTACAAAAATCCTAAAGGAAACTCATGAACATATTAGAATGAAGCTACAAGAGGGTAATTATAGTGCTTTGAACAATAGGCCTTCTGGAGGGTAAGCTTGGATTGTAACAATGTAAAAGAGTGTTGAGCACATCATGTTTCAAGATCAAGTTTTGGGTTTCTTTAGCTTAGGTAAAAAATTTATTCATATTTTCTCATCTTTCTCTACCTTTGGTACACAATAAATCGGTATTAACTCCTCAATATTGATGCCAAATTTGCAAAATTATCAAATTCCTAGTTCCCAAGGAGTGAACCTTCTATCTTAAGTAGTGGAAGGTATGAAAAAGGATTGCAAGACCTACGCTGATGAATATTAACTGAACCTTCTTATATTGAAACCATTTGTAGAGTGCAAGACCTAGGCTGAGATTGTTAGTTGAGCTGGTGGCCTCCACATGCACCCATTATTGGGAGTTTCATTCCACACATGATTGCAATTCATCAACTGCATGACATTGTCTTTGGAAATTCAAGACATTACAGATTCAACTATTCAGCCATCATAGCTTAATTATGAGCTTATCCTTAAATCTATATAGATATTTATCACCCTTTGCTAATTATATCTTGTCTAAATTTTACCAAAATTTTCAACTAATCACATCTCAAACCATAAGTAGTTCTTAAAAGCTTCTTTGATCCATTAATATCCATCAAACCTTTCAGCTGCAACTTTCAGCTGCAAGACAAACATAGAGAAAAGGATTAGGCTTTGATCCAAATCGTGACCATGTGCAACAAATGGTAACAAAATATCAATGGTACAATGTGATATTCCTAATTAGTCCTAAGCTAATTGGAATATCAATTTTTGCTTTTCTTTCCTTGCTTAAAGAATAAATGTGTAAAGGAGGTTCATCAAAATCCTAATAAAGAATGAATAAAGGCCAAATGTGAAAAAGGCTAAATCTTTGCTATGTAAGCAAGCACCCTTAGGTGTGAAAGGGGTTTTATATTTTGACTGGGTCAACCTTGACCAAATCTACAATGTTGTCTTAGAGGAGTGGCCATAAATGAGGCATAAAGCATGTTGAGAAAAATACTGAGAGGGGGGGGCGAATCAGTATTTAAGGCTGAATAATTTTTCTTTCTTTTCTCTTAAAACCATATGTTATAATACTGCATCCAACATGAATGTCCAGATATCCTATTACGTCTTTACTTAGAGCATTGCATCTGATAAACATTAACCATGAACAGAATTAATAGAACAAACCATCAAATAAGAACCACACATATGGACACCAGGATTTAAGGTGGAAACCCAATTTGGGAGAAAACCACCGCTGCTGTAATCTCAGCCTTAAATTTTACTATAGAGAAAACTTCTTACAATATATGCTAGTGCATAATCTTACCAGCACGCAGGCACCCACCTGCAGAAGGCTATACAACCTTCTCTCATTTACCAGCTTCTCCTGGAAGGGAGCTTCAACCCCCTGAACATAACACCAGTTTCTACTGGCAAAAAACTTCTACTTCCAAAATGAAGGTTTCAACCCTCAGACTCACCGGATTCATATGTTTTCTTCAGCAGACATGCGCTATATTTTTATCATTTCTTCATCCGTCGTTCAAGACCAAAGGTTTATTCAGATTTTTTTTTTTTTTTTTAGTTAAGAACAGAGTTCGCCCATCCATACATTCCTTCGAGAGCTTCATTCATTCATCACCCTAATGCATGCACATATTCTTCATAATCGCGTTAGTTGATCTGATCATCATATTTACAGGTGCACCATCGATTCAGATATATCTGGGTCTATTCATACAGATATCTCCAAAGGAGACTCATTTATTATCAACCCTCGCACACCCGCCTTCTTCATAAATCTCATCACTTTATATAGTTTACGCCCTTATTGAAACCATGGGTCAAAACCATTCAATTACTAATGGTATTCATATTAAAATTTGAGCCAAATCAATCTTCGTTCTTCTATACACGAAATGTCCCAAAAGTATTCTTTTCTCTGCCAAGTAATATTTCAATAAAACTTTGAATCAAATTTCATTCTTTGACCCCGGGCCCACATCGCAGTTGGCAGATCGACGATGTCAAACAAAACTTGTGATTGCGATTGATTAAACGGATGCGATGACCACATAAAACATGGCTCATAGCGCAATCGGGTCTGATCTTTGAAAAAATGCAATCAGGGCACATAATAGAAATTTTCTGATTGCGATCAGGACACAGATGCGATTTGCACATATTAACTCCGGCATATAACATAATCGGGTCCGACACTTCAATTGCAGCATATTACAAAAGGAGTGCGATCAATCGGAAATTTCCAATTGCGATTAAGATCTCGGACACGATTGAACCTATTAACTCCATCGTATAACACCATAAGGTCCGGCCTTTGATCGGAGCACATAACAAAACTCTGTCGATTGAACCTTGCGATTCAAAACTTGCGATTCCATTAGAACATTGCCACGTGGTCAAGTGGACCCACGGGCCTTCGCTGCTATGGAGGGGGCCATTCATATAAGGTTTGGTTGTATGTTTTATATACATTCTTTCCATTGCGGAACTCTACACATCCACAAGACATTTGATTATTGCGATTGGCGATTGCGATTGGATCGAAAATCTTCATATCAACAAGACACTGCACCAAAGTAACTTTGCTATTTCGATTGGCATATAAAAGGTGGGGATCACTTGTCCACCAATTCAGAAATAAAGGGACTTCTGCCTAATTAAACAAATTTCCCATTGTTGTTGAGGGATTTAAAAGCCCGAAATGATTATCTTTAATAAATCTGCTCCTCTGTAGTTCAGATCTATGAGAAATCTTCATTCCTCCTGCACAACAGCTATGCCCATCACCTGTTAATTCTCTTCTGTCATTTATGGCTGCGGCCCATCAAGATTTAATTCTTCTTCATACGGATTTCTCCAAGCTTCTTCAATACAGAGTGTTGTGCACTCAAAACTCTAACTCTACTGCGTTGTACTTTTTTCTCCTTCTGCCCAAGGCTTTGCCAATTCATTTACCACATCCTTTGCCATATCCTTTGCCATCAATGAAAATATTTCCAACAATCTCCCCCTTTGGCATTGATGGCAATATTCTTCCGCTGAGTGTCTTATAGAAGCCCTTTGTTGCTTTTCCTCCCCCTTTGGCATCAATGGCAAAGAGTTGATATTTCCATGCTCCCCCTGAGATCATGCTACATCTTTATAGCATAGCAAGGTCAATAGAGCATCCTTTTCAGATGATCAATGCTCCCCCTTAGCCTGTGCATTCAGAGATGCCCAACTGCATCTCAAAACTAATTTAGTCTTCTGTAATTAAGTAGACCTGATCCTCTGCATGGCAGAGACTACTCCCAGTTTCTGTCTGAGATATTCGAATGCTTCCCTGGGTAGAGGTTTAGTAAATATATCATAAACTTGTTCTTCAGAGGAAACATAATCTAATTTCACCTTTTGCTCAAGCATTTGTTCTTGTAAGAAGTGATATTTGATGGGAATGTGCTTGGTCTTGGAATGCATAACAGGATTCTTTGAGATACTGATGGCACTTGTATTATCACACATAATGGAGATAGGAGGTGAACATTTTATTTGAAAATATTGTAGAGTTTGCATCATCCAAAGAAGTTGAGTACAACATGATGCTGCAGCCACATATTCCGCTTCTGCTATAGATAAGGCAATGGAGCTTTGCTTCTTGCTGAACCAAGATACTAACCGGGGCCCCATAAATAATGCACCACCACTAGTGCTTTTTTGATCATCAACACTTCCGGCCCAATCTGCATAAGTGTATGCATGAAGAGTAAGATCATCATTCTTTGGATACCATAATCCAAAGTCTTGAGTTCCCTGTAGATATTTGAATATTCTTTTCACAGCCTGAAGATGAGACTCTTTTGGATTGGCTTGAAATCGTCCAACAATCCCAACTGCATGAATGATGTCTGGTCTTGTCCCAGTGAGATAAAGTAGACTTCCTATCATAGATCTATATTCTGGTTGATTTACGGTGGGGGAATCATCATTAGAACTGAGATTACATCTGGTTATCATTGGTGTACTTACAGGTTTGCAATCTTCCATGCCGTACTTCTTCAGGATTTTCTTGAGATACTTTTCTTGTGATAAGAATATACCATCTGTTGCTTGTTGCACTTGCAGGCCAAGAAAAAATGTTAGTTCCCCGAGTAAAGACATTTCAGATTCTTGCTGCATATCAGAAGAAAATTTCTAACTCATAGACTCTTTATTACTTCCAAAAATGATATCATCGACATATACAACCACAATGAACAGTTTGTCATTTTCAGTTTTTGTGTACAAGTTGATATCAGCAGACCCCTTTGAAAATCCTTGTTGATGAAGATATTTGTCAAGACGATAGTACCATGCCCTTGGAGCTTGTTTGAGACCATATAGAGCCTTTTTAAGCCTAAAAACAAGTTTTTCATCATTTCCCAAAATGAATCCTTCTGGTTGTTCTATATAAACTTCTTCTTCTAGATCACCATTGAGAAAAGAAAATTTAACATCCATTTGATAAACTTTGATTTGTTGGAAGCTTGAAAACGCAAGAAAAATTCTTATGGCTTCAATTATGGCTACAGGAGCAAAGGTTTGTTCAAAGTCTATACCTTCTTGTTGAGCATACCCTTTGCACACAAGTCTAGCTTTATTTCTTATAACATCCCCATTCTCATTTAACTTGTTTTTGATTATCCATTTAGTTCCAATGACATTTTTGTCATGAGGCCTTGGTACTAACTCCCGAGTGTGATTCTTTTCAATTTGATCAAGCTCTTCGTTCATGGCTTGAATCCAACATTCATCTTTGCTAGCTTGACTGACACTGTGAGGTTCAATCATGGACAGAAATGCCAGATTGCTGGAAGATCCCACAAGAGTCCTTCTTGTTTGTACACCTGATTCCTTTTCTCCCAAAATTTGAGATTGTGGATGATTCTTTTGAACATATCTAGATGGAGCCTTTTCAGACAGCTCTTCTTCAGGTTCTTCACTGGGTGTACTTTTTGTATCATTACTGTTTGATGTAAAAGGATATGTGTCCTCATCATCTTCATCTGTTGTTTTCTTTTCTTCTTTTGGGGCTGCAGTAGACTCATCAATAACAACATCAATACATTCAACAATCTTTTGAAGTCTTTTATTGTAACATTTATATGCTTTACTCCTAGAGGAGTAACCAAGAAATATTCCCTCATCAGCTCTGGGTTCAAACTTGCCAAGTTTTTCATCATTATTTTTGATAAAGCATTTGCTCCCAAAAATTCTAAAATGCTTTATAGTGGGAGGATTACCATACCAGAGTTCATATGGAGTTTTATCACTATTTACATGAACATGTGCTTTGTTGAGAATGTTTGCTGCTGTATGTGATGCTTCTCCCCAAAATGTGTCAGGTGTTCCGGAATCATCAAGCATAGCTCTAGCCATTTGTTGAATTGTTCTGTTCATTCTCTCTGCAACACCATTCTGTTGTGGAGTGCCAGCTACAGAGAACTGTCTTTTTATGCCGTGTTGTTCACAGAATTCAAGAAATTCTTTGGATGTATATTCTCCTCCTCGATCAGATCTAAGACACTTGATTTTTAATTCTAATTCATTCTCCACTAGGACTTCTACCTGATTAAACAAATTTCCCATTCTGGTTGTTGAGGGCTTTAAAAGCCCGAAATGACTCTCTTTAATAAATCTGCTCCTCTGTAGTTTTGATCTACGGGAAATCTTCATTCCTCCTGCACAACAGCTACGCCCATCACCTGTTAATTCTCTTTTGTCATTTGTGGCTGCGGCCCATCAAGATTTAATTCTTCTTCATACGGATTTCTCCAAGCTTCTTCAATACAGAGTGTTGTTCACTCAAAAATCTAACTCTGCTGCGTTGTAATTGTTTCTCCTTCTGCCCAAGGCTTTGCCAATTCCTTTACCACATCCTTTGCCATATCCTTTGCCATCAATGATAATATTTCCAACAAAGCAGTTCTAGAGGGAGATGGGTTATGTGAAAGAGAAGATTTCATTGAAGGTGGTTTAGGGTTTACAAGCTCTTAATCTATGTAAGGAAGGGGATGGCAGCATGAAGTGGTTGTTGAATGATATGATATTTTGATATATTTTCCATTTAGACCATATAGCTTTCTTTGGCTGTTTAGCCTAGATTGAAAATGTTGTTTAGAATTGGGATTTCCTATTTAGGAATTCCACCTCTTCCCATTGAGTAGCTCTTGGGAGAGTCTTGTATTGCATAGTCCACTATATGGCTTGAGGCCAAGATTATCCTTTCAGCTACAACACAGATCCCGTTGAGGGTTTGGTTTTCTTTGCAAGCTGCAGCAAGGGGAGGCTAGATCTATTCATATCTAGATCATTTTAGTGCCCTTTTTCAGTGGAGAAGGCTTCTATTCCAATTGGAGGAGTGTATTGGAGTGCTTGGGCATCATTTTCTGATCTGGGCATGTGACCAACTATTATCTATACCCTACATCACAGTTTCTCTTCCAGATCTACGTTATTCCTGTAGGTGTTGTTGTAGGGAGTTTTGGTGCACCATTTAGAGAGTTGGTTTCCAAGTGTTGGGTATATGCCCTTCACTTTGAGATCCATTGGAGGAGATCTATGCATTGTATATTTCAGATCTGATCTGCATATTTCTGAATACTTCTGAATCACTGAATATTTCTGCAGATTTTCATTCTTAAATCTTATATCTACTACTTGTACTTGGTGTAATGCTCAAAACCCAAAGGGGATCTGAAAGAGGAGCCTTTCTAGTGTATGGATCCATTATGGATCTGACTTTTCATACAAAAATCTACTCTAGATCTAACATATAATCAACAATATTTTGCAGCCTAATAAAATAATGTTTTCAAGGAAGTTTCTGTCTATACATGTGGTCGCAGCACCTCTTTTGATGGATTTTCTTCTATTGATGACTTGTATTTCTAGTTATGCATCTTATGGGCCTCATTATACATCTGATTTTTTGCTACAAATATTTTTTAAGAGCCTTTTTATTGGCCTCCTGATTTGATTTAGATGAACTGTGTTATTTTAATGCATAACTATTTAGTATTGTTGCATTCCCCATTTGGGGATATTACAGTGGTATTAGAGCATCATCTTGGCACAACCTATGCTTTCTGAAGAAGCCAATATGTATTTTCAAGGAAAGGAAATACATAAGAAGTTTGATTACTGTTGAGGAGGTAAATCCCCTCTGCGGACAGAGGCGATCCCTACTAGCCCAGCAGGGGTCTAGCAACAAACAAACAATGCTATGACGCAAGCTCCTAGTTACGAATGGAAAGACTAGGAATAGAAGCCTACCTGGATTCCAACGCTATAATCTGAAGAAGAAGCGTCCTCGTTCTTCAGCCCCGGCAGATCACAATCCTTCCACGATCTCCGCGGATGAACACCTGCACATGGAAGAAACGAACAGATACAAGCATAGAAACCAGCATACGTAACTAAACATCGGTCAGAAAAGATGTTACTCGCATTAACGTGATGGAAAACGGAGTGGAACCATAATCATAATCATCTATTAAGTAATAAACGAAGAAAGATTACAACCAAGTTCTGACGTCGCAGCCTCCTTCGAACGGGTCTCCGGTCGTCCACGTCTCGCAAAGCTCGCCAAGGAAAGGGAAAACCTCTCCGGAGTCTCTCGACAATGGTCTCCTTACTTGAGTCGGCCTTAAGGGAAAGAGAGGATTCTTTGCAGCACAAAGGCTCTTGGGAATATGGAGATACAAAGCTTAGGCACTTTAAGACTAGCTTGCCATGGATTTGAGCAAGCTTTTATAGATGGGGAAGGAGGAGTTGGGATCCCTATTATTATGGGATTGGCCCTATCAACAAGGAAGGTTCCATGGGAGGTGGCAAAACAACTTCCCTTCCATAGAACTCCCGCAGCCAAACCTCCCAACTCAAGATAGGCAATGGTTGTGAGTTTGTTGGAACTCAACTTCCGCCATCCATATTTAAAAAACAGTCCCTAAAATGGGTGGCGCGACTTCTGCTCTATTACAAAGCGCCAGGTGGCGCGACCTATTTGCAGGATTTTCCTCATTGGCGCGAGTACTGAACTGCCTGACCGCGCCAATGCCAAAAGGGATGTTTTTCATGATTTTTGCAAGGAGATGTCTCAAGGGAAAATAAAGCTCATGCTTAGAGGAATGCATTGATGATGTTTTCAAGGCATGACAACGTTCACAGGTCACGAAATGGGTCCTCCATTGTGCGGGACGGGGAATGGTAGGGATGGTGACAAATTACTGTGTAACAGATGCCCCCTAAAGTATGAGGCCCGAGAGAGAGAGGGGTGAAATGCTTTACGAGAACATGTTCAACTGAAGGCCCGCCGTCGGAAAACCTGCGCAGAAAGATACAACCGATATCTCAAGTACATGATGTATATGTGGTATGGACGCAGCCATCCGAAACAGAGTATGCTATAATCCGGATCCAGGGCATGGGCGCAGCCATCCAACTAAGATCAAACAAATAGACTCAGGTATGGTCGCAACCATCCAATCAGTGAGTCATGTACATAATGATAATAATCCACAATCGTAGCCTGGATTACAACAGACACAATCCAGGGTCTTGCGCTCCATCTCGACCCAAAAAAAGTACAAGTTCGAGCATGCGAATATGTGAGCTGAAGTCGAACATGCAAGAACATCGTCTGATTACCAGCCAATGATGACAGCTGTTAACAGACGCGAGAGGAACCACCAATAATGACAATGGCCCTCAAGGTACTACAGGTACAATCTACGGCGTGTGAATAAATGAGTTGATGTCGAACACCCGCAGAATCACTCGATCGGAGGTCAATGATGTAAACCTCACGTCGAATGCGACGAACCTACCATTGAGGCATGCAGGCTCCAAGGTACCATCAGGAGTCTCTAGACCAACTTCCTGGATAATGAGCTGAAGTCGACAGGAAGTGACCTTGATCGAAGGTGGGCCATAATGATTCCCACATCATCGACACGAGAAAGAGGAACATGGTGTTTTGTTGTGAATCAAGATCGTATGAGAAACAGAGGAAGGTTGATATTTGCAGAGGCCTACTTCTCTTGAACACATGAACGGCACGACAATGGACTTGGCAGTATTTGACATCAACGGATCAGAGGTCATGGCGACGAGGCAGTGCACAGATGAGAGGTCAAAAGAGATTACCCAAACCCATGGAGGCAAAGTGAAGCAACGAGATGAGATGTCCCCAACCCGACACGAATGCAGACAAGTGCCATGTTCAAGAGTGACATACTGCCGACGACAACGACGATGGTTCCATTTTTTCCCCCACCATTTCTGGCGAGTACCCCAATTATTTTTGATAACAAGCTTGAAGGGGATAGCATATGCTTGTGATATAATTCCGCCCTTCGGGCGAATCCATCCTAGTGCATTTAACGAGTCCTAGGAAGGAGGAACTCGGAGAACGTCATTTCGACTAGATCCGATGTCATCAGGGTTTAACGAGTCTGACAAAGGAAGAACTCGGCGTCTTTTCACGTTTAGAGAGTTTGAAAAGACAGCGGAAAAGAAAACTCCACAGGTCCCTTTTCGTGAATAGTTCCCCAGATCCGAAAAGGTAGAAAACAATATCCGGGAAAACCTCCTAGTCGCGATAGGCTAGGGTATTCCTTTTTCGTAATCGATCCAGCCCAGCCCGAAAAAGGGTTAAACTTATACTGGGTGAATGTCGATTCGTGTCCATTTTTAACGAGATCGAAACGACAAGGGCCTCGGCGATCTTTTCATATTTAGAGAGTCAGAAAAGAGCTGAAAGATGACTCCAGAGTGACTTTTTCGTGTATTTACCGAGTCCGAAAAAGTATAAAATACAACTCGTTTCCATCTTTTAAATCGCAAAAACCTGTTGCTGCACATACCAAGCAAGCGTAAAATCCATTTTCGACATAGCATATGCAAATATTTGATAAAAATAACTTTTAAAACTCATTTAACGTCGAAAAAGTTATAAATATGTCTAATTGGTAAAAATAAAATTACTTTTACTATTTACCTTGGTAGAAAACAACAGTGGTCCATTTGGAGCAGAAACTTCCGTCGACGATTGCGACCAATCCAGGCAACCATTCAGCTTCTCGTCTGTCACAGGTAAAAGGCGCTCCCTTGCTCTATATTTTCATTCATTTTTTAATGATTTTCCCTTAAAAATCAGTCTTGTATGGTCATTTTTTGAATTTTAGGGCCGCGCCCATTGGCGTGGGTATCGGGCACGGACCCGCGCCAATGAGCTATTTTTAATAAAGAGCTCGCGCCACATGGCGCGACTGTTAGCAAAACAGCCGCGCCAGCGGCCGAACCTTAAATTTCGCCCAAAATTTCGATATTTAGACCAAATTACTTGGAATTTGAAGCTCATCAAAGATCTAACCAGGGGTTTTTGGCCATGTGAATGCAGATAATCACTCAAAATGGCAATCGAATGGAAGGAACGAGAGCACGGAGAAGAGGATGAACAGGCCATGCAAAGCCAAGCTTGCATGAATGCACTTAGAGACTGTGGATTGAAAAAGTTCTTCCTCACGCCATGTTTACGAGCTCAGCCCGAGCTCCTCCAATATCTAATCAATATCTGGGATGAAAATGAACAGGTGTTCAGGTTACGAGACCAGGTGTTAGAACTGGAGGTCACCGATGTTTATTTCATCACTGGATTGTCCCGCAGAGGTCCAATCCCTGTACTGACTGGAAGCAGACCATCCGGGGAAAAGATGGAACAGGTAATGGCACGGGTGTGCCGAGGGGCACAAACAGGATCAGGAAGCAAGAAGGTAGACATCCATACTATCCCCGATCTAGCACTGAGAGTAGTTCTCCATACCATTACGCGGGCTGCTGGGTCGCAGGCTCCACACGAGGCCACGAAGACTCAACTCCTGCTGGCCTCAGATGCATGGGTCCCCTACTGTTCAACTGGGCAGAAGCAGTAACTATCAACATGAAAAGGCAGCTCACCAGGTGCAAACAGGGGAAACTAAAACAGTTCGGTTATGGTTCCATCTTGGTATCGTTCATTCTGGAACGCATACCAATCTTCCAGGGCCAAGGGGCCGCAGTGGCGAGTCCGATACCACGAGAGCCAAGAATGGCTCGTTGGGCAGCATTGATGCCCAGATCTGGAGGTGGCCAACAGATGTCCTGGAGGTCAGAGTTTTTTAGGTGGTTACGGCGCCAGCTGATTGTCGTGGAAGACTGGCCCTATTCAGGAACTGACTTTACTGGGGACCCAGATCTCCCACTACCAGAAGGAGATGACTGGGACGAGGAGCTGGGTAAGACCTCATATTTTTGATTTTATGTTTATATGTGTTTTTTTGTTAATACACATTCGTCTTAACACAGTTATATATGCATGCAGATGTAGGACCTGAGAGACCAGTCGGGATGTCTCCAATCTCCCGGAGGACACAACTCGCCCATGATATTCAGGGGGAAGGCATCGGAGGAGATGATCTGATCCAGAACCTCGAGGGAATCGCCCACGGGATCCCAGACTATGCCCGGCTAGCAGACGTACCGATGGCATACCAGCGCCACACGGTGGGAGTTCCGAATCAGATCCACCAAATCCTGAGGCGCCTAGTGTGTGCAGTGACGTGCTATCATGAGCACCATGCGGATTAGTCCTTAGGATTTATACCACACCTATTTTTGAGAGACATAGCATCTCCGGATGTACTAAGACAACTATGTATATTTTTTTAGTCTTGTGATGCACACTGTGCAAACATTTAGACACACATATATATATATACATATGACTATTTTGGATGAGTCTTTCTTTACATGTGATGATGTTTTCTATATGTCATGCAAATGTCTAATACAGATGTAATCTAATGTATCAGTTACATAACAAACGACCCAATGCGAAATGTATTCACACAATGTATTTAATCACACATTTCATTTTTACGCAAGCTTAAAAGCACACATGAACACACGCATATACAAACTATGCTTGAAATGAGGAGGACGGGCATGCCTCCCAGCATGATGTCTCAATTCGAGGTGCATGCCCCCCAAGCTTCAGTCCATTGAAAATGGAGTGAAGGTTCAAAACAAAAAGTCGAATTGAACATGCTCGTGTTTCATTATTTTAATGAGGTTGACACACTTAAAAGAACTATCCTCAAACAACTTGTTTCATGTTTTAAGGAGCTTGACACAAATGAAGGAACTATGCTCCGAGATCTTGGTTTCATTTTTTAAAGAGCTTGACCCAGGGAGGAAACCGTGCTCTAACCGACTTACATCAAAATGAACAAGAAGGCGGTGCTTCCAAGAGTTCTACTCCTGATGGAAGGGAAACATCCTGGAAGTCAGGACCCAATGCCCCCAGTACATTATGCACAACGGCATCATCACTGAGCACAGGCACGGGTGGATAGAAACCAGGAGGGGGTGATGGCGGACCAGATGCCATATTAGGACCAAAGAACGAAAGCTGATCAATGGTCACAATCCGTCCTTCATGTGAAAAGCACATTACGCGAAAGAGGGAGGAGACAAGTGCTCCCATGGCATAGGTGTAATCGCGCCCCAAAAGCAGATTGAAATCCAAGGGGTATGGAATAACCATCACATCCGTATGGACGGTTTTACCTCCCAAAGTAACAGGTAACCTTGGAAGGATCCCCAACGGTTGACTCGTTCTTCTATTGAATGTCAACAGATTCTGCGTAACGGGCACAAGCGGCGGCGAACCGAAAGCTTGCCAGGTAGTCGAAGACAGAATACTAACAGAGGCACCTTCGTCTATAATGGTGCTGGGTACGACCAGACCAAGAGCCTGTACTGTGATCTCGAAAGGCACATAAGACGGAAGGCGAAATCCTGCAAATCGATTCTAGTCAAAGGAAGCGATCAAACTACTCGGAGGGGCTACCATCGACAAGTGAAGGTCTTCCCTTGATGTTATGGAAGAAGAAGCATCCTCCATGACCTCCATCTCGAAGGCGGGAGGGATATCCTCTGGAGCCTCCATCATGGGAGGCAGAGGAGGGGCTTCTTGAAGTAGAGGGACAGGAGAATCTTTCTCCAAGTCTGAAGAATCTGAAGAGATCAGAAGGACATGGGGGGTGTGAGGTCCACTCTCGACAGAAAATACCTGGTGCACCGTGGACGGGCCCAGTTCAACCGATCCTATGACCAATGGCTGGTCAGGGACGGATTCGTGAATTTGAATTTCTGGGGGAGTGGGATCGACCAAGGATGACTCTTGACCAATCGTAGGATCAGCTGGCAGAGGACTCAAAGAAAGCCGATTATAACCAGGTGGAAGGCGTGGTGTAGAACCGGTCGGGTTGTCCAAAAATCGCTTGGCTTCATCCATATAAGGACAAAGGTGAATGGCATGGTGCCCTTCACACAACTTACAGGGATTGGTGATCTTACCCTGCTTCTTAGGAGCCTTATCAGTACCAGTTGAAGACGTGCCCCCAACTTGGCTCCCGGAAGTCAAAGGCAACGGCGGATGGCCATCGGACCATGCTTCGAGCACCTTGGGGATGCCAGGGCAGTCTCGAAGAAGATGGTCTCCCGTGCACAACAGGAAAGGGAACTTGACTTTCCGTGGAGGGTTGGAAGGTTTGTCAAGAGGAGATATTTCAGAAATAGTGGCTGCACTTTTAGCCTCTCGCTTATCAGACTTCTTCTTCTTTGTCTTCTTCTTCTTCTTCTTAGCCACCTGGTTACTTGAATCCAGACTTTCACCAGGCGAAGTAGAAGAGGAGGATGCAGAAACAGGCGAAGAAGGGGAGAGGTCCACCTTGGAATCAACATGAGGTTGTTCAGGTGGAGGAACTGATTGAACAGTAGTGGAGACATTCGGGACAACAGAGGTCGAGAACAACCAAACAGGCAACCCAACAGTTAACCCAGGAAGGGACAACGTCGCCATGTAAGGAGCACCAACATTCCCAAAAGGAGGAAAATGACCAGGATTCCCTTCTGAGGGGATTCCTTGGTTGGTAAACTCTGAAAAAGTTGCCATCAAAACTCAAAACCACACATGGGCTGAAAAAAAGAGTTAAGACACACGATCAAACGGTCAACAAGCAAAGTCTAAACGGGTGTGTAATCGTGGGCGATTAATTTTACCACATTGGAAAGTAAGAAATTCTACCTTTTCATGTTTTAAGAGTCGAGAAACGATAAAAAGATGACTCTATCTCTTTCAGAGTTGACACAAGCGTGAAAGGACAAGCGCTTGACGGTCTTTTCAAGTTTAGGGAGTCAGAAAAGACCAAATGACTGCTCAGGAAAAACTAGGCACAAAGGGTGTACCAAATATCCGTGAACCGCAATATACACCTTGGTTTCAATAATGAAACAGAAATCGACCAAGGACTTTCCGTACGTGCAGGTAGTCTCCCCGAATGCTGTGTTCGGTGTATCACGGGTATAGGGCGGCAGACTCGGCTTCCTGTGGATAAAGGATTGAAAACCTATAAGGGTCTCCCTTTATATACGCGACGGTACGGGGAGCGCAAGTCCGTACTAGTGCTGTCTAAAGCCAACAGGCGAACGACAGCTGCTAGGTTTAACGACACCGGAACACGTCTCTAGCCTAGACCTTCTAAATATGTTTCGTTAAGTTCCAATGCTGCCTTAGGTTAATTGAATAAATTTTACAGTTGATCTTCAATTAAGTTTCAATTTCCAGGCCCTATCGTATGTAGTGTCTCAAAAGACTCCTAAATGCAAGCTATATGCCACAGTGCAACATTTCGTTCGATGAAAACTAGCTAAATAAGAGTTGAGAGATTTTATACAAACGAAACGAACGGAATACAAACAACAATGTCTCTAATGCAACTAATGCAATTGAAAACTTTTCATTCAAAACACTAATCACTAGCGATATGGAAAAGATCACAATTGGCACTAATTAACAAAAGCAAAAGAGATTTTTTTTTTATTTTCAATGTTTAATAGCTAATGTGCACTGAAAACAAAAGGAACAATTTGAGAAATGATATCCAAGAGAGCGAAACAAACAAAATTCACTCAACAATGCAAGCAATCAGATCCCCAAATCGACCAAAGTCTCTCAAAGCAAAGAAGAGACTCAAAAGCTCCCAATGGACCGTGTGATCTAGGTCCAAAGCAAGGCCAGACGATTTTCGAATGAAGGAATGAACAATCACCCAAAAAACGCAACAAAACAATCAAACACTGCTAAGAGGATGTGGGGAACCAATCAGCAAGTTGACAGGACAATCAAGACACCAAAACTCCCAAGGAGGGCTCGATACACTAAGCCACTAGATGCCCTAGGGCTCGAAACGTGAAATCGGTAGATAGAAGCAAACAACCAAAGGACAGAGGTGAATTCCCAGTCAAACAAGACTCCAACACACTCAGGCAGTCATAAAATCAAGAAGAAAAACACTGGTCAAATCCAGAGAGCTCAAAAATGAGAAAACTCAAAAAACCTACAGGGGTGGCGCGACTGTAAGTGTGAAACTGGCGCCAGAAGTCAATTGGCGCGGGCTAGACAAAGGCAACATGCGCCAATTGGCGCGACTGTTGGGTTAAAAACCGCGCCAGTCGAGTTTCTCAGCAAAAATTAAAACCAAGCTACTCCAGAAGTAGACCAATGCAAGCTAAGCAAACCAAGAAGCTAAAATAATGAAAGAATCCAACCCAGAAGGTTCATCAAGCAAGGAAAAAAAATCAAAGCGAAACGATATAAATGAGACAAGGAAAACCGGACGCTCCCCAGTGGAGTCACCAATTTGTTGAGGAGGTAAATCCCCTCTGCGGACAGAGGCGATCCCTACTAGCCCAGCAGGGGTCTAGCAACAAACAAACAATGCTATGACGCAAGCTCCTAATTATGAATGAAAGACTTGGGATAGAAGCCTACCTGGATTCCAACGCTATGATCTGAAGAAGAAGTGTCCCCGTCCTTCAGCCCTGGCAGATCACAATCCTTCCACGATCTCCGCGGATGAACACTTGCACATAGAAGAAACGAACAGATACAAGCATAGAAACCAGCATACGTAACTAAACATCAGTCAGAAAAGACATTACTCGCATTAACATGATGGAAAACGGAGTGGAACCATAATCATAATCATCTATTAAATAATAAACGAAGAAAGATTACAACCAAGTTCTGACGTCGCAGCCTCCTTCGAACGGGTCTCCGGTCGTCCACGTCTCGCAAAGCTCGCCAAGGAAAGGGAAAACCTCTCCGGAGTCTCGTGACAATGGTCTCCTTACTTGAGTCGGCCTTAAGGGAAAGAGAGGATTCTTTACAGCACAAAGGCTCTTGGGAATATGGAGATATAAAGCTTAGGCACTTCAAGACTAGCTTGCCATGGGATTGAGCAGGCTTTTATAGATGGGGAAGGAGGGAGTTGGGATCCCTATTATTATGGGATTGGCCCTATCAACAAGGAAGGTTCCATGGGAGGTGGCAAAACCACTTCCCCTCCATAGAACTCCCATAGCCAAACCTCCCAACTCAAGATAGGCAATGGTTTGTGAGTTTGTTGGAACTCAACTTCCGCCATCCTTATTTAAAAAACAGTCCCTAAATTGGGTGGCGCGACTGCTGCTCTATGACAGAGCGCCAGTTGGCGCGACCTCTTTGCAGGATTTTCCTCATTGGCGCGAGTACTGAACTGCCTGCCCGCGCCAATGCTAAAAGGGATGTTTTTCATGATTTTAGCAAGGAGATGTCTCAAGGGCAAATAAAGCTCATGCTTAGAGGAATGCATTGATGATGTTTTCAAGGCATGACAACGTTCACAGGTCACGAAATGGGTCCTCCATTGTGCGGGACGGGGAATGGTAGGGACGGTGACAAATTACTGTGTAACAATTACACTAAAGACAAAGAAGAGAAGGGTAAAACCCCTTTATCTGGAAGAATGAAAGGGAAAGAGTTCTCAAAAACTCTGTTCCAAACTTTGCATGAGATTAAAAGAGAAATCAAGGAAATGAAGAGGGAAAGACATGAAGGTCCCTCAAGAATATCTTTACATGAAGAAAGCCCTAGTTCTTCATCTTATGTGTGCAAGCACTCAGCTACATAATCAGATCTACAACATTACTCTATGCCCATATTTACTGCAAGAGAGATGAAGGAAGATGATGCACCAAAGGAGGAGACTTTGAGTGATTATATTCAAGAGTTTGAATCTCAATCTTGGAGAATGAAGGAGCACTTGATTTTCCAAGAGTTTTTCCAGCTCAAGGAGGAAAGGAGATCCAACGGGTACAATAGAAGGAGGAAAGGTAGACTCTTTCTACCAAATTTTGATGTATCCTCCACATGCACAGCCTAGGATTGGATAGATCAGCTAGACTCTTATTTGGATCTACATCAATTTTCAGAAAATGAAGCCCTTAAAGTAGCAGTGCTGCATCTTAAAGGTAAAGCTTATGCTTGGTGGTTATTTGAATCCTTTTCATTAAATAATGCAAATATATCTACTTATGCAAGATTCACTAGGATATTAGTGAAGAGGTTTTATGTAAAACAAACTGAAACATCTTTGATCGAGCTAGCAAAGCATGAGCATGCATAACCCTTGCATGAGTTGTAAAGATCTGTTATGCCAACTCCACTTCAGATTTCTGTTGAGGGGGATAAAAATCTGTGTGATACTTTGTCAAGGGCAAGATCCCCATTTCATGAAGAGATTTCTTCTCAAAGGGAAGTCATGGAGATTCCTCTTTCAAGGGAATACCAAGATCTAAGGTCTCTCATTGATAATGAGGTATTATTGAATATTCATGAGGATAAAGAACATGAGGGCAGTAACAACGCTGTCACTTCAAAAGAAGAACCATTACCACATGGAGATGGACATGAAGTTATTTCTTCAAGGGAAGGAGCTTTTGCATATTTTAAAATGGTTCCCAAGGAGCATCATGTGACAGTAGTAATGGGAAATAACACCTTGCTCCAAGGAGGAGGAGGAAGGATGGATCAACATCCAATGATTAGGAGAATGCACCCTTGTTTATTTCAAAGGGTTTCTATTCATAAGAAGGAGACCGATTTATGCAGCAAAGGGAGGGACACATCATTCCACTCATTAATACAGTCTACTTTAGATCTTGATGTCTCTTTACATGGGGGCATTCCACCAGGGAGGCCCCCTCATTGGAAGAAGAATAAAGTGTTCTCTCAACTTAGTGCAGCAGTGACATATGTGGCTAAGGAAGGAGCCTTGGGAGAAGCTATCCCAACACTAAGAACCATTGATGGGTTCCAAGGAGAGATGATCAACTTTCTAAGTTGGACATTGCCATCTCCCACTCAGTTATCTATGTTGGAAAATGAATCAGAGATCTATGATGACATGAGCATGATATCAAATGGCCACTCCATAGTCTTGGGGCAGAAAATGATATCTCTACACACAAAGAATATTTCTGAAGAGGAAAACAGGGTACCAACACTCTTGTATGCATGGGCCAAACTATGGAAGTTTTGGAAGAAAGTGACCTTTCAAAAGGAGGTTTACTTCCATGGACTTCAATCTTGTCTTGAGCAAGATCAACTACAAGAGAGGCAACAAAGATGGAGTAACTTCACTCCAACATGTGACTTTGGCATTCAACATGTCAAAGAGGAGAGCCATGATATAACAAGAGATTCAGTTCATATTTCTACAACGCTGTCATGGTTGGGGAGATTAGATCCATATTGCAAATCCCAACTGTTGGTGGAATATTCCAAGGATCTTCACACATGCATGATTCTTGATGACCAGCTATAAGATGAGGGATATTTAGTCCAAGATGGAGTCATCTATGATCATGGTAGGATATTCTTATCTAGAGCCTCCAAGCTCAAGGAGAAGTGACTACAAGGAGCCTATGAATATTTCTGCTTCAGCCACATATATTCCATGAAGCTCAACAACATCATCTTGAGGAGCTATTATTGGGAGGGTTTTGAAGGAGGACTATATCAGCATTGTCATAGATGCATGTACCATGTGGAGATGGAGGAGCAACATAACTCTATGGAAGAGTTAAATCAGCCCTCTCTGTTGGAGGATTAATCCATCTTGCGGACAAGACCGATCTCCCTAGTATTAAAAGTATCTAGCAACAAACAACCAAATAAAATAATCTTTCTCTAAGCATATATGATCCATGAAAAGCTCCATTAAGGTGTTAAGGACTTACCGTTTGTCCAGTGCTTGTTTGAAGTTGTTGTTGTCCCTTGCGCGATTGAAGGAGTTTTCCTCATAAACCTGCAGTCACAAACAAGAAAAATATTACATAGCACCTGTATAGAAATCATCATAAACCATGCTTATCATAGTGATCAAGGAATCTATGAAATAAACCATTGATTGAAAGCTTATTGAGAAAAATGAGTATATTTGTATTCATTTTAGAAGAAGAAAATCCTTACAACCTGAGCCTTGATGTTGCACAGGACTTTCTGGGGTCCGAAGCAGGAATATCCTTTACTTTGATAAGCTCTGCACTCCTCCAACCAAGACAAATAGAGGTATGTAATATTTCCTCACAAAAGTCTTAATTAATTGAGTCTGAATCTCAACAGCACTTAACTTCAAATATTCTAAAGCTTGAACTCCCCTTGAGGCTACCGAATGCCTCTTTTTATAGTAGAATAGAGGAGGTTTTATGTTCCAACTATGAAGGGATAGAATCCTCCTTCAAAGGGATAAGCTCCTCACATCAAGGGGTTAGCTCCATAAGGTAAGGGATACATGCACCTCATAAGAGCGGTTCTATCACCGCAAGATATTTTCTGGAAGCTTCTAGAATTCACTTTTATTGAGCTTTTTGGAAATTACTTGTGCCTTTTTGATCTTACAGGGGTCCGCACTTTTAACACAGATAAAGTGCATTTAGGTACGTAAGATAGCTGAACATTGGGTGCGGGACCGCGAGCAAGATATCGAGAAAGTGTGATACCAAAGTTTAGGAGACTTTTAGGAACTTTTCTCTGATTTTCAAGGTTTGACATGAGGAACTGATATGTTAGACTTGCAAAGGGAGAGGTATGAGTAATAATGAGCTCATACACATAGAAGAATGTCAGGATGACAATTTTTAGTGTAACAGATTGCCCTCTAAAGTGTAAAGTCTGGAATAGATGATGTTGAAGTCTATCATATATGAAGAGTGCAGTACTTTATCATTTCAAGGATCATCCTGTGGTCACCCTAATCGGAACTTGTAAAAACATTCAATGCAAAATTATATATACATCATCGCTGAGGTAGGCATTCCCATAATCAGATCAAAACTAACTAGAGACTAATTCAAATTTTTCTGATACAGGAATGATTTTGGGTACATCACAATATATACATGCGTAGACACAGTATGGACACATCCATCTGTTTGTAAATAGTCTATTGTATAAATGATAACAAAATTCCTCGCATCCTGGATGGTAGAAACTAGATCCAGGGTCTTGATTTCCGCGTCTCAAACTAGTACGATTCTATCCGTGTGAATGAATGTGTCGAAGTCGAACATGGTAGAAACCACTTGATTACCAGTCAAAGATGTAAACTATTAACAAGTGTGAGAGTAACCACCAGTAATGTCAATGGCTCTCAAAGTACCTAGTAAAATCCATGAAATGTGAATGAATGAGCTGAAGTCGAAAAAGTCACGGAATCATTCGATCGAAGATCAATGATGCAACTTGTCATCGAAGGCGAGAAACCTGCCATTGAGGCATGCAGATTTCAAGGTACTGACGATTTCTGGATCAAATTCCTAGATAATGAGCTGTCGTTGATAGAAAGCGATCTGTCATAGGCAAGCCCACATCACGAAATCATAGATCAAGTTTTGAAAATATATCGGCGAGGACTGACTCAGGGATGGTCATAAATGGATGACAAATATTTTGCAGATGAATGGTTTATTTAAACTGTCCTCTTGAACACATAACGACACTGCAAATGGCTTGGTAGCATTTGACCCAAAGCTAATACCCAGAAACCAGATGAAGACTTTAAAATGAGGTTCGATTAACTGTTAAGGAAAGGATTTCCCAACCCAGGTGATTGAAAGTGTCGTGTTCAAGAGTGGTTAACTAGATTTTCGAAAAATCAAAATACCACAAACAAGCCACTTTTCTCTCTTTTCCCCCACCATTTCTGGCAAGTACCTCTTTATTTTTGACAAGCTTGAGGAGGATAACATTTTCTTGTTTATAAGCTCATCCTTTGGATGAGTCCAACTTAGTTTAAGATTCGAACCCTAAGAAGGAGTGGTTCGTTCCTGTTGAAAATTAAACATGACCTTTACTATTAAATTTTAACAAGTCTAGAATAGGAGAAACTCGATGTTTTTCAATTTTAGGGAGTCAGAAGGAAAAACTTAAGAAAACTCCATGGGTGTACTTTTTTGTAAATTTAGTCTCTCGAGCCCGAAAAAGGATAAAATAATGCGAGAGAGAACTCTATTGACCGCAATTATTCAACGTATACCTTTTTCGTAAATAGTCCATTTCAGTCCGTAAAAGGGGTAAACTTATACTAAAGGGACAATTATTCATTTACTTTAACAAGTTCGAACAATCAAGTACTCGGCAATCTTTTCATATTTAGAGAGTTTGAAAAGGGCTTAAAAGAGAACTCCAATGTTTCGCTTTTTCGTAAAATTTTGAAACAGTCCGAAAAAGTGATAAAAGTATGCTCTTTGTTGAAAAATGGTCAATTCTCCTGATAAATCCAATTTCTACACAAAAACTTGAAACATTACACATACCTGTTTAAAATAAGTAAAAATGCTTTCAAAATACCCTTTTTAAAGTGAAAAATAAATAAATTAAAAATTCATCTATTCGAAAAAACTTATAAAAAGGACTTTTTCAACTTCATTTTTACCGTTCAAGTTCAGAGTGAAAAGTAGAAGCTTTTGGGTAAAAAGTTCCTGTGAAGATTCCGGAAGATCCATCCGACGAAATCGAGAACTGTCAGTCCCAGGTAATCCATGACCTCTTAATATTTCTTTTCATCCATTTACAATTCTCTTAAGGCTTTAGCTTTCATTTTTTAAGGGAAAAATGTGTTTAAGAAACTGCCCGCGGGGGTCTGCAGGCATAACACACAGTACCTGCGGACCCCGACCTTTTCTATATAGAAAAAAGGTCGTGGGTCCGCACTTTAATTACGGAATGTGTGCGTTCCTACGCACTGTGTACAAAGAAAAAGTGCGGTCCCCATGTAATTGAATTTCAAAATCAAAATTTTCATTTGCCGCCCAAAAATTTTCAAATTAGATTGTTCTAACATATCTTTGTATGCATTGTAGGATTAGCAAGATGTTGATTTTGAGAGAACGTGAGCATGAAGACGTGGATGACACCACGATGCTCCATTTTCCCACAATGCAGGCTTTAAGAGCATGCAGTTTGTATAAATTTTGGGCCATTCAGGGCGTGAGGGCATAGGTAGACCTCCTGACATGGCTGGTAAACAGGTGGAATGTGCAGGACCAGTGTTTCATTATTGGCAGCCACCGGCTCAAAATTAAGCTGGAGGATATTTATTTTCTGATTTTTTTGTCCAAGAGGGGCGAACAACTTTCCTTGTTTGGGACTAGGCCAGGTGGCCAAACTATCGCTAGTCTTCAACAAGAGTTCTGTAATGATGAAGCAGACCCCAGGGACAAATGAATTGATATAAAAACTATGATCCATCCCGAGCTGAAAGTGATTGCATTGACTGTTACCAGACTGTGTGGGAGTGCTGCACTGCATGTGGCTACTAGTTCCTAGATGCGTATTGTTGTAGACTGTTTCTGAGGCACCATTTTCAACTGGTGCGAAGTTGTGTTGGCCAACGTAAAAGGCCAACTGACTAGAGTGAAAAATGGCAAACTAAATAACTTTGGATATGGATCCATCATGGTCACTTTTTCTCTAGAGAGCGTACCCATGCTAGCTCCGCAAAGTATTCTTGTTGATGTTGGTCGACCCCGAGAACCTAGGATGGTTCATTGGGTTGCATTGATGGCCCGTCACGGTATTGAGGGCACTGAGATTGTTCGATTTACTCCTTCATATTTTCGTTGGCTGGACTTCCAACTTTTTGTCATCGAGGACTTTTCGTATGCCGGGATAGACTTACGCGGCGACCGATAGATGACTCTCCCAACAGGGGAATAGTGGGATGAATCAGGTAAAAACATTTTCAACGAATTCTAAATTCTAATTTTTATTTTTTGATCGTCTTGTCAATTAATAACCAAAAAGTTTTTTATGAATGCAGATGTGAGTCCACGGTGACTAGCCCATCTCCAGCCTTATTACAGAAGACAACCAGTTGCCTCCGCACCAGCCCCAGTAGGCCAATCAGCGGAAATTTTGTCTGATTTAGAGCATCATCTAGAGCGTCTGACTCTAGATATTTCAGAGACTAACATAGATGAGATCCCACTCAGATTGCAGAGATATGTGATTGGTGTTCTAGGACCTTTTAGGAGGTTCCTATGTAGGGTGGCTCGGGCAGTGGTTTCTTATCATGATCACCATTAGTGATGGGATGATCGTGTTGTAGACTCATATTTTTGACTTTTTGTGTTACCATTTTGCCGATCATAAGGTGTTTCCAACCTATGATCGAAGATGATGTATATGTTTTGAAAACCTTCTATACTATGATATATCACTATTTACCGGCTATCTGTATACATATTATGGATGTTGTTTGTTTTACTTTTTTTATCATTGCAAATGTCGATTTATCATACTAGAAGCAACTGCGTATGCTAACATATTTAAATGTCTTGGAATATGTTGATATTCAATGTAATCGAATTCACGTTCCAAGAGACGAACTCTTAAAAATAACTGTAATAACACTAGATTTCTAATGGCATAAACTCGGTTCAATTGTAATACAACAAGTTCAGAATCCAACCTAACAATCAAACTCCGAATTCCAAATGATATGGATTCAGATAATAACTCAATCAATGCACTATATGATCCAGGTGGATATCGGTGGCCACCCACCTATTCCATTTGGACCAGCACCATCAATTCTTACAGCTTTTCACATTCAACACAACTTACTATTTTTAGCAGGTTTTTGGGTCCTCCACTCTCGGAGCCGTTTTGGGGACTTAATGATCCAGGTGGATATTGGTGGCCACCCACCTATTCCATTTGGACCAGCACCATCAGTTCTTTCAATTTTCAAGTTGCAACAAAACTTACTATTTTTAGCAGTTTTTCGGGTCCTGAACTTCCAGAGCCGTTTTGAGGCCCTAAACGACAGTTTTTGGGTATCGTTTTACTAGTGAAGTTGATCATCAAATTCACCCCGAAGTTGTATTCCTCGGATAGATCTTTCTAACGAGCTATTGAGCGCATCAAACGGAGATCGGGTGCCAAAGTTACGCCCCCGGGAAGTTGAACCACCAATTTACCCAAACGGGCCCCCACAGTTTTGGCGCCTCATTTCCTACGGTTAGGTTTTTGGACGTTTCGGATTCTACATTGTTTCTCAATAATAAATAGGCCCTCAAGCCTCATTGTAACATAGTTCAGAGGTCTGTAACCATCACATCTCTTCTCAGAGATTCGCTTCCAGCACCCTAGCTATTTTATTTCCATTATGTCTGTAAGAATATTTCTGTTATTAATGAAATGACACATTATTTCCGCTGCATCTCTGTATTTATGGTTATGTGTTTATTCAGTTGCATTCCTACATAAATCTGGATCAGTGGTATCAGAGCGGGTCTGGTCTTTCTTTTTTTTTCTTTGCATGTCCCCAACGCGGTCAAGGTATAAGGAGTTGGGGCTCGATCTGGTTGAACCCTTGCAAGATCAGCCTCGCAAACCCCGACGACCTCCGCAGGAAGAAAAGAAAGATGAGGGAGCGAGGAGAGATCCTATCAAAATCTTTTGCTCGAGGCCCTCCAAGAAACAAAGGAGGAACGCGATGATGGATAACTTTGCTCAAATCCTTCGCGACTGCCCACATGCCAACATGCATCCAACGACCACTACTCACGGAGGTGCCACTCCCTTGAGTGCGGAGGTAAACTTTGAAATTCCTATATTTGAAGGAAAAATAGATGCAGATGCCATAGACAGATGGTTAAATTTGCTGGAAGGGTATTTCTCAGTCCATGACTTCTCTGACCGAGAAAAGATTATTTTTTCACTCCTCAAAGTTGCCCCCCATGTCAAAGACTGGTGGGAAACCTACCGTGAGCAAGAGGGCGAAGGGGAACCCTCTCTATTCTCCACCACACCCACTTGGAATTCATTCCGACATGGCATCAAGGAACAATATTACCCCGTGGGGAGCTATGAGGACAAATACATCCAATGGGCCACGCTGCAGTAACAAAAGGATCAAGATGTGCACGAACTGACGAATCTGTTCCATACCCTGCGCACAAAGTTGGGTATTAAAGATTTGGAGAGACATTTGGTGCTCAAGTACCGTGGCTGTCTACACAAAAACATTCAGGAGGAAATGGAGTTCCTCGACATTACATCACTTGGCATGGCATATCGCTATGCCGCCAATATTGAGAAGAAATTTAATCAGAAGAAGCGAGACTTTGGATCTGCAAATCTGAAAGGTGCCCCCAAACCGAAGAACAAGGGGCAAGGCCAAAGCAATGCGACTCAGAACAACAACACAAATCCAAAGAAGGACACAGGGAAGTGGTGTGACTTTCATAATAGCCCCACTCATAGCACAAACGAGTGTCGGGCCAAACAGTCTTTGGTGGCCGAACTAAAGGCACCCGAATCAGATGCATTTTTTGATCCTGAGTTAGAACCAGACAAAGGCAATGACAAAGGGAAGCAGGTCATTGATGCGGATCCCAGTGCCATTTTTTCCACCACCAAGATCCAGAAGGAGGGGGAGCGCCTCTTCCAGTCGCAGATGTGGGTAAAGGGTTCTCCGCTGCAATTTCTCGTCGATAGCGGAAGCCAAAAGAACCTAATTTCAGCAGAGGTCGTGAAGTAGCTCAGCCTTCCGACCATAGCACACCCACAGCCATATACCATTGGGTGGCTCCACCCAGGGAGAGATCTCTACATCCGCCAGCAGTGCCGCCTTCCATACAGTATCAAGCCATTCACGGATGAGGTATTGTGTGATGTTGCTCCTCTTGATGTAGCTGATGTATTATTGGGCCAACCATACTTGTGGAGGTGACATGCTATGTATGAGTCTAGGCCTCGTGCTGTTATTATTACTTTGGGAAATAACTTGTACAGGATACCAGAGGTAGTACCGCCTCCTGTCATCTCTTTGACTACTGCAAAACAACGCAGTAAGATTTTTTCCCAAACCAGGAAATTCATTTTCCTTATGACTCACTCACAGGGAAAGAAGAATATTGTGGCCACAACCTCAAAACAGGGCTCCCTTGCATGGCTGCAGCAGATGGACAAAGTTATGGAGGAATACGATGACAATTTCTCCTCACTCACAAAGGTTCCTCTACACTGTCAGGACAAGCACTCCATTGATTTGACTCCCAACGCACCACCGCCTGATGTTGCCATACATCTTGCAACTACACATACAGAATCCAAACATGTACTGTCTAAGGCTGATAAAGAAACCAAATTTACTAAACACATCCAGCATGTCCACCCGTAGGTCCATGACATCTTCAATACATCTAATACTCAGTTCAACAGAATTTGCCTCATCTCATGGAGGATCTCAATGCAATGGGGACCATTGCTTCCTAAGGAGGGAGGAATGATCCAGTTGGATATCGGTGGCCACCCACCTATTCCATTTGGACCAGCACCATCAATTCTTGCAGCTTTTCACATTCAACACAACTTACTATTTTTAGCAGGTTTTTGGGTCCTCCACTCTCGGAGCCGTTTTGGGGACTTAATGATCCAGGTGGATATTGGTGTCCACCCACCTATTCCATTTGGACCAGCACCATCAGTTCTTTCATTTTTCAAGTTGCAACAAAACTTACTATTTTTAGCAGTTTTTCGGGTCCTGAACTTCCAGAGCCGTCTTGAGGCCCTAAACGACGTTTTTTGGGTATCATTTTACCAACGAATTTGATCATCAAATTCGTTCGGAAAGTTGTAGTCCTCGGATAGATCTTTCTAATGAGCTATTGAGCGCATCAAACGGAGATCGGGTGCCAAAGTTACGCCCCCGGGAAGTTGAACCACCAATTTACCCAAACGGGTGCCCACAGTTTTGGTGCCTCATCTCCTATGGTTAGGTTTTTGGACGTTTCAGATTCTACATTGTTTCTCAATAATAAATAGGCCCTCGAGCCTCATTGTAACACAGTTCAGAAGTCTATAGCCATCACATCTCTTCTCAGAGATTCGCTACCAGCACCCTAGCTATTTTATTTCCATTATGTCTGTAAGCATATTTCTGTTATTAATGAAATGATGCATTATTTCCACTGCATCTCTGTATTTATGGTTATGTGTTTATTCTGTTGCGTTCCTACATAAATCCGGATCACTATACTCGGCAATGTTATTCGTTGTTTGACCAAGGCTTTCACCATGCATGGATACTAACTCATCAGAGGGTGAATAGATAACCCAAGCTGCGGAGGAAATGTTCCGTGTACTACGAAAAGCACCATCAGCAAAACCAATGTAGGTTTGAAGAGACGTCGACATCTGTAAAATCAAGAGTAAAACTCAGATAAGTAGGAATAGTGATAAAAACACACTTCTAAACTAAGCACGCTTTTCTAATCTAAAACACACCAGCAGTAAAGAAATCTAATCTAATAAAAAATCTCCATACCAAGTTAAGCATAGTATCGCTTCAGATAAAGTCCATTTCTGGGTTTATCTAAAGGGACACCATCAAATCTATCAGCTCATAGGCCCCTTTAGCTAGCTTTCGCTTAACAATGAAAGGGCCATGCCACATGGGCACGAATTTCCTAGCTCATAGCTTATCGTTTGCTTGATCATAAACTAAGACTAGGTCTCCTTCTGAAAAATTTCGAGGGGTAACACTTCTGTCGTACTGAGCTTTTATTCGTTTAACATGAGCCTCATTTTCTATTACGACATTTCTTCGATTCTCATCCAGTTGAGCTAAGTACAGGAAATGTTTCTCCTCCTCAGACGTAGCTGGGAGTAATTCTATGGCTAATTTCAGTGACGAGATTTCGCATTCAATCAGCAACACAGCTTCCAAACTGTAAATGAGTTGAAAGGGAGTGAAACCATTTGATGTTTTTACTGAGGTGTGATATGCCCAAAGTGCTAAAAATAACATGGAATGCCAATTCGTTTTGTGAATACCAATAATTCGTCTAATCATGGTGACTAAAAATTTATTTATGGCTTCAACCAGACCATTGGCTTGTGGATAATACAGAGTGGAACTATCATGACGCAGGCCAAGTTGATCTGTCAGTTCAGTCATCATGACATTGCCAAAATGACTTCCATGATCTGTAATAATGGCTTGAAGAACACCGAACCTAGAAATTATGTGATTAAATACGAAATTTGCAGCAGTCTTGCCTTCAGCCGAAAATGTAGGCATCGCCTCAGCCCACTTAGTAAAATAATCTATGGCTAAGATAATATATGCATGCCCCCCACTCAAGTGAGGGTTACATGTAATAAAATTGATACCCCATTTCGCAAAAGGACCAACAGCAATTATGGGATGAAGAGGAGCAGGTGGCGCGCGCATCTTACGATCAAAAAGTTGACAATTGTGGCATTTCCGGACTACATATATATAATCTTTGAATAATGATGGCCAGAAATAACCAGCACGCAATATATTTTGGGTTTTGGCATACCCAGACATATGACCACCACATGCTCCAAAATGGCAATCATTTAACACCTTTTTAGCTTCTTCATGAACAAGACAGCGTCTGAAAACAAAATTCGCTCCCCGACGATAGAGTGTTTCACCAATAATATTATACTATTGGGATTGGAAGCGTATTTTCCGTCGCTGAGATTGTGAGATTTCAGGCCGAAAAGATTGGGTTTGGAGATAAACAATAATATCTCCATACCATGGATCTAGAGTACTGATAAGAAACAGAGATTCGTTCGCAATGGGCTCTTCTGCCACAATTTCAGTATCAGTAGAGGGAAAATCACACATCAGTTCCACAAATACCAAATATTTCTTTGCCTTAGATTTTTCAAACTCCAAGTCAAATTCCTACAGGATGACTATCCATTTGGAATACTTGCCCCCTAGCAATTGTTTTGTCAAAATATACATCATAGGGTTGCAATCAGAAATTACCGTGGTTTTACGTAACAAGATGTAGTGCCTAAATCTTTGGACAGCTTGGATAGATGCCAATGCCAATTTCTCCACATGTGTGTATTTGATCTCGGTCGGATGCAAATTCTGACTAAGATAGTAAATCACATGTTCAGTGTGAGGTTCATATTCCTGAACTAACACCATCCGAATGGTGGAATGAGAAGTAGCGAGGTACAAAATGTAATCCTGGTTGTAGTTGGGAGGATGCAATAACGGTGCATGGGTCAATGTGTGTTTAAGTGCATCGAAAGATCGATCAGTGATCTCGTCCCAAAAGAACAGAATGTTATGTTTCAGCAACCAGGTAAAACCCTTTGTGAGCTCGGTATAGTTAGGAATGAACCGACGTAAAAAGTTTGCTTTCCCCTGCAAACTTTGGATTTGGCGTAAAGTCGAAGGAGGAGCTAATTTAACAATAGCTTCGACCTTCGACGAATCGATGCGAATGCTTGATTTCGAGACAACAAAGCCCAGTAAACAACCCGAATCTACACAAAAAACACATTTGTGTGGATTCAGCCTAATTTTATAATGCCGACACCTCATAAATATAGCTCGTAAGTGTGTGAGATGGTCGGCCCTGTGTGATGAATGAGCAGGAAAATCATCGAGATACAGCTGCACAATGTGCTTAATGTCATGAAACGCATAAGACAATTCCCTTTGAAAAGTTGCTCCAACATTCTTTAATTGAAAGGTTAGCTTGCGATAAGCAAACGTCCCCCACAGACAAATACAAGTTGTTTTTGGCTGATCAGCAGGGAGTATGTTTATTTGATTATACCCAGAAAATCCATCCATAAAGGAAAAAATTTCCCTACCGGCACAATCATCGATTATCTAATCGATATAGAGAGTTGGATAATTGTCTTTGGGACAAGCTCGATTAATATCCCTATAATCGATACATACTCATATCGTTCCTTGTTTTTTAGTCATGGGAACAATATTTGATACCCAATCCGTTAAGGGAATTGTATAAATGAAACCTGCACGCAGTAATTTTTCAACTTCTGCTTTGATAGCAACATCTTTTCTAGGATGTATTTGACGTAAACGCTGACGAACAGGTTTGGCATCCAGGTAAGTCTTGATTTCATGTATGATGATTGACGAATCAATTCCTGGCATTTCTTCATAAGACTAGGCAAACACATCATAGAATTCTTGAAATAGGGCTTTATAAGCTTTAATTTCATCTTCAGTACAGCAAGCACCTATATGAATGTTTTCAATTATTCCTGGTTTTACTGAAATGTCAATTGGAACCGTTCGAGAAATATTTTCCAAATTTAACTCAGAATCAGGATTTTGCAATGGATTCTGGGGTTCTTTGACCTATTCAGTAGTAAAAATTGAATCGAAATCATCTTCAAAATGATCTGGTTCAGGTAAAAATGAAGATCGGTGATGCATATCTTCCCATGGTAAATCATCAACAGACAAAAATTCACGAATCTGCTCATCATTATGAACAATATCCGAAAATGTCGTTGTGGCTGAACTGGATATAGAAAGTGATTCCTCATGGATCCCATTCATTGGATCAATTCCGGTTGAAGAGGTGTCAGAAAGTGACTGTACAGCCTGGTATGCAATTTCAAATGGACTCAAAGGCATC
This sequence comes from Pinus albicaulis, assembly GCA_034641835.2. NCBI lineage: Eukaryota > Viridiplantae > Streptophyta > Pinopsida > Pinales > Pinaceae > Pinus > Pinus albicaulis. Next base: position 1,634,631,912 of record CM076584.1, read on the forward strand.
ATGCCATCAATTGAATCTAACTCGGAGTTGGAAGGTATGATCCAAGGATCATCAAACATAATAGTATCTGATGAAATCATGTGAATAGTTGCAACAGCAGGCGATACATTAGGAGGAGGAAAGGAAAAAGTTCCTAGTAAACCAGAATCTTTAACCAATCCCACTCCAACATCCTTATAAGGGATAGCCGCTTTACCAAGCTGCTGGATTGTTTCTGTAGAGGTTGGGTCGGAAGAAAAATAAGTTAATTGATCTATTGTGATGATCTTTCCTTGATACGGAAAATTTATGAGTCGAAAGACCGAAGAAACAACAATAGTCATCGCATAAGACCAACTGCAACCCAGAAGAAGGTTGTAATCTAGAGGGGCATCAACCACTTCCACATCTAGATTTACAGTTTTACCTTCGACCCCTATGGGTAAATCCTACAAAATACCAAAAGGGTGGAAACCTCGACCATCAAAAGCCTTAATAATCATCGGAGATTGGTTAAGTGTAGGAGAACCAAGTGATTTCCAACACTAAATCGACATAATACACGTTGAAGCCCCCTCATCAATCACATTTCGATAGATTGGTCTATTTTTTACTAACACCGGTATCTAGAAAGCCATTTGATGAGGTAGACAAGGTGTACTATTTTCTAAATCGAAGATTATAAGATTAGAATCCTGAATATCTACAGCTCCTATAGTAGACAAAAGCAATTTACGCTGTGCTGGGCATGATTGTAGCACTTCCAAAGCCGACATTGCTGAAGGGGAAATAGCTAAGTCTTCAACAATGTTGTAATTATGAGTAGCTCTCGCATGTGTATTGAAAGCTGATTTACAAAGAACACCTTTAGCAGGCAGTTTGATTATTAAGTTTGGATTTTGTTTCTCAATCTGTAGCGGACCAGAAACAGGAGGAGGTGTAGTTGATGCATTTACATTAGAATATTTTGCTTCTTTCCCATCAACAAGATTCTTGGTACCATAATCTTGCAATTGCGTCGCAATACTTACATGAGACATCATCAAAATAGGTTCTTCTGAAGGAGTCGAAGTGGAACCAACCATCTTGCTATCTTGAGTCGGAAAAGGATCCTTCAAGACAACAGGTTGTTGTGAACCTTTAACGAATTTTGCAACCTCTGCACGATGTGGGCATTCCTTAGTGAAGTGATCCTCGTCACAAATGTAACAAGGGTAACGAGGTTTGCACTTTTCTTCATTGGATTCATTTTTATCATTTTTCTCTTTTGAATTCTTCTTGTTTTTACTCTTCCCTTTCTTTTTACCACCGGATTTAGATTTAGCCATAGATGTCTCTACCACATGAATGTCGACAGAAATTTCGGGGGAAGATTCTCCTTTCGAGGAATCTGGTAAATTTATAGTAGGAGAAGAATTATTTGAATATTTCTCCTTACTTTTAGTATTGACTGTACCAATCATGCCATCACCAGCATGAGACCCTGAAGGAGCAGCAGCTATCTGAACTTGTTTTGGAAGGTCGGGGATTCTTTCGTGTAAAGTACCTGACTGCATGTAAATGAGGTCAAGGTACTGAGCTTGAGCAATCACTTGCTCTTTAGTAACAACAATGGCCTTAGCTACATCTTCAGTGATCTTGGTTAACAATGATTTAACAAACCATTCTGCCAAAATTTGATCTGGAATGTAAACTTTCACCAAACGCCTTCTCCGTCGCCATTCATGAATATGATCAGAAATATACGTAGACGAAGATTGCTTAAGTGAAGTTAATAATTCCGTGCCATTTTCGTATCTGACAGGAAAATGAAAATGAGTCAAGAAGGCAGTTTCTAACTGACTGAAATTATGAAATGAGCCTCGTGGTAACTCAATGTACCATTTGGCTACAAGACCAATAAGAGTTCTTTGGAAAAGACGTAAGCGAATCGAATCATCAATAATTGAATTAGACGCACACCAGAGGTGATAATTCATGATGTGATTTGATGGATCCTCTCCTGACTTACCTTCGAATTTCGGTATATCACTGTGCAACTTATGTGGCATTCGCGGCCAATACGGATAATAGAAAATTGGATCATTCGTAAGGCATGTCAAATTAGGTAAATCCAAAGTTTCAATAAATGGTAACTGACGATTAGGGTCATGAAAACCTTGAGTAGCCAAAGCAGTTCTAGGAGGAGGATACCCAGGATAACTAGGAATTGGAGTTGCGTTAGGAATTGTATAACCTCCCGGAAAAGCAGGATTAACCGGACCAAACTGGGGTTGTTGAGGCTGCTGATAAGTGTAGCCAGGGTATGGTTGATACTAATAATTTGGATTTTGTGAACCAGGACCGAATTGAGGATATCCCTGGTACGGTTGATACGTGAATTGCGGTTGAATTGTGACAACTGTACTCGTACCGGCTTGTCCTCCAGGCATCTGAACCGAAGTCTGAACGAAAGGCCCTGACTGGGGTATAGAGACTTGAGGGATTTTCACGGATGCAGGGATAGATGAACTTGACGTTGTAGATACTCCAGAAATAGGTGTTACAGGTTGGACAGACGTAGCAGCAGTTATAGCAGTTTGAGGTGGAGTCTGAGGTGTACTAGGTGCAGAATGCTGAACAGAACTAGGTACAAGAGTTTGAATAGTAGGCTGGACAGGTTGCTGGGTTGGACTAGAAACCAAAGGCGGTCCAGGTTGAAAAGGCAACTGCACATTAGGCTGCATAGGTTGTTGATATTGGGATGAATCCCACACCATATTAATTCTGGGGTATTGTCTCGCAGAAGGTTGAACATAAGGACCATAACCTGGTTGAACGTAGGGTTGATAAGTAAGTGGTAAATTTCTGGCTCCTTGAAGAGATGACTGACTAGAAGGCTGTTTGTAACCTTGAGTTGGGTACTGACCTTGAGGTTGATAACCCTGAGGCGCGTACTGAAGCTGGGGTTGATAAGGACCCTGAGGACCATATTGAGCTTGGGGTTGACCCTGGGGTGTGTACTGTCCTGAAGGTTGATATCCTTGAGGTATGTACTATCCTTGGGGTTGTCCCCCAAAATAATATGATTCCACAGTTTGTCCTGGGAAAAATCTACCTTGAGGTTGACCCTTAGGTGGTAACTGACTTCCTGAAGGTTTCCCCCCAGGCGGTAACTGACTACCTTGAGGTTGCCCCCTAGGCGGTAACCGATTTCCCTGAGATTTCCCTCCAGGCGGTACCTGACTGCCTTGAGGCTGCGGATTTGGAATATTACCAGACATCATAAAAATTTTATCTGCGTTCGACGTTTCAGTTTTAATTCCACTTAAACTAGATGATAACACGCTTTAAATCGGTTGAGGAGTTGCCCCCAAGAAAGTACCAGACAGAGCCTAATATCCCGAAGGAACAGAAGGACCACCATGTAAAAATGATTTCGGTGTCTGGGAAAACATGGATGACTCTCCTGCCAGAATGGATGATGGATAATAACCTCCGGGTGCTGGATGAAATGGAACTTGAGGTGGAGAAAAAGCAAGACCCGGATTCTCTAAAAAATTTGTTAAGGATAAGTACCAAGCAGTAGTTCGAATAGGGCTGTAGAAAATTGATTCACGTTCCCTAAGATTTAACGACTGAGGGGAATTGTGAAGAGATAACTCTTCGTCTAGATTAGTAAGCTCTTCAATAGAAATTAGTCCAGATGGAGGATCTTCAGTGACAATATTTATTACCCTAGGTGAACCAAGATCGCTAGAAGTTGGCGAAATAAATCCCGAAGATGTTTCCAAAATAGAAGGTTCAGTTTCAGGTTCAGAGATTTCAGGTTCGTCAGCCCATTCACTAGTAGGAGAAATACTACCAGTAACTTCAGAAAATGAAATCGGTTCTTAAATGTGTTTTGTTATGGGTGTTTGATAATCAGGATGAACCGCTATGGATGAAGTTCCAACTTCTACTGATTTAATCCTACCGCTACTAGACGATACCAAAGCACGAAGTCCTTCAAGCTGACTTAGTGTATATTCAGGGGGTTCCCTTGTAGTCTCCGAGATTGTCTTGGCAATTCCGCCACGATTAAATATTTAACTAATCACACACAAATAGAGAAAATTTCAATGAAAACACCTAAGGCCTCTAAAAAAAAAACAGCTGAACCACACGCTTAAAAATCTAGGAGTTCAAACCACACACAAACAGTAACTTCCCGTACAAAAAACACTAGTTGGTGATGAAATCTAACTTAGCAGAAATTTAATACAGAAAGGGCGGTTGGAACAGTTACCCCGACAACCTGCTTAATGAAACAGACTGGCACAAGTTTCCTCACAAAACCATCTCGTGTGAAGATAACCCCCTAGAGAGTCCAAGTGAATCTAGTCAACGTCTGCTCCAGGTACAGTGAGATCTTTCCTTCACTGTCACCTCAAGATATAATCTTAAGTTTATGGACACTAAGGTTACGAATAGTAACAAATATAACTGGGGGAACAGTCTACGATCCGATCCCACGCGCAAGGGCAGAGTAACAAAGCTCAATCCCCTTGAAGGTACCTCGACATGGTTAATCCAAGGTTTACCAACAAGTGACCCTACGCTCCTCGAAAATGGTTAATATGAGGTTTACCATTTGTAATACGCGCAAAATCTTCTATCTTCCCCAATGAAACAAAATTGATTGTCTCAAAGATTCGGACATGATCTCGTGATTGACTTCTTTAAGCGAAGCTTCCCAAATTATACAAATTACAATTGGGTTTATTTCCTACCGCAATATTTGTCTACTTGTTTTTTTTACTACCTTGGAGAGTTAATTACTCCCTACTCTAAGATACTAGCCTAAGCTATGTTGGTGATAAGAGCCCTAGAAAATAAAAATATTGCTAGATGAATTTTAATTAAGTGTTACTTTTAAGAGCTATTTCTTAAGTCAATGGGTGTGGAAATGAAACTCTGATGGTGTGAAGAATCGACTTCCAAAACACTAAAACTGCACCTAAAAATAATAATCAGATCGTTTCCTTTCAATGAAATTCTAATTAAGGAAAAGTTGGAGAATGCAATTATTTTAATGAACAATTCCTTCTTTAAACATTAAGATCAATTGAAAGAAAATATTTTTTTCTTTTCAGCAATAACTCCAAATGAAACAAACTATCAAAGCTCATAAAAAAAATCCTTTCACTTTCATAACTTGAAGCTACAAAACAAGTTTTCTTCAAAAGAGATCTACAAAATTCTATGAAAAACACTCAAAATTATCAAACTAATTTTGAGATCTACAAATTTTAACAATCTAATTGAATTAAAGCTTTAAGAAATTTATTTTTGAAGAAGGTTTTACTTAGCTATTCAACAAACTAAGGATATATTCATTCAGAATAAAAAACAAATAAAAAACACTCAATTATGTTTTTATAAAAAAATGAAATTCAAAAACCAATAACAAATTTTCTTGTCGAAGATTTGCAAAGAAACAGGTAACTCTATTTCTTAATAAAGGATAATTTCACAATCAGGCTAGATTCATCAAAAGACAAAAGACCAATTTAATCTTAGGTACTTCCAACAGTCAATGCTTCGAATCGCTACAAATACCAAGCGAAAAACAATCCAACACGCAAAACTTCTAGAAAATCATCAAAACATCATACTGCTAAGATTCGTTCACAGAAAGTTTTTGACAGAAACAATCATCAATCTGGGTAGACACCAAAAAATCTAAATCAAAATAAATATAAACTAAAGGAAGAAATCCAAAGGCTTTTCAAAATTTTAACAGGGTCTGCAGGCTTGCAGAAGTAACAAGTGCAGTACCGCACTGTTTACTAAAGCAAATATGCGAAACTACCCGCATTGTGAAAAGAAGACAAAGTGCGGTCCTAGGAAAAATTAGAGAAAAACATAAAAGATCTCAAAATGTTCAAAAACAGAGAAAACCTACGCTACCCAGGTAGATGTCTATCAATCAAAAACTAGGAAAACGTTTCCCCAAATCAAAATAAAAGAGAACCAAAAACAATAATTTCTTTCCCCAGCGAAGTCGTCAATTTGTTGGAGGATTAATCCGTCTTGCGGACAAGACCGATCTCCCTAGTATTAAAAGTATCTAGCAACAAACAACCAAATAAAATAATCTTTCTCTAAGCATATATGATCCATGAAAAGCTCCATTAAGGTGTTAAGGACTTACCGTTTGTCCAGTGCTTGTTTGAAGTTGTTGTTGTCCCTTGCGCGATTGAAGGAGTTTTCCTCATAAACCTGCAGTCACAAACAAGAAAAATATTACATAGCACCTGTATAGAAATCATCATAAACCATGCTTATCATAGTGATCAAGGAATCTATGAAATAAACCATTGATTGAAAGCTTATTGAGAAAAATGAGTATATTTGTATTCATTTTAGAAGAAGAAAATCCTTACAACCTGAGCCTTGATGTTGCACAGGACTTTCTGGGGTCCGAAGCAGGAATATCCTTTACTTTGATAAGCTCTGCACTCCTCCAACCAAGACAAATAGAGGTATGTAATATTTCCTCACAAAAGTCTTAATTAATTGAGTCTGAATCTCAACAGCACTTAACTTCAAATATTCTAAAGCTTGAACTCCCCTTGAGGCTACCCAATGCCTCTTTTTATAGTAGAATAGAGGAGGTTTTCTATTCCAACTATGAAGGGATAGAATCCTCCTTTAAAGGGATAAGCTCCTCACATCAAGGGGTTAGCTCCATAAGGTAAGGGATACATGCACCTCATAAGAGCGGTTCTATCACCGCAAGATATTTTCTGGAAGCTTCTAGAATTCACTTTTATTGAGCTTTTTGGAAATTACTTGCGCCTTTTTGATCTTACAGGGGTCCGCACTTTTAACACAGATAATGTGCGTTCAGGTACACAAGATAGCTGAACATTGGGTGTGGGACCGCAGGCAAGATAGCGAGAAAGTGCGATACCAAAGTTTAGGAGACTTTTAGGAACTTTTCTCTGATTTTCAAGGCTTGACATGAGGAACTGATATGTTAGACTTGCAAAGGGAGAAGTATGAGTAATAGTGAGCTCATACACATAGCAGAATGTCAGGATGAAAATTTTCAATGTAACACTCTCTTTCTCTTTTTGAGGAAGGGGATAGATCTATGCACCACTCCATTTGTTTGAGGAGGACTATTGGTGAAGAGAATAATTATGTAAATCATGTTTTTTTTTCTAATTGTATGCATTATTTTACTATATACATGCAGGCCATGACTCCAAAGAGTAGTGTTGTACCTTATAAACTTCATGGCCAACTTTGGGCCACAAAAATGTATGAATATGACCACTCCCTTGATGGACAAAGGGAGATTTTGGAAAATGATGGGTGCTTTCCTAAGGCACCAAATATATCTCACACTTTCAGCCACGGTGAGATGATATGGGCAGCACGTAAGTGGTGGTAAAACCACTTACAATATCACTATCTGATGCAGTCAGGATATCTAATGCACTGGTTCCACTTGTGGGACTATGATCCACCTCCATCATTGCATTTGATTATTTATGTATAACTAGTTATGATCCTTCATGATGTTGATGCTCTTATCCTTGCTGGGGACATAATAGGAGGGATGACGCATTGGTTGGATGTGTCCATTGGGAATGAAAATTCCCATATTTATTCATGCTTCAAGAAGAGGATGGAGCATTATATGGATGCTACACTATATCTCTTGTTTCTTTATGTAAAAGGCCATATGTTTGGCTTATGTCTTTGGGAGAAGCCTCTCACATGGGAGGATTTGTGGCAAGACATGTGTTGCTTGACTCATGCTTAGCCAAAAACTATTATCTTCTATTATTTTCAAGCTTTGGAGAAGCTTATGATAGCAAGAAGTTCGTTGGGTGGCCACTTATTGTATTATGTTTTGAGGCAGCAAGAAGAAGAACAATGCTGGTCTCAATGGAGGGACTATGGTCACCATCCAATACATCATATGACACTTAGTCCATGTTTCTTTTCGAGCACATATGGTGATGATACTCTATTCACTATATGCATGGAAGATTGGGCAAGGAGGCTCCCTAGAATCAATGACGGGAATCATAAGGTTCCAAGTATATTTTGGCTTCATGAGGACTATATTATTGCAGCCCAGGATTAGCAGCTCCACATTTATCATAAATGGAGAGAGAGACAGTGTAAGTTGAACAATATTACCTCTCATTTCTAGCCATGCAACCCCTATACGTTGCATAAGGAGGGGATTGGTGATTGTTTCTATGAGCTACCAAGGATGGCTCACTTTGTTTGGATGATAGCATGGGGATTGGAGTATCTGATGGGGGTTGAATCACCCATCATTTATCATCTCTCATGCCTTAAGAAGGCCAATGGATAGTATGTGATTCTTTCCATGTATCTCCCACTTCTTCATGATGACATCAATTTAGGTTATTCACCAAAGGCAAACTTGTATTCTTGGAATGAGACAAATCCATTGGAGATTTTGCAATGTCCTTGTAAATTGCTTGAGGACAAGCACCATTTTGGAGGGGAGGACTGTAATATTCCTAATTAGTCATAACCTAATTGGAATATCCATTTTTTCTTTTATTTCCTTGCTTAAAGAGTAAATGTGTAAATGAAGTTCATAAAACTCCTAATAAAGAATAAATCAAGGCCAAATGTGAAAAAGGCTAAATCTTGGCTATGTAAGCAAGCACCCTTAGGTGTAAAAGGGGCTGGATATTTTTACTATGTCAACCTTGACCAAATCTACAACATTGTCTTAGAGGAGGGGCCATCAATAAGGCACATCGAAATTCTAGATGGAGATGGGTTGTGTGAAAGAGAATATTTCATTGAATATGGTTTAGGGTTTACAAGCTCTTAATATATATAAGGAAGGGGATGGAAGCTGCATGAAGTGGTTGTTGAATGATATGATATTTTGATATATTGTCTGTATATACCATATAGCTCTCTTTGGTTGTTTAGCCTAGATTGCAAATGTTGTTTAGCATTGGGATATCCTGTTTAGGAATTCCACCTCTTCCCATTGAGTAGCTCTTGGGAGAGTCTTGTATTGCATAGTCCATTATCTGGCTTGAGGCCAAGATTCTCCTTTCAACTACAACACAGATCATGTTGATGGTTTGGTTGTCTTTGCAAGCTACAAAAAGTGGAGGCTAGATCTATTCAGATCTATATAATTTCAGTGCCCTTTTTTAGTGGAGGAGGCTTCCACTCCAATTGGAGGAGTGTATTGGAGTGCTTGGGCATCGTTTTCTAATCTTGGCATGTGGCCAACTATTATATATACCATACAATGCATTTTCTCTTCCAGATCTACGTTATTCCTGTAGGTGTTGTTGCAAGGGGTTTTGGTGCACCATTTGGAGAGTTGGTTTACAAGTGTTGGGGATCTTCCCTTCACTTTGAGATCCATTGGAAGAGATCTATGCATTGTATATTTTAGATCTGATCTGCATATTTCTGAATACTTTTGAATCACTGAATATTTCTGCAGATCTGCATTCTTAAATCTTATATCTACTTCTTGTACTTGGTGTAATGCTCAAAACAACAAGGGGATCTGAAATAGGAGCCTTTCTAGTGTATGGATCTGTTATGGATCTGAGTTTTGATACACAGATCTGCTCTAGATCTGACATATAATCAACAACATTTTTCAGCCTAACAAAATAACATTTTCAAGGCAGTTTCAATCTATACATGTGGATGCAACACCTCTTTTAAGGGATTTCCTTCTATTCATGACTTGTATTTCCAGCTATGCATCTTATGGGCCTCATTATACGTCTAATTTGCTGTTGTAAATAATTTTGAAGAGCATTTTTATTGGCCTCATTTTTTTCTTTAGATGAAATGTGTTGTTTTAATGCATAACTTTTTAGTATTGCTACATTTCCCATTTGGGGATATTACATACAAATTTAAAATAAATACTCAAGAGCACCATAACATTCTAACTCCAGACAATGAAAGGGGACCTCCCCAAGATTCACTTGGTTTTCTAAGTTCACTACTACTTGTACAAGTAATCAACTAACTATCCACATAGAGAATACATGAGGTACAGACAGTAGTACCTTAGCTTTGTTAATGTAATATCTACCATTAAAGGTGGTTCCCATGTTGACTTAGTAGTAAAACAGATAACCCATGTGATGAACATTGTAAATAAGAAGAACAAGACAGCTGCGGTGAAAGCAAACACGATAAAGAATAATTTATGGATCTTTGTCAATTCTTTGATTGACAATCCTACATTTGAATCCCAAACCATGGAGACACTGACAAATCGTCAGAACAGATTTGGTTCAAAGTGTGAACTCCCTCAAGAGTTTTTGAAGAATGTTGATAAATGTGGATTTGTTGAGAACATATTATCATGGGAAGACTTAAACTTCATACACTCTTTTTTCACATCTCTACTCAAGATTCCTTCATTTCTTATTGAATTCATTACTCCTATTTTCAAGGCAACCCATAAAAGTGGGCAGGTATTATCTTTATATACCATGCTTGAGTATGAATCATGGAGAGGATATCTGGGTGGATCAGCATCAGGATGGACCATAAAGTACTATAAAGGTCTTAGAATAATTACGTCTAAAGAGGTGAAAAAATATTTTAAAAATTTGGACAAACATAAAAAAGACTTCATGTGGATAAATGAGGAATATGGAGATGCAATTGGATTGGCCTTTAGCAAGAAGAAAATAGAGGTCAGAAAGAACTAGCTAAGACATTTTAAGACATGAACATATTTGGACTAGAATGACATGCTTATCAATTACATCGACTTTGTAAAAAAGGAACTGATCCTATTTTCCATGGTTGATTTGCAAAGATCCATCCCATCCATGGTTGATAGTTTGAAACCAGGGCAAAGGAAAATATTTTTTTCTCTTTCAAGAGAGATTTTGTTACGAAAGCAAAGGTTGTTCAATTCTCAGGTTATGTCTCAGAGAATTCTGCTTACCATCACGATGCAGAGTCTTGCTAACACAATTATTTGAATGACACAAGATTTTGCTGGAAGTAACAACATTAACCTCCTTTCTCCACATGGGAAATTTTGTACCAAAGCCCAGGGTGGAAAAGATCATGCAAGCACTCGATATGTTTTCACATGCATGTCACCAATAACACGCTTCTTGTTCCCAGAAGATGATGATGTACTATTGGACTACTTGAATGAATATGGCCAAAAAATTGAGCCAATGTGGTATGTGCCAATTATTTCAATGGTCCTTGTAACTGGAATGTGAGGGAATTGGAACTGTTTGGACTTCCTTTGTACCTAACTACAACCCAAGGGAATGAAATAATATGGATACGATAAAATGGTTTTTATATCACCATAACTAGAAAAATTAAGTATAAAAATAGTTTAAAAACAAAAAATTCTTCAATGTTTAAAAGCATGTTCAAACATACAATCAAACAAAGGAAAAAACACATACAAAAAACCAGATAGTAATCATGAACAAGCTTCATCTTGAATTATGAACTATAAAGAAACTTAAAAAATGTGACACTACAAACCTGGTCAAGTGCACAAGCAAAAATATCCTGGACATGACCCTGGTTGACAAGTTGTATTTCTCATGATGCAAGAGGATTTGTACCCGTGTTGCCAAGTCATTCAAAATCCATAATTATCTATACAATAAATACAAGTAATATTTGTAGAATTTTTTACTCTAAGATGCATTCTTATGATAATGTTAGAACATATGTTGACAATGTCAAAACATACTTGAATAATCTCCTCTTCATTTCAAGAACAATTTATTGGAGTCGCCTGAACTTGGAACAAGCCTCCCACGATCTGAAAGAGTAGCAACTAAGTTAACAGTGACTTTTTGTTACTACGTTGGATTGAGAGAGGTTTGATCCAATATTAAATTGCTCCGATAAATTATTCTCTACTAAATAGGGCCAAGCACGTGAAGTTTGAAGCTCTTATGGCCCCTCCCCCCCTTTACATCACTCTCAATTCCCCAATACCCAATCTATATTTCATTTTTTTACTTTCCAGAGGAGAAAAAAAATATTCAATAACTAATAAAAAAGAAATGCAACAAAAAGTATGCAAGAAAATATTGAAAGTGCTTGGCATAAAAATAGTATGATAATTGAGTTTTTATATAACGCAAAAAAGGCTCCAAGTATGGTAAAAGTTTTCTTATAATAATACAATATTTTATATTATCAAATTTTTTGTCTGTTATTCCTATTTATAAAGCTCCTAACTACATCATCAACATCATTGTGCTCTACTTCTGTGTTGGCTTGAGGGGTCCTGATCCAGGTTTAGAGGTTAAGGTTTGCGAACAAACCCCTATACTACTGGCCCTTTAGGCAATGACCTGCTTTCGCAGGCCAAGGTATCACCCAAAGTAGTATGGGTGGGTGTCGGAACCAAGTTTCTGCACCCTAAGAGAGAGTAGGTAATCACGTCAGATCTGTGTTCGCAGCCTATCAGGTTCGCACAGAACAAGTCTATTCACAGGTTATTTAACAGTATAATTTACAATTACTCATAACAGTGTTATTACCATGCATTGATCTAGTCAGTACTTTCACATCCACGTGTGGATCATCAATTATCAGCACATAATATCATGAACACATTAAATAATAGATCAAAAATAAACTTATGCCAAAAATAAAGGTATTTTTTAAAGCAATATCACAGATACCTTCGTAACTCAAATCAACCACACAGATACATATGCATCTCAAACAGACATAACAGCTTTGCATAAACAGTAACATAATAGATCCAAATAACACAGAGATACTTTAATTACATCTACATATATTCGCATCAAATACCAGTTACAACCCAAAATACCACCTACGTAGACAGCCAGCAGGATCCACACACAACAGGATAGAGGATCTCCACGCACACAACCAACAGAAGTCCTTACCCAAAACCAACCCAAACATATCTAATAGTTCGCACGTGGCATTAATTCAAATTCATGCCTACCTTTAGACTCTAACTTACCTATCTATTTATACCAACATGGTCTAGCAATCCTATGGTCTGCAAACCATGGTTTGCAGACCCTAGGTCTACCCTTTGACCCATTTACAAAACATTGGGGCTTTGACTTGCCTAAAACCCCTACACAAGACTGAATAATACCAAAATGTACAAAATTCACAGCTCAGGGAGCGCTGCGCCAACAGGCCCCCAAAACAAACTTGTGATTTGTCCCGAGTCACTGTGGTGGTGGGCTCTCCACCTTTGCTTGCAACAGCCTGATCGCATCAACCAGCTCGGGAAGAATTCCTTCACTTTGTGCAGTAGCATTATGAGCTATACCAAATTATGTGAAGTTGGTCCCGTTGTGGAAACTGTGATGCTCTCCAAAATCTGGATAAGTTTATTTACTGCAAGATCAATGTCCTGGGAGAGCTTGAGGGCTTTATCAGCCCAAGGTTTGAGGCAGTCACTGACGGTCTTCTTCTTCTAGTGAAGTTCTTCAATTTTGTCTCTCAAGGTGTGGCTGGTAAGTAGTCGTGCCAATCATTGAGTAGGGATCAAAGTAGGCATCGCTGCTTCCAGCTACTCAAATTGTTTTTCTTTCTGTCACAACGCCTTATTGATCTCACAAAGGAGAGGATCGCATTGCACTTTGGTCCATAGCTGCATTCTTGTTTCCAACAGTTTGGGACCTTCAACAATCTGTCATGTGATAACATTTTTAGCCTCTGTAACGAATGTGACTCGTTGGGCCGTTACCTCTGGCAGTTTTTCTGGCTACAACTTGACCTGTAAGTCCACAATCTACTCCTCCATCTACGTTTTGATCACTTAGATCATAGTTTTGAGGCCTTTTATGCTGCGCCCAACCCCTCAATCTTGGCCTGGGGGGTGGAAGAAGTTGGAATATCTTTGGAGACATCTACGCAGAGCCTACTAATGAGGTGCTCCAACTCTGTCTGTTGCGCGGTGGCGAGGGTACATGCATCCTATACCTGGGAAACTTCAGCATTTTTTTATTCAAATATCTTGTACTGAGCTATTGGTGCGCTTGATGTTCTCGATGCTGGATTTCTTCAAATAGGGATGCGTGAAGGACCTGTAATGATCATGTGACGGGAGGGATATATCTAACAACACCTCTGCGCAGGCCTGGACTTACGCTCCTAAGTCGAGTGGACTCAGTATGAAGGCTGCACCCAGGAGAGGGTAGAGGCGGCTTTCTGGTGTGCTGATTACTGCACTGCTTGTTGCTGTAGTCAACCTTGCCTGGATCATGCTGGTTTGCAAGGTATCTGTTTTGAGCTACAGAGCCTAGAGCTCAGCTTGGAGTGTTTCAATTGTGGCTTTTTGTTGCTCTTCCAAAGCCAGCCATTTGTCCTCTACAGCCAAGGTGACCACGTCTACGATCTGCTTGAGGTCATCTTCTGTCAGCGTAACTCTCGTGCCACGTTCTAGTTGGATGGCTCGTTGCTTCTTCCGTTGCCCCTTAGGAGGGTCACTAGTCCATTTGGTACCCTGAGGGGATTCAGCACCTCCTTCGTCCAGACCTTCTGTGTCCAGATCCTGCTGCGAGTCTTTCTGCGAGGTTGGTTCCACATCATTCACAGTACTTGTGCCTTGCTGCAAACCCTTCTTCAAGGCTGCTTCTGTTTCCTTCCCCATGAGTTTTCCTTGCCATGAATCCTTCTGCGCTACTGGTCCCACTTCCTTCCTGGTACCCTGGCCCTGCCCTTTATTTTCTTTGGTCATGTCGGGCGAGGTGAATTTTGTAGCACTTGTCCCTGTGGTGCCCTGCGCGCCTGATTTGAGCCCAATCTTCCATTGGGGAGGCCAGGTCATGATAAATCGGTCAATTTCCTCATCCACAACCATGTACGGGAGTGAGACCCATGCTTGATTCTTGCAACTTCTGACTTGGATGTTATGCATAGTTACCTGAAATTCTGATATGTTCTTATATTTGTCATATACTGCAGGTGAAAAATGCGGCCAGGAATTAGTTGTTGCGGCTAGTCCACTCTAGAAAATGACCCAAAAAACTTGATTTTCCTCAATTCGCTATGCGTCCTTGGAGTCCCATAAATTTTTGTAGTGTGCCCCTTCACACATATCGAGCGTGAGCTTAGGGAGGACCGAATATTCTGGGGCTTCCTATGTGACTAACGCGATGAGAAGCAGCAACCATGAGTAGCAAAAAGAATGCCACTGATCTTGGGCTTCACATACATTTTCTGGGAACTCGTTGCACAAATACTGGGCCCAATTGAAGAAAACCCCCTTTTTCGCACTAGCCCGCCAGCTTAACGACATACGCAGGGATAGTGGCAGCCTAACACTTGCGCATCAGATTTCACGCTAGCAATAATGTACCCATCTATGCGCCAAGGTTGTTGATGGTGTTGATCATGAACCCTTGAGTGTTTCGCAGCACATGGTAATCCTTACACACTTTTTCAGCGATCTTCTGCTCATACTTTTTCCCGACACACAACATAGGGTCTTGGCCTTCCATGGGGAGGCCAGTAATTCGATGAATCAGTGTGGCATCAATAGGGATTCGATCCTAGTTTTAGGTCTTCGTAGTTTGTAAGATCGGCAAGTACAAACGCTGCAAAGCCTACATCAAAGCCACTTTGGAATCAGAGGATCTAGCCATCCTAGATTTAGAGAGCGATCTCTCTATATATGTGTATCTCAAAGATATGATATTTAATGCTTATGATATGATATTAGGCTAGTTATAAAGCACAAGGTTTTGTTTGTTTGGTTGGGATTAATATTATTAAAATGAAGGAAGTCTATTGAAGGGTGAAGGTATAAGTAGGTTGAAAATGTTTCAGCTGATAGGATAAGTAAGAAACAGTGTCAATCCATTGGGCTATGGAGTCATAAAGGATTTAATTGGACAACAAGTTTCAAGAGTGGTCTATGGGGCAAGTCATCTATGTCAATAGAACTCTTTAAGTTGATTTATGGAATGAAACATTAAGAAGTGGTGAAAGAATAAAACATATAAGAAAACAAAGAGCAGCTTAAGATCAAGTAAGGACTTTTAACCTATCCTACTTTTAGCATACTCAAAGGAAAACAAAGAATAGCTTAAGATCAAATAAGGACTTTTAACCTAGTCTTCTTTCAGCATATTCCCAAAAGAAACATTTAAGATAAAACAAAGAATACCTTAAGATCAAGTAAGGACTTTTAACCTAGCCTTCTTTCAACATATTCAAAGGAAAACATTCAAGATTAACATAAAATTAGTCTAATATCAAGTAAGGACTTTTAAACTAGCCTGATTTTGACATACTTTTGAGGGATCTTTTCAAAGAAAATATTGGAGAAGAAATTAGAGGAGAGGGCTAACCATAAACTTCTCTCTAATTCAACTTTAGTTAGAAAAATTTGTAAGAACATTCAAGGATATAATCTCAAGTTTTACTCAGCAAGGCAAGGGCTCACCAACATTCCTTGACTGATCACACTCTATTGAATTATCCTCAAATACACAATTTAGCATAAAACATAAAGATAAAGATTTATTAGTGAGATTTAGGGTACTTGACATTAAATCCTAATCTATATTTGTTGTTCTTTATTAGAGAAAATGGAGAGTATGGAAAACATAAGAAAAATAACAATTTTCAATAAGAAAAACATCACCATTGACATAAAACAGGATCCCATAAATCAACTTGTATTTGATGTTCAAACCAGTTACAATCTTCAAGTCCAGTGAGTCTTTACAGCTTTAGACTTCTCATCTCAGCCTATCTTTCTTCTATTACAAAATAGAGCTTCATTAGCTTCGAGATTTATTTACACTCAATGAGTATTCAAAGACCAACCTATATATTGTCTTCTAGAGAAGTATTTATAGAAGAAATGAGGAGGTGGATTGAAAGAAAAGTCTATCTGTTCAATTAATGTAGAGTAAGTGCTTCTCGACCTTTGAAGGGCCAAATGGAGAATTTCTCCAAATTTTTAACTCTACTAGTTGATTATTACATTAAAGTTCATCAACTTCAGTCACTTTTCTTGACTTTGGGGGTTTTTGGTAGGCCGGTAATTAATTCTGAGTTGTCTTTAGAAATATCTCTAATTGTGTAATTAATATGCACTCTTTTTAGGTGAAATCAGCTGGTAGGTGGCATTTTGAGGAGTAATAGCCCCAATGATGCAGCATTCAGAGGCTTCCTTTATTGATCTATCTATCTTAGTGGCTTTAAACACTGATGAGGCCCTAATCCTTGCTTTAAGGCCTTATAATCATTTTCGGGTCTTTGAACTTGTCCTGCTGACTGTATTCACTGATTTGGCTTTAGTCACCTGCCTTTTGCCTTCATAAATCATTAGTTAAGCCTTCTAATCCTTGTTCCTTTAGGATTTAACCCTTATCTTTAATCATCACTGTATTTTGTTCTTTTGAGCTGAATTAGTCTTTGGCGCCCTTAAGCCTGTTCCTTTAACTATAGGGTTAAACTCTTAATCTTCAACTTTTGATATTTAACCCTTTATGCTGTGTATAAGCCCCTAAACTGTAAAATTAAACTTTTAATCCTTTAACCTTTCATCTCGCGCACCGAAGCTTCTTCAATATTTTAATCTTTAGCCTTTACTGTCTTTTTCTTTGTTACTATGGATGGGAGGTTTTTAGTGCGTAAAAGGGTTTTTATGGCATGACCAGTGCTAACTAAATCATCTGATGAATACTGGTAGCCTTTTCCCTTTGTGATTTGGCCCTGGAGATGGAAAACTTTGGCTCTGTCCCTTTGTGAGCTGTGGACAGGGTTTCCACTTAGAAAACCATGATAAAACTTGCAAAAACAACAAAATACGTTATAAAAACCCTGCGGTGTTTGGAAAAATTTCTTAGGAGGCTGGCGGAGCGGAGGAGCAGTGCAGAGGGGGTGATTTATGTAGGCAGAAGAGGCTTAATGAAGAAAAAGGTGAAAATCTGGTTCAAAACTGGATTTGGTGCGAATTTGGGCAAAGCGGTTTTCGCAATACCGCTGGTGTTTTTCGCGCGACCCCTCGGTAGTAAGTGGTATTGATTTGATCGAACGTGATCCAATTATATCGCACCACGCATCCTCCACTATACCACTAGTTTCGCGTGATTTTTTCATGTTAAACATTGGACAGAAAAATCGCGCGATACGCGATCCACACCGTCGGATGAGGAGGGGCAGATCCGATGGTGGAGATCTGGCGTGATGAGCAAGCTGCACGGAAAGATTTTGAAGTGGGGGACAGGTTTCATGCCACAGTTGGAGGAGTGGTTTACATAATGGATGGTAGGCCCAGCGGGGTTGGGTTTCGAGTTTGATCGGGGCCATTTGATCATATATATCAACAGCCACGATTGACGTGAGAGTTGCCAAATAGAGCAGAAAAAATGTAAAGGAGAAGGGATAGGGGCCAAAGGCAGGGCGTTGGGTAGTGGTCATGTGGAGAGGAAAGGTGACCAGGGGAGGAGGAGGGGAGGGCTTATCGCATCGGCGGGGGAATGGGGGAGCAAGGTAATGTAAATGTAACAATTCTAATGTGACATAAATTTGTGATGTGATGATTGTTAGCATAAGGTCATGGGTGTTAGTCACATGAAGTAAAAGGTTTAAGCGCTTGGGGACTTAAGGCCTTTAAAAGCACGGAAGAGGTTTTTAAGTGTTTTTTGGGGTCTTCTAAGGTTTTTGCAAGTTCTGATAGAGTGAAAAAGTAGGGTTTTAACCAATAAAAAGGGATTTCATGGTTTAAAAAGATTTTTTAAGGGAAGGGAGAGTAAATAAAAGGGAACTAGGGGTTTTTTAGAAAATAGTTTTCAAAGGGAATAGTAGGCTTAACTTAGTGGATTTTTGAAGGGAACAACACTGCTTTTCAAGGAACAACAACACTAAGGAATATCATTGCTAAGGAACATTAGTCTTCAAGAATGAGTAATTTTCTATGAAAATAAACTCTTGAAGGCTCTAGACCTGTTTTAGCCATCATTTGCTTATGACAACAATTTACTGATGGCTAACACCTGAATCCACAAGCTGCCATCATGGACCAAGGCAAACAGTTGACGCACGATTTGGTCTGTAATGTTGTAATGGCCAAAATGTGGCATGCTTAGTAGGTCCAAGAGCCCGAAACCAACCAACCCGCACACCCAGCGCATAGAGACAATATTTATCCCGTCATATCCAATATAATTTTGATGTATAGCTTGGGTGCGAGCTCAGGGAAGGCCTCTAAATTGGCCAAGTCATGGTCATCGAATTTCACCTCAAGAAGCTTTCCAAAGGGTTCTCTATTGACGGGGACCTTGTACGGAGTTAGCGGCATCTGTAAATAAGTGTGCAGGCCATCGAGACTCTTCGGCATGTGTGTTGAGGGCCTGTGAGGCCGAACAAAGGGTGGCATCCAATTGATTGGTTCAACCATCTGGGCCTTTTCTTGAGAAGACAGAGATCTCTTTACTAGCCTAGGAAATCCTGCCTGGCCTGCCACCTGCAGGGACTTCACATTTTGGGGAGAGGTGCAGGGCTTCATCCCAGCCCATTTCGTGGGTTTCGTCGATCCTTGTGCCTTTTCTTTTCCCTTATGTTTTTCCTTTTTGGGCATGAACATGACCTCCTCTGCTTTAGGGTGGACTTCCAGTACTTCCTCGGATTCTTGTTCGGTTGACGTTACAGGCTCTAAGGTTTCAACGGGATTAGCGGACATCATTTTGGTGCAGAAAATGAACTCAGGGTTGCTACTGTCAGAGGGTGTAGGATGCTCAGACATGAACAAAATGAAATAGGCATAGAAAATCTCAAAGCATAAAATTTCCAAGGACAAACCCGCAAAGTACAAACTGTTCAAGAAATATGGAACCCTTTTCTGATTGCTTCTTCTGCTTTTATATCTGTGTGGATGAGGCTCATGAGAAAATTACCATCAAAGAAAAGGTAAAAATTCTTCAAAAATCATCGCATTAAATACAGACTTCGTACTCCTTTCAAAGGTAACTTTTGCTTTTTACCCAATTTTATTGTTCCAACAACTAGTTTTCGCACGTCCTGTGTACAAATGCACCCATGTGCTCCCTGCACACCTCCTGCACTCCTGTCACACCCCTATTCTCTTTGCACACCTTATGCACTATGGACATACCCCTGCATTCCTAGCGCACCTCCCTAGGCCTCCAAAGCTGCGATCTATGCATGCCTTGGCCCTGCCCGCTATCGCCTTCCTTTGTGCACGTATTCTGCCCCATACAGCTACTCCGTCCATATAGTCATTTTATTCGATATGGTTTGAGCTGACTACCATTGACATATCTTGGTACCATATCTCCTCGCAGGGTAGCTAACCGGACAGCTCCTCCATTAGTGATTTCTTTTATCACATAGGGACCTAGACAATGCTGAGAAAACCTCCCTGGGTGCTTTGCAAACTAGCTATCATAGAGGAGGACCAACTCTTCCTCTGAGAATGTCTTTTTCTAGATATGTCTGTCATGCCATACTTTTTCCCAGGCCTCCTGAACTTGGTGATGGAAATTAGCAATGAAACAATCTTCCTCCAAAGACACCAGCTGCGCTAAACGCTCTTCCATAATATCCGGCTCTGCCATATTAGTCAAGGTTGTGATATGTAGACTAGGAAAAATATACTCCATTGGCATGATGGCCTCTTTTCCATAGACCATTCAGAATGGTGTTTTTCCTATTAGTTTCTTGCAGGTGGTGTGATAAGCCCAAAGGATTGATGGGACATGTACGTCCCAGTCGCTATGATCTACATTTCAAACCTTAGTCATTGCTTGCTCCAAAAAAATTTTGAAGGCTTCTACAGCTCCATTCGTCTGTGGATGATACAAAGTCATCTTCACATTATGGATCTGAAATTCTTCTGTCAAGGCCTGTATCATTTCATTAACAAAGTGCATACCTCTATCGCTCATTAAGATCTTCGAATATCCAAACCTAGTCAGAATATTATTAAAAATTAAGTGTGCAATGGTATCTGCAGTACAATCCCTCACAGCTTGTGCTTCGTCCCATCTGGTGACATAATCAGTGGCAGTTATAATGTAGCACACACCTTTCTTCTTTCCTGGTGGATTGATATTCCCCACAAAATCAATGGCTGACTTGTCGTATGCTTGTAGGGCCATTTGTGGTTGTAGGGGAATTTCATCTCTGTGTGATGGCCTTCCTGTTCATTAGCATGTATCGCAAGCTTTGCAATAACTGTGAGAGTCACTATGTAGGTTAGGCCACCATATTCCAGATCTCAAGATCTTTTGCATCATTGCCTTCCCTGCGTAGGGACCTCTTGCTACACCCTCATGAGCTTCTGTTAAGATAGTGTGACTTTCATGCTCCAAAATGTATCTTCGTAGCACTTCATCAACTCCCAACTTATACAGATGACTTGCGATGATGGTAAAATCTACTGCGTGAGTTACCAACTCTTTCTTCTTTTGTATCGAATATTCCACAGGTGCCATCCCTGTAGTCAGGAACCGGATGATGTCTGCGAAGTTCTCATCAACTACCTTAATAGCAAACAGTTGTGCATCAGGAAAACCCTCTTCTAGGTTGGTCGGTTCTTCGCCACTGTCAATTCAGGACAAGTGGTCTGACCTAGCATTCAACTTCCCTGGCTTGACAATGATCTCAAAATCATACTCCTAAAACAGTACTAGCCATCGGTAGATTTTCCCCCCAACATAGTCTTATTCACTAGGTACTTCAAAGTCGAGTGATCTGTAAACATTTTGAAGTGTCCTCATAATAGGTAATGCTGATACTTCTGTAATGCATAGACCATGGCCAATCCCTCCCACTCTGTAGTGGAGTAGTTGCGCTCCAAACTAGGATGTTTCCTACTAGCGAATGCAACTGGATGATTAATGTCATCATCTCCAGATTGTGTAAGGAAAACTCCCAGGGTGATCCCTGATGCATCTACATGAACATGGAATACCTTCGCCCAATCAAGAAAGATGAGAATAGGCACAGAGACCATCTTATCCTTGAGTAGCTCTAAGCTTTTTTGACACTCATCATCCCAAAAAAACAAAACATCCTTTTTAAGAAATTTTTCCATAGGCATTGTGATCAGCGTGTACCCTTGAATGAAATTTCTGTAGTAACCTGTGTGTCCGAGGATCGAGTGCAGTTGTTTCTCAGTTGTAAGTACTGCCAGTTTTATGATAACTACGACTTTGGAAGGATCAACTATTAGTCCTTGTTGACAAACTATGTTCCCAAGCAAGATTCCGAAGGGTATGAAAAATATGCACTACTTGATATTAAGGGAGATCTGGTGCTTTCTACAGGCAGCCATCATCATGTGCAGGTTTGAGAAGTGCTTCTTCACAAATTTGAAGACAGTCTAGTCATCAAAATATCCTTCCAAAAACTTGTGGACGAAATCTTTGAATAATGTGACTACCACCTGCGAAAATATGGATGGGGCATTTTTTAGCCCAAACAACATGACAGTATATTGAAAGGATCCCCCTTTAGTAGAAAATGTAGTTTTTTTGTGATCTCCATGTGTGATCCTGATCTGATGGTAGCCTAAGAACCTGTCTATAAATGAGTATGCTACCTGCCCTCCCACGTTGTCCAACATTTCTTTTGAGAATGGAATAGGGAAGGGATCATGTACGCAGGCATCATTCAACTTGTGCAAGTCAACGTAGATTCATATCTATCCCTTAGTATTTTTCTCCTGAACCACCATTGAGCTTACCCAGTCTGATTGTTCAACCAGTTCGATGATACCTTCGGTGAGAATTTTACTGATTTCTTCCTTAACCTTTTGCTTATACTTAGGGTTCAGTTGATAAGGACACTGTTTCACAGGGCACACATCTAGTTTTAAAGTGATGCACATGACCCGTAGGTGCTATGTAATCTCTTTGAGTTTTGAGAACTTTGTCAGGAATAAGTCCTGGTATTCTGTGAGAAGCTCTGCAACTTTTCCTACTATATCATCATCCTAGTAGTCCCCAATTTCAGCCAAATTAGGTTGCTCTTCCATGCAAATTTTTACTTCTCGTAGCTTTAGAGGCATAGTAACATTGACAGTTTGCAGTGGGGGTCCAAAAATTGTGCACTCTCCTTCCGACCCCAGGATAGAAATACCTCATGGATCATTATCACACTCTTCAATTGATAAATTCCACCACTTGACAATATCCTACATCTGCGTTTCCCAAGTTGGCACCCCATGGGATGTGCATGGACGTAATTTATCGAATAATAAGGCATCTATA
Source organism: Pinus albicaulis (assembly GCA_034641835.2). NCBI lineage: Eukaryota > Viridiplantae > Streptophyta > Pinopsida > Pinales > Pinaceae > Pinus > Pinus albicaulis. The sequence continues at coordinate 1,634,655,149 of CM076584.1, forward strand.
TAATGCATAGCTTTGTCGAGCGCCTCTGTACCTTCTACCAACCCAAATGTACCTATAAAATCATCCTTCAATGTTTCCTAATGGTTGGTGCACTGGTGTAGCTCTGCATCTAAATACCATGCAATGGGGATTGGCCCCAAGTCATGAATAAAACGGTGAATCCATTCTTTCGTAGTTTGTTTGCACCATTTCTCCATCCAAGTAAACAATTTCTCACGCAGGTCCCCTGGGCCAAGGGAAGTCTTGATGCATAGGTGATTTGGAGGTTCAAATCGTAGGACCATCATATCTCAACATTCTTCCCAATCCTGGAACATCCCTTTACACGTGTCCCACCACCTCATAGGTGTTGCATGCTTGGCTAGGTTAAGAGCCCATAACCTTCGCTCTCTTGGGACCTTATCTTCAAATGCTTGCAAAAATTATCTAATACTACCAGAACCATCAAAGTAGGGTTGTTATATTACCTCTGAGGAGGTGCATCAAAATTTCTTCGTGATTCTAAGACATCGCAGCATAGATACATCATGTAGCGGATTCTGCCAATTTTCCATTTCCCCATCGGAATCAGAGAAAAATTCACTATAATTTTCGCAGCAAGGCATACCATAAGCCATAGGATTGATCCAATCTTCATCCCGAGCAATCAACTTGTAGATGTGATCCACATCCTCTTCTTTGCGCACTGGTTCTATGTACCATTCTCCTTCCGCAGGGCCTAGTGGGACTATCACCCTCATGCCTTTATTCTCAAACACAATGCTTTTTTTCTTTAGGTTGATGATGCCTCCCATATCTATGGCCCATTCCAACCCTAGAAGCACAGGATAGGGGTTTTCATCTTCCAAAATCTGAATTACCTCAAAGTTGGCCCAAACCTTAACTCCTGCAATATCTACCATAATCTTCAACAACCTCCCCAACAGTATGATCTTTTGCTGGTCGGCCATGCACAGCTGGATAGTGGACCATTCCAGCTTAGGTTCCCCCGTTCACTTCCAAGTTTTTTTGGGCAATACGTTCGCACCTTATCCCAGGTCCAAAATAACCTGATCCATTTCATAATCACCAATCTATGTTGTTAGCCGCATTTCCCTACCAGTGATTTTCTTATGCTTGTAAAGTTTGTTCACGTCCTTAACTTCAGTGAAGGGGTTAGATTTCTTTGCGCAGCTATCTATTAGTGCTTGAATATTCTCTACCACTTTCTGGTTGCACAACAGCTTCATACATTCTTGCAGAAATGGTTTAACTTCGTCATCCATTTTTAGGTGCGTAGGAGCCTTGGAAATAGATGCCTCATCCTTTGTAAAAGAATTGCAGGCTACGATGAAGGTTTCCTTTTCCTTTTGTAGACCCAAGCCTTCCTACTTGACTGCTGATTTTCAGATAAGTGATTCACCAGCAGCCTTCTACTTAGCTCCTCCAGTGGTCGTTCCGCTCCGTGTTATTACATTAATGCTCAGTACTTCGTCACGTGGTTCAACCTTAACCCTCTGCACGTTTTGCGTAGGCGTCTGTTATTTTTTCGGAATTTTTTCTATCAAAATTGGACAATCTTCAATCACATGGTCCAGCTATCTACAATACCTGCAAGATTTTTGCGCAAGTTTTGGATAGTCCCTTGCGAAGTGCCCTATTTCCCCACAGTTATAGAAAATCAGTTGTCTTCTTCCTCGTCTAACGCTTCAACCCCTACCTCCTCCCCTTCCCCTAGCTGGGGAACCACCCATGCCTGAGGGGGATATCGACAACGAAGGGTCAGCCTACACCCTGTATAGGTGTTACACAACATTTTGTCACCATCCCTGCAATCCCTCATCCCATACATTGGAGGACTATTCTCGTGACCTGTGAACTGTAAAATGTCCTGAAAACTCCTTGATGGCATCCTTTTGCATAAAGGAAAGAATTATCCTGAAGAACATTTCCTTAGAAAATAATTAAAAACATATGTTTGGGCATTGGCACGCTTAGCCAGTTCATCACTCATGCCGACCTGGGAAATTTACACTAAGCCTGGGCCACCTGGCACTCTGTCCCTATGTATTGGCCGCACCAAGCCTATTAAGGAATGTTTTTTAACAATAGAAGGTGGAATTTTGATTCTAACAACTTCAGAATGAATCATCAAAAAGAGGTTGGGCTATTTGGCTCCAGATCTCCCTGATTAGGAAGTGTTTTTCCACCTCTCATGGAACCTTCCTAAGAGATAGGACTCTCCCCCATGACTATAGGGATCCTAACCTCTCCTTCTCCTTCTATAAAAGCCTGCCCTCTCCATTTGCTAGCTAGTTGAACATTTGGGAAGAAAACTATAGCTGAGTGACTATTGAGAGCAGAGCCAAGGAGAACCCCATAAGAGAGAGAGCCTTGTCCAAATTCCCGACAAGCTTTGTGAGACACGCTCTGCTGGATGCCCTACTGAAGGAAGAACACGACGTCGAAACTGAGTTGTAATCTTTATTTCATACATTAATATATGATCGACTATGTTATTGGTTCCTTCGTTGTATTTCTTTTTTGCGTAATGCAATTTGATTCAATCTTTTCTGACTGATTGATAGTTACATGTTTGGGTTATTATGTTGTATTGCCGTCATTTTTCTCTGTATGTGTACAGGTGTCCGGACACGGTGAGCGAAAGGATTGTGATCTGTCAAGCGAGGAATGAGAAGCTGCACTTCTCCACCGACAACAGCAACGTAGGACTTGAGGCAGGCCATCTATCGTAACTTTGTCTTTTGTAACTAGGAATCAATACCGTAGCGTGTTCTGTTTGTTGCTAGACCCACCCTAGGGCTAGTGGGTCGCCTCTATCCATAGAGGGGATTTACCTCGTCAACAAAGTGGCAACTCCACTGGGGATCAGTGTGAGTTAATCCTTCTTCCATTAGGTTGTTTTTTGGCTTTTGTTTTCCTTTATAGTTTATCTTGCTTGGTTTGAAGCCCTTGTTCAGCCCCCTGGAGATCAAACCTCTCTCTGTTTGTTCATTTTTCCCTTTTTTTGAGTAAAACCCTCTTGGAGCAGTTTTTTTATCTAAAAGTAGCGTTGATTGGCGCATGTTGCTCATTTAGGGCTCGCGTCATTCCTTGTTTGGCATCTATTATGGCCAGACAGGTGCGCCAACCCCATTAGGTTTTGGGATTTTCTTGGTTTTGGGACTTTTGAGCCTAAGCTTTGATCTTGGGTTGTTTTCTATGACTTGTTGAGTGCTTTAGAGCATTTTTTACTAAGATCAGCCCTTTTCCTTTGGTTGTTTGCCCTTTTCTATCAGTTTTGTGTTTCAGCCCTAGGTCTTCTAGGTGCTTCAGCCTGCTGAGCCTCCCGTATGCGTTTTGGGTCCTTTGTTTCCCCGTCAACTTCGCTTCTGCTTCTTTGAATTCAGCTTTGTGGATCTATTTGAGTGATTGTGTTAATTGAGTGATTGTTTTTTCTTTCATTTAGTTTTACTCTTGTCACTCCAGGCCTAGATTACACGACTTTTTTGGGTCTCTTTTGAGATCTTCTCTTTGATTTGAGGGATTTTGTCATTGATTTGAGTATTGCTATGCTTGTTTTGAATTGAGTGAAATTTTTTTGTTTCAAATATCTCTTCACTATTCTCAAATCAGTGTTTTCATTTATTTTTCATATCATTTAGTGCGCTTGCTCTAATATATTGAAAAAAAACAAATCTTTTGTTTTCTTGATTGGCATAGTGAAAATTGGAAAATCGTTCGCGTTTCTAGCATTATATAATTCTAGAGAAAAGTTTTTCAGTCTCATTAGCTTGCATCAGACATTGTAGTGAATGTTTTCGCATGATTTATTGTAGCTATTGCTTGAAATCTCTAACTCTCTCGTATCTAGCTCTTCATTGAACGAAATGGTGTCTCATGGCATGTAGCTTGTATTCAGGGATTTGTGAGATTTAACATTCGATGGGACCTTGGAATTGAAACATAAATACAAGATCAACTTAAAATTTATTTCAATTAACCTAAGGTAACATTGAAACTTAACGGAACATTTAGTGGTCTAAGTTAGAGACGTGTTCCGGCATCTTCAAGCCTAGCAGCTGTCACTCGCCATTTGGCTTCAGACAGTGCTAGTACAGACTTGCACTCCCCGTACCGTCGAGTATATAAAGGGAGACCCCTCTAGATTGCAATCCTTTTATCTGTATGAAGCTAAGTTTGCCACCTTGTACTCTTGATACACCGAACATAGCATTCAGGGAGACTACTTGCACGTACATCAAGTCCTTGATTGATTTCTCTTTCATTTCATAACCAAGGTGTATATGGCAGTTCACGGGAACCTGGTACAACCTTTTACTTAGACTACCTGAGCAGTCATTTTTGGTCTTTACTGACTCTATAAATTTGAAAAAGTCATCGACCACTTGTCCTTTCGAGCTTGTTTAAAACTGAAAGAGACTAGAGTCATCTTTGATTGTTTCTTGACTCTTAAAAGGTGAAACAGTAATGTTCAGTTTCAATGTGGTAAAATAAACTGCCCACATTTACACGCCCATTAAAGTTTGATTACTTGGCCTGTCTTTGTTTGCCTTGGTTTGATCCAAGTGTCCTCTTTGTGATATTTTTCCCTCTTTTTTTGTGCTACAGTCACAGTGGCAGAACCATCGGTTTCCTCTACTGGCAGTCCTTTTTCGGACGATTCATATGAAACTTCTTAGATCTATGAGTCGGCTGAGTTTCAACGGCCTGTTATCCTATCAGAGAACCCCTTTGGAGGACCAGTTGAATTCAATTGGCCTCTTTCCAACACTTGGTTTGGTTTTGGAGTCGGGGAACATTTTCCCCCTCTTACATCGGGTTCGCCATTTTTGGCCACTATTATACCTCCGAGCCCCCGTACTCTTTTGCAAGATCTCATGGCTGAATCAGACATGGATTCATCTGATCCTAATGGCACCGAGGGTATTCTAGTTTCGGATGAAGGATACCAACTCTTCCTTGAAGACATCCTTCAAGAGTCTGTTCCATCTTCACCGCTGGTGTCACTTCCAGCCAGATATAGGTCTCTAGGTCAGATTGTAGCTGGTATTGCCTCCATGGCAGCATCCACCCCGCCAAGGGGTCCAGTTCTTCCATCATTATGGATGTCACCGACGACACCTGTCTCTTCGTCGATGCCCTTCGTTACATCTGTTCCCAGTAGACCTACTATCTGTGTGGCTACTTCGGCGCCGGTTGTCACTGTTTAGTCATCAGTTGTTTCCACTTCAATAGAAACTTTGATTGTAGTAACAGTCCCTGACGGCCTTTCGTTTGAGGAGTATCGTTTGGTTGTTCAGCAGCAACACTCCCAAACCTATCAATCCCCTCAGGATCCTTATCGATCTTATTTTTCCCACTATGGGGTGGATGGTACCCCAGTTTATGCACTTCCATTTCAGCAGGATGAGCATGGAAACCCTGTCTATTTGCCTGCCCATGATGCTTATCAATTTCTTTTAGGTATTATACCTACCTTGCCTGGTTAGCCCTCTAGCCAACAAGGAGAACCCTTTCAGGGAAAACCTTCGGTTCAGTAGGGATATTCTTTTCGCCAACAAGGACAACCCTTCTAGGGACAACCTTTTGCGCAACAAGGGTATGTGTACGACCCGCAAGGGAAACCCTTATAGGGTCAACCTTCAGTCCAGTAGGGATTGTTTTATGGCCCGCAAGGGAATCCTTACAATCCTCCAAGTGAACCTTTATAACCTCAGCCTGTGATCCCTCCTGGGCAGCCCCAAGCGCTAGTTGGGCCTTCAGGGTATCAACCCGGACCTTCATATGCTCCTGGGGGGTAGTTCCATCCATCTCAACTTATGATGCAACCCCAACAATCATATCCTTCGATCGGTCCAAATGTTGCACAACCAAGACCATCCTACGGTTCTACCCCAGGTCAACCTGGATATTAGGTACAACCTGGCCCACCTCAGTCATTAGGCCAACCTACCCCACAAGGAAAAATTGGTGGCCCTCCTCTGTTAGGTCAACTTGTTTAGCCGGGTCAACCTACACAACATATTTACCCTGCTTAGCCTCCATCCTACTCCATGCTGCAACCAAATCAACCACTACGCCCGACGTATCTAGCTCAGCAGGGGCCCACTTATCAGTAGCCTGTTTGACCCCAAGGCGGTTATTTTCCTCAAGGTCAATATCGGTAGTTTTACAACCCACCTCAAGGTACCCTTTATAACCCTCAATAGCCAAGCTACACTTATACTCTGTATAAAAATTCATATGCTGCTCAATTGGGACCCACGTATACTCAGAATCAGTATCTCAATTTTCAACCCCCATACCTTGGTTCTCAGCCACCATATCACCCAAATTATCCAGCTTATACGCCTTATGGTATGAATCCTTCAGGACAGAACTAGTGGGGTAGAGTTAGACTAAACTAGGGTGGAATATGGGTACAGATCCTTATCGAGGGCCTGCTACACCTTTTAATCTGCAGTTGCCTTTCCTTGCCACGTTGGAGCTACCGAATGTGTCGAAATTGACTGTTAAACACCATGTTGAAGCACACACATGGTGTATGAGGAAGATGAGCACACACACACAAAGAGGAAACTCAATGAAGGATAAGCGTGAGGCTTTTTTATTTAAAATTATACAAAGATGTACATTTATAGTACAATGGTGTGACTCTTGGTTTCACATTCCAAGGTCACTTGGACTCCATTGTGACTTTTTGTATTCCACACCTACCCATGTAGGATTAGGTGTTCCAACATCCCCCCTTAATCCGAAGGGGTATGTGTGAGTCCAAGAAAAGAGTTGTAATACAAATCTACAAAGTATACATGGCAGCACTTGGCTGAATCAACTCTCTGAAATGTTGGAAAAAGAGGTGGTTTTAGGATGACCACAAACACTAGAACGCAATACTTGTTGCAGTTCCCGGAACTCTTCCAAAACTGGCAAGAAGCTGAAAGCTTCTGCTAGAGGAATTGTCCCTCATAAAAAAGGGAGACCTTTGACCTAAAAGAAGGGAGGTCTACTACCTGTGGTGGTTTTAGGTTGTACACCAACCAAAGATGATAGTTTTAGGTTATCCACCAACCGAAAATGATGGTTTTAGGTTATCCACCAACCAAAGATGATGGTTTTAGGTTATCCACAAACCGAAAATGATGGTTTTAGGTTATCCACCAACCAAAGGTATGCTCATGGACATCCGTATCTCTGGCTACATCTCTGAATCCGGAATGACGAATTGTGGCTCAGGCTCGCTTGAACTGCTGGCTACAACTCTGAACATGGAATGAGAGATTGTGGCTCAGGCTCGCTTGATATGTCGTCGAAGCTTGTACATGACCACCATTTTCCCCCCTGTCAGGGACAAGGTGAGATGATGGCGAAACCTCAACTGCAAGTTTGCTCAATATCCGTGAACAAGTTCTAACATGTGTCGTAAACATCTTCTTGGCTGCTGATGCCCATTGCCAAGAAGCGATCCATCCAAGATGAATCTTGGTTCTTGCAGGAGGCTTGTGTCTGAAGCATCTATCTGAAGAATGAGTGTGCCGACCACAGTGCTTGCATGGATGAAGATCAAAACAGTGATCTTTCATATGGCCAACTCGATCACAGTGTTGGCATTTTACGATCTGTGATTGTTGTTGTGGAGCAGGATCTGGAACAGCTGCAGGTGAACTGTCATACAAGAATCCGGCACTCTGAAATATGATGGGCTTGGTGTAGTCTGGAATATGAAAGGACACATCCTTGTCATATCCAAGACCAGTTTTGTGCTTGTTGTGGACAAGCTCTTCCCAAGGTCTGATGATGGGCTTGAGAAGTGCAGGCTGAACTGCTGCATCTGCATGTACATCTGCTCTAGTACAAGGAACTGAATGGGAATCAACTGGAACTTTGCTGACTTGCTGCTGATGGGAGTCTTTCACAATCTTCTGAACAGAAACAGGTTCAGAATGGTGACTCTTTTGTTGAAGTTCATCTTGTTGGAGCTAGGATTCCAACTGCAAAAACTCAATCTTTTCATGTGCATCTAGCAAACAACTGTGAATTTTACAAAGAGCATCCTTGCTCATTTTTATCATGTCATCAACTTTGGAATGAATGAGGTCATTCAACAACATTAATGCCTCATTGATTTTGGCCATTTTCAACAATTTAGGCTCAAAAATGAATGAAAGGGTGTCGGCTTCAACCGAAAATGCACCCGTTTACAATGTGATTTCTTTCAAACAAATACAAATGACTCCAGAAATCTCAAAGTACAAAGTGTGCTCCTCAAATGATGGAGGGCAATCAACAATCCAACAACTCAAATTTTCTGATTCCAACTATGAATGAAGAGGCAAATTCACTCACAATGTGAGTTCAATACAAAATCTCTACAAAAATATGTGAATGTGCAGCAAAAACACTATGCAAGAAGCCTTTGAGGTAGCTGAATTCTCTTCTTCAAAGAGTTGTTTTCAATCTTGTCTTCTCATGTAAATTTCTTCAAAAAAAATCACCCTTATGTCAATGTCAAATCTGCAAATTTCTCTATAGATATTCAGTCCATCTTCTTCATATGTCGATTTCTCTTTTTCTGCTGTTCAAATCTTCTTTCTCTCTTCTCTCTCTCCGCTGTTGTTTTTTTTTTTTTTTTAAATTAAAAATTAATTAAAAAAATTGGAATAATGGAAAGATTTTAAATGGGGAGGGAAATTTTAATGGGGTGGGAGAGGGCTTATTTAAAAGAATGTGAAAGGAGGGGAATTAAAATAGGAATTAATTAATATGGAAATGGAAACCTTCCTCTTTCCTTTTTTTTTTTAATTTTTTATATTAATAAAAAGATTAAAATGAAAAAGTGAAAATGAATTTAAAAAAGGGAGTGGATTAACTTTAAATGGGAGGAAACGAATTAAATAAAGAGGTGGGAACGAATTAAAAAGGAGAGGGGGTATTAAAATATGGAGGAGGGGGATGGTACTAAAAATGGGGAAAAGGGATTTTAAAAAAATAAATATTAAGAAATCGAAAAAATTGTGGGGGATATTATATGGGGGGGAGGCGTATCATATGGAGGAGAATAAATTAATGTAACGTAAGGAGGGGGAGTTTATTATATGGAAGGGAATAAATTAATGAGGGAGGGAATTTAATTAATGGGAAGAGAATTAATATTAAAATATAAAAAATGAAAGGTGAGAATCGAATTAATGGGAATGTTTTAAAAGTTGAATAAAACAAGAATGAGAAAAAACATAAGAGTCGTATTAAAAATGGTGGGGGTTATTAGAATGGTGTTATTTTATTTTGAATGGGCTGAAAGAGATGGGAGTGGTGTAAAAGGAAGGAGTGCTGTTACAGTGGGCGGAGAGCGAGGTATTGTAGAGGAGAGGGCGTGATGAAGTGTAGTCAGGGGAAGCGGTGTAAGCGTTAGACCGTGAGGTATTGAGTGCAGACGGGGGTTTGAGGATGGATTGGGGCGCGGTGAGGAAGGGTAGAATTGTGCAGAGGATTGGGTAAGGAGAGGGACGTGAATGGATTGTGGCAGAGTTGACAGCGGAGGGCGTAGGGAATAGCGCAGCCGAGTGGGGTTTGTGAGGCGATGGGCCAAGCGGAGTGGTAAGCTCGAGCGAAGGGGCCAGTTGTGGGTTGACAGGGAGTAGAGGCTGAGGGTGGAAGGGATAGGGGTGTATACGTTGCAGAGTGGTGAGGGCGTAGGGAGTTGTGGAGTGCAGGGGATTCGATGAGAGCAGAAGTGCAGGTTGCAGGGGGGCCGAAAGGCCAAATTTTCAATATTTTTTTTTTAATTTTTTATTTTATTTTTAATTTTTAATTTTTTTTAAAATTTACAACAGAGAGTAGAAAAGAGACTTTTAGATTGGTAGCAGAAATTTTTTTTTTCAATGTATAGCAGAATGGACAAAGTGCAGAAATGAGGGCAACAGTAGAATTTTTCCAGCAACAGAGAAAACTCATAAATTTTCCAGTAGTCCAGCAACAGAAAAATATGTAGTCCAGAAGCTCAGAAATTTTTCAATGAAAACCCCAGAATTTTTCAGAATATTATAGCAGCAAACAATCCAGTAGAAACTCATAATTCTTAGAAATCTTCCAATGAAAACTCAGAAATATTTCCAGTGAAAACCCAGAAACTTGTTCAGAAACCCAATATAAATCGTATCCAGCAGCTCTTCAAAATGCAGAAATTAAAATGCAGAGATTGCAGGAAGAAATAAACCTTCAGATGTGCAGTGCTGCATGCTGCTCTTCTTCAAAACAAATGTTGAATGCTGCCAATTTCTGAATGTTGCAAAAGGCTTGATGAATGCGGCAAAAACACTGCTGCAAAAACTCTCTATATGCTGCAAAAATGTCAAGAATTTTTGTAGATATGCACAGGCCATAAACACAAATGGCTCACTCAGTTGGAGCAGGGCCAGCAATCGCCCGCTTTGATACCATGTTGAAGCACACACATGGTGTATGAGGAAGATGAGCACACACACACAAAGAGGAAACTCAATGAAGGATAAGCGTGAGGCTTTTTTATTTTCCATTATACAAAGATGTACATTTATAGTACAATGGTGTGACTCTTGGTTTCACATTCCAAGGTCACTTGGACTCCATTGTGACTTTTCGTATTCCACACCTACCCATGTAGGATTAGGTGTTCCAACATTGACAAATGATCCTGTTCTTCATAATCCTTTTTGGCCTCTAGTTCTAACCAAGGTGCCTGGTGATTGCCCCAAGTTTGAGGCAAGTCTAAGGAAGACCCCCAAGCACATGTCATGACATACCATTTGTGGTATTCTTAAAATTCTTGGGTAGACGACTTTGTTCGTCTTCGTCTTTTTCAGCGCACTCTTACTGGGGCTACTACTAAGTGGTATATTGAACTACCTCATGGAATTTTTCAAGATTTTAACACTCTTTCCATGGCGTTCCTGACTCATTTCCAGTTGTCGGTTCATTACGAAGCCGAGACGCATCTCCTCACGTCATTGAAATAGGACCAAGCTACCCATATCTCGGACCATATCCATGAATGGAGAAGGTGTTATCACCTGATCAAGTTTGAAATTCCTGATTAGTTTCTCACCCATTGGTTCAATAATTCTTTCGTCAACCAGATTGTGAAAGATATTGCCATGGGGGCATGTGTGACCGAACAACAAGCCATCACTCATGCCCAATACCTTGATCTTGTGTACTCTCAATCAAGCATTTTGTATAACATCTTGATTAAATATCCATGTCCCGGGACCTCTGAAGCATCGCCCACCCCATAAAATGATGGTGTTATTGGTTCTGTATCCCAGAGTTCATGCAAGTCTTCCAATGGGAAGAAGAAATCAAATTCTTCCAACAATTCTCCTCCTCAAGCTAGTCCAAATTCTGGTAAGACCTCGGAGGTCAATGTCGTCCAGGCCAATCCTATAGACAAGACTTCCAAGGCGAGAAAGAAGGGAAAAGGAAAAGCCAAATCCAATGCCCCAAAACCACAATCGTCCAAACCTCGTTTTGATGATGGTTCACAGCGAAAACCAAAGTACCCTTACCTAATTTGTGATGAAGACCACTACACTAAAGATTGTCCTAGATGATCTGAGTTTAGTCAACTTCTTAAGCGTGCTAAGGGAACTCTGGTAGTTCTTAAGGAACCTTTTCCATCTTAGCAGACCCAGATGGTCGAGCAGCCTTTGCCTTCTACACCATTTTGGGTCTCATGTTTTCATGATGAATGGTGTTGCACCTGTTTATATTGCCACTCGGTGGAAGGATTATGCTAGACCATGCCAGGCAGTTGGGAAGGAAGTCATCAATGGCCCTCCTCCCCCACCTGCCCCTGGTCCTCTCGATATTGAAAGGCCTAGTACTGAACCTATTGTACGACCACCCTCCAAAGGTGTTCTCCGAAATTCTTCCTATAATGTAAATGCTTGTGCTGCTCAACATTACAGCATCGTTGAGTATCTGGAACAGGTGCCTTCTGCAATTTCCATGTTGGAAGTACTTCAAATTTCTCCATCTCAATAGAAATCTTTGTTATCTGCAATCGGCGGGATTGATCTTACCAATTCTAGCCCTCCCACCTTCGATTTGGAGAATTTTGTCCCCCAACTTCTGCACCAGATTGCGCTTGTTATACAAGTCGACATTAACGGTCTCAATATTCATAGAGTCATTGTGGACGAAGGTGCCTCTACTGCGTTATGTCATCTGCTTGCTGGAAGGCCATTGGCTCTCCATCCCTCACTTCATCTCCCAATTCCCTTGAGGCATTCGATGGAAGGGAATCAAAACCCTTGGGTGTTCTTGCTAGCTTGCTGATTACATTGCAAGGAAATATAGTCAACATCGAGGTATAAGTTGGTGATGCCAAGCTCAACTACAATCTTCTACTCGGTCGCAATTGGACTCACGCCATGTTGTGCATTCCTTCCACCCTCTTTTGACTTCTGAAGTTTCCACACAAGGGCAAGATTATTACTGTTGATCAGTTGTCTTTCTTTACTTCTTCTTCCAAGAACAACGTGCCATACATGGATCAAATTCCTAATCCCCCTGACAGTATATGGTCGGGTATTTTAAGGGACCTCGTTCTCATGGGTACTTTCCCCATTTCACCACCGAATACTGTTCAAGTCAACATGATCTCTTGATCAGATGACCCTTGGATCATCCCTTCACCTGAACAAGTTGCTTCATTTGGAGATTCGATGTCGTTTAGTCCAATCGAGATTAATTATTGTGAGCTTAAAGCTGCATCTGATTCTCCCCCTCCTGAAGCTGCTCCTTTGAGCTTGTCGGAGCATAGATCCTTTTCTTGTGTCAAGCTCCCTAAACAATGAAACAAGCTGGTTTGAAGACAATTCTTTTAAGTGTGTCAACCTTGTTAAAACAATGAAACATGTTCCCATTCAATTCGAGTTTTTGTTAGATATCATAAAATTTAAGTGGAATCTCTCTTACTCTTGTGTTTTGAACCTTCACTCCATTTCCTATGTACTGAAGCTTGGGGGGCATGTACACCTCGAATTGAGTCACCATGCTGGGGACATGCCTATTTTTTTTAAGCATAGTTTACTTTTGTTTCAAGCTTGTGTCAACATGAAACCAATCTCAAGCATAGTTTACTTTTGTTTTCGAGCTTGTGTAAAAACAAAATATTTTGGTTTTTATACAATTTGTGAATATTTTTTCTACTTATTGGGTCTTTTTTTCTATGCAGATGTCTATTTCTCCTTATGTTGATTTCACGAATGGTGCTTCCTGCAGTACCAAAAACTTGTTTTCTGTTGCTTGGGTGATCTATGATCCTGCTGGTGAGTTGATTAACTTACAAGGGATTTGTCTGGGACCAGCTACAAACAATGTCACTGAATATAGTGCAGTGTTGGAACTATTAACCGAGGCAGTCAACCTCGGCATACGTGCATTGCTTGTAAAGTTGGATTCACAACTTGTTGTTCTTTAGCTGAATGGTCATTATTCGGTTCGGAACCCATGTATTTTAAGATTGTATTTGCGTATTCTTTTACTTGAGCGACATTTTTATTTCATTACTTATAAACATATACCAAGGCTAATGAATACATTAACAGATACAATAGTTGATATTGAGATAGATAGACATTTGCGCAATTTATAAAAAAACATCATCACATGTACATTGACCCATGTAGAAAATAGATGTATATATATATATATATATATATATATATGTCGTTTGTTTACAAGATGTGTACATCATAAACCCACAAAAAATAATATATGTTTGTTATAGTTACATCACGAGACAACATGTCTCTCAAAATATGCGGAAATAGAGCCCAAGTGCCTAGTCGGCATGGTGCTCATGATAACACGTCACCACCCGTACCAACTGCCTCAGAAAGCGGTGAATATGGATGGGCACCCCCACAGTATGCCTCTAATAGGCTCAAGGTACATCATCAAAATGGGCATAATCAGGGACTCCATGAGTGATTCCCTCCAAGTTTTGTACTAGCTCCTCATCAATGCCCTCCCCCGGAGGGTCAAAGTCACGAGGAGCCTGCCTCGCTATGGGAGCTTTGTAGCCTCATGCAATGCCTGTGATCCCGCAGCCTGCGTAATGGTGTGTAGCACTACTCTTAGTGCTAGATCGGGGACGGTATGAATGTCTACTTTCCCGCTCCTTATTCCTTTACATGCCCCTGGGCACACCCTATTCATGACCATTGCCATGTTTTCTCCTGAAGGCCTAGTACTAGTCAGAATAGGGACTAGACCACTGTGTGATAGTCCAGTGATGAAATATACATCTAATACTTCGAGCTCAAGTTTTTGATCTCGAAGTTTGAATTTATACTCATGCTCATCCCAAATACTAATGAGATACTATAGCAATTCAGGTTGAGCTTGGAGACATGGCATCAGAAAGAACTTTTTTAGCTCGCAATTTTGAAGAGCATTCATACAATGCTCATTTCCCATTGCCTGTTCATCTTCTTCGCTATGTTCTCTCTCTTTCCATTCAATAACCATCCTTTTTGTTGGATACCTGCATCAATCGATCATAGGAATGTCATAAACCTCCCTAGGTATCCAAAATTACATTTCATTGGTTGATTTTTGATAAATTTTAGCCGGATTTTGTGTTGCGCCATTGACGCAGCTGTTTGGCTAACAGACGCACCAAATGGCGCGACCTCTATGTAAGACAGAGAGGATTGGCGTGGGTCTATGCCCGAAACCTGCGCCAACCACAGAGCCCTAAAATTTGAAAATCCTTCCCTAAAGGACCTCAAACAATGATAAAATATAGTAAATTGTAACTTAAAAGATGGACAAAGAGGTCGGCTCCTACCTGAATCGGACGGAGTTTGATTTGGTCTGCTAGATTGATCGCACTTGTCGCCTGAAGATCTAAGAAGAAATGTGTCATTGTTGCTCTGCAAAGAGGTAAAAAGTGAAAAGTAAATATTTTTTACCACTGTTGGTCTTTTATAGCTTTTCAAAGTCCTAAAATGGGGTTTTAACATGTTTTTCGATATATTTTTTACATTATTTTCGTCGAATATGTTGTACACGCTTCTTTTTGTTCATCAACAAGTTTTTTCACATGATTTTGACAAAGAGACGAGTTGTATTTTATAATTTTTCGGACTCGGTAAAAACACGAAAAAGGTACTACTGGAGTCACCTTTCAGCTCTTTTTTGACTCTCTAAAACTGAAAAGATTTCCGATTAGGTTGTCGTTTTGAGCTCGTTAAATTGGCTGCAAAACGAAATCTACCCAGTATACGTTTACCCCTTTTTCAGGCTGGGATAGATTATTTACGAAAAAGGAATACCCTAGCCTATCACAACTAGGAGGTTCTCTCAGACATAGTTTTCTACCTTTTCGAATCTATGGGACTACCTACGAAAAGGGACTGCTAGAGTTTTCTTTTCTACTATCTTTTAAAACTCTCTAAACATGAAAAGACGTCCAGTTCTTCCTTTTTCAGACTCGTTAAAAACTGATGACATTGGATTCCATCGCAATGATGTTACTCGAGTTCCTCCTTCCTAGGGATCGTAAAATGTACTAGGTTGGATTTGTCTGAAGGACGAACTCACATCACAAGAATATGCTATCCCCTTCAAGATTTTTTTCAAAAATTATTGGGGTACTCAACAAAAATGGTGGGGGAAAATGGAACCAATATTATAGTCATGCTAGCAGTATGTCACTCATGAACATGGCACTTGTCTGCATTCATGTCGGGTTGGGGACATCTCATCTCATTATTTTCTTGCCTCCATGGGTTTGGGTAATCCCTTTTGACTGCTCATCTACTCTTTTCCACGTCACCATGACCTCAGACCCCTTGATGTTAAAGACTACCAAATACAATGTCATGCTGCCAATATGTTCAGGAGAAGTTTTTCCTCTACAGTTTTCAACCTCCCTCTGATTCTATGTTGGTCTTGATTCAAAAACATTATATCCCTCTATCTCGTGTCGATGATGTGGGAAACATTATGGCCCACCTTCGATTAAGGTCACTTCCTGTTGACTTCAGCTCATTATCCGGGAAGCTAATCTAGAGACTCCCTTCAGGTGCCTTGGATCCTGCATGCCTCAATGGTAGGTTCTTCGCATTCGACGCAAGGTTTTCATTATTGGCCTTCGATCGGATGATTCTGCAGATGTTCGACGCCATCTCACTGTTCACATTCCATGAATTGTACCTATTGTACCTTGAGAGCCATCGTCATTATTGGTGGTTTCTCTCGCATCCATTAATGGCTTTCATTATTGGCTGGTAATCAAACGATGTTCTTGCATGTTTGACTTCAGCTCACATATTCACATGCTGAAACTTGTACTCTGTTTGGGTTGGGATGGAGTGCAAGACCCTAGATTTTGTCTAATAACATCTAGGTTGCAGGTTATTTGTGTATTATTATGATTTATCACATGGCTGTTTTGATTGGATGGCTGCGACCATACCTGAGTCTACTTATTGATCCTTATTTTGCTGGATGGCTGCATCCATACCTTGGATCTCGTTGTTTCAGTAATTTTTATGAATGGCTGTGCCCATACCACATATCATGTATCATAGAAATCAGTTGTATTTGTACTCACAGGTTTTTTGATGGCAGTGTTTTTTAGTTGAGCGCGTTCTCATAAAGCATTTCACCCCTCCCTCTCTCTCGGACCTTATGCTTTAGGGGGCATCTGTTACAAAACATTTTGTCACTATCCCTACAATCCCTCATCCCTTACATTGGAGGACTATTACCATGACCTATGAACAATAAAATGTCCTGAAAACACCTTGATGGCATCCTCCTGCATAAGGGCAAGAATTCTCCTGCAAAACATTTCCTCAGAAAATCATTAAAAACATATGTTTTGGCATTGGCACGCTTAACCAATTCATCACTCACACCGACCTGGGAAATTTACACTAAGCCCATGCCACCTGGCTCTATGTCCTTGTGTATTTCCCGCGCCAAGCCTATTAAGGAATTTTTTTAATAATAGAAGGCAGAAGTTTGATTCTAACAACTTCAGAACGAATCATCAAAAAGAGGTTGGGTTGTTTGGCTCCAGATCTCCCTGATTAGGAAGTGGTTTTCCACCTCTCATGTAACCTTCCTAAGATATAGGAATCTCCCCCATGATTATAAGGATCCTAACCTCTCCTTCTCCTTCTGTAAAAGCCTGCCCTCTCCATTTGTTAGCTAGCTAAACATTTGGGAAGAAAACTATAGCTGAGTGACTATTGGGAGCAGAGCCATGGAGAACCCCATAAGAGAGAGAGCCTTGTGCAAATTTCTGACAAGCTTTGTGAGACACACTCCCTTGGATGCCCTACTAAAGGAAGAACGTGACGTCGGAACTCGATTGTAATCTTTCTTTCATATCTTAATATATTCTTGACTATGTTATTGGTTCCATTGTTGTATTGCTTGTTTGTGTAATGCAATTTGATTCAATATTTTCCGACTGATTGATAGTTACATGCTTGGATTATTGCGTTGTATTGTCATCATTTTTCTCCATATGTGTACAGGTGTCCAGACATGGTGAGCAAAAGGATTGTGATCTATCAAGTGAGGAACAGGAAGCAACACTTCTCTGTCGACAAAAGCAGCATAGGACTTGAGGTAGGCCATCTATCGTAACTTTGTCTTTTGTAACTAGGAATTAATACCGTAGCATGTTCTATTTGTTGCTAGACCCATCGTAGGGCTAGTGGGATCACCTCTATTCGTAGAGGGGATTTACCTCGTCAACAAAAGGTTTCCTCTGTCTATCATTAAATCATAAGTCCGGTAGTTATGTTCATCATGTCTTACTGATCGACAAAATCTGCACCATTTTTTCTTTAATTCCAGAACATATGCACGAAGATGGGGGCAGTGGTTGGTATCATGCAACCCATCCATACGAGAATCATCGAACCACAATGTTGGTCCACTTGGTCCCACAGCCTCCCTAGGGCGCAACGAATTGGGTCCCCCAACCTGTAGGTAGTCTTCCAATAGTGGGCACTTATCCTTGGTATGGCTAGGTACCCTACATCATATGCACCACACGTCTGGGCCAACTTCTTTCCCTCAATATTTTCGCAGGTTCTGGATTTCCATGTGCATTACCTACAGTTATCCTTGGATTTTTTGTACTCCTAACTGGGTATCATCTCTCATCGCGGCTTCTAACTTCATATCAATCTCTAAAGATTTTTCCTGTGATTCAATGGCTTTCTGACCCATTGGTTTGCGCAAGTGAGGTAGTAACATAGCGATGAACCATTCCTTGTGTTGTCTATCATCATACAGAAATTCACCCTCTCTGATCACCTTCTTTAGTCGCTGGTCAACCTCCCATACAAACTCAGAAGGCCCTTGCTTGAAATATTTTAGGTCATTTACTATGTAAGAGTAGGACGTAAGCTTCCAAAATTACTATTTTAGGGCATTTTTAACCTCTTGAATGGTCGCATTTGTGTGCTAAGTTGTGTATCCCATATACCAATCCAGCGCTCTTCCTTCGAAGGTAAGGGATAGCTATGCCCTCTTTAGAGCATCGTTGGCCACATTCTACGCAGTCCATATTGACTCTACGATAAACTAGAAACGGTCCATATCTTTGTCTCCTACACCTTTGAAGGTGGGTAGCTTCATGTGTAGGACCATATCTACTTCTGGGGGTGGCGGTGGTGGGCGAGGTGTAGGGGAGTTCTTTCCCTTATATGGGTTCGAAGGCGATGTCGTCAGAGGGTTATTTGCTTTGTGCACAGCTGGTTCTCTTAATGGGCTATAAATGGATTTGTCCCCTTCTTGATTGACTCTGTATTACTTACTTCTTCAGGTTTTACCCTCACTCTGATCAGAGCTCATTCACTTGGTATGGCTGCATAGAATACCCTTTTCACACAACAATATTTTAATCAACAATGGAAAAGTGTCCAAGAACTTACCCTGGAAACCTTTGAAGAACCTCTGCTCTACTTCATAATAGGATATGAACTGATTGACTGTGAAATCTATCACAAATCACCCCATCACGATTTCTAAGGATAATTTTAAGGGTGGAAAATTATCTTGAAGTTTAAAAAATTGGTGAATCTCACTAGTCCCTAATATGCAAACTATAAAATGTTTATTGATGTATTTGTAAAATTATTTAAATTTATAATGATATTATATATATTGTCTATATAATGTGGGCGATTTTTAATGTAAAATAATTTCATATTGTAAAATTTGGGCAAATAATTTTTATAAAAAAATGGAAATTGGCGAATCATTTTTTTGAAAAAACCATGGAAAATTAGCCCATTTGTGAATATTAGCCCCTAAAATTTTCCATGACGATGTCTACCCAATGATCTATAGTACAGGTGATGGTATTTTTAGTCTTCTCTAGTTGTTGGATCAACTCTGGGGTCCACTGAGTGATCTGCTCGTCCTTCCAACACGTCTGAAAATCTACAAGTCGGGCTAGCCACTCTTCCAGCTCATGTGGGAAGGTTATAAAGAAAATTTCACATAATTCCATAAAAATATACCTATTTTTCCACTTCTCATCTGTGAGCTTCATGTTACGATTCTCTTTTATAGAGAATTCCTGAATCTATCTTTCAAACCACTCTTCGATTTATAGTTTCTCAGGTCTCCAATGCTTCCTTGGCATTACTTGATCTCTCTCTCAAAATTATCTTGGTTCTAACAATGGAACCATTTTTTGGCTTGAGGTGTCCTGACCTAGGTTCGGAGGTTAAGGTTTTACAAAAACCCCTATACCACTGGCCCTTTCAGGAATGACCTGCTTTTGCAGACCAAGGTCTCACCCGAAGTAGTATGGGTGGGTGCTAGAACCAAGTTTCCACACCCTGGGAGAGAGTAGGTAATCACGTCAGATCTGTGTTCGTATCCTATCAGGTTCCCATGGAACAAGTATATTTGTAGGTTATTTAACAATATAATATCTAATTACTCATAAAAATGTTATTACCATGCACAGATCTAGTCAGTACTTTCGCATCCACATGTGGATCAACAATTATCAGCATATAATATCATCAACGCATTAACTAATAGATCACAGATAAACTTATCCCAGAAATAAAGGTACTTTTTAAAGCAATATCACAGATACCTTCGCAGCTCAAATAAACCACACAAATACATATGCAGCTCAAACAGACATAACAACTTCGCATCAACAGTAACGTAATAGATCTAGATAACACAGTTATCCTTCAATTATATCTACATATATTCGCATCAAACACCAGTTACAACCCAAAATATCACCTGTGCACATAGCCAGTAGGGTCTGCACATAGTAGGAAAGAGGATCTCTGCACACATAGCCAGCATGAGTCCTTACCCAAAACCAACCCAAACAGATGTAACAGTTCACACGTAGCATTAATTCACATTCATGCCTACCTTTAGACTCTAACTTATCTATCTATTTATACCAACATGGACTAGCGATTCTATGGTCCACAAACCGTGGTTTGCGGACCCTAGGTCTACCCTTTGACCCATTTACAAAATATTGGGGCTTTGACCCGCCCAAAACCCCTACACAATACTAAATAATACCAAAATGTACAAAATTCGTAGCTCAGGGAGCCCCACTCTAACATTCTGTTTTGTGCCTTTCCCACATAGATGACCTAGTTGCATACTCATGATGTCTGGTCTCATGCAGTGATGGGGCATCAACTACAAAAAAATAATATTAAATCAGAATTGTCAGTTTTTAAATATAATTAAAGTATTTTGGTAATATTAATTAAAAAAAATTGCAATGACATTATTTACCTAGTGCACCAATTGTCACTGTTGGAACCATTTCCCTGTGTTCCTCTCTAGTGGTAGGATGCTCAAGTATAACATTCTCTGTCATTTAAAAAAAATGTTATAAGGACACAACCCTAAAGGTATAATTAGAAAAAATTATAAGTAGAAATTAATTACTGTCGTGGCCCTCATTAATAGTAGCATCGTTGGCTTGGTCCCCATTGGAATGATCAGGTTGCACGTGAGGACCATGTACTTCTGGAAATATTTCACTCTCAACGCACTACTCTACAACTAGGTTATTTGGCTCGTTGAAAGTGTTGCTCCCCTGATTTAAAAAAAGTTGTTAGACATTAAATTTATGGGCGAAAAGGAACATATTGAAAGGTTAATGTTTTAACTTATCAGGCATTTTGGATCTTGTGACCTATCCCAAGCTTCTACGACATTCAACTATGGCTTGATAGCTGGAATGGAAAGCAATCTCTCTATCTTCCTCTGTGGTTTCCGTTCCCAAGTCATCACCCTACATTACATATGATTGTGTATTTTTAATGTTATTTGATGGGATTATAAAAATGTTGGAAGGCGATACAATTAATTATAAGATGTTTAGCTACTTACAATTCTTGCAGCTAATTTCAAGTAGCTGCCCTAGCCCAGCTTGTGATGGTATTTTTTTTCAATCCTAGCTTTGGTTTCCTTTGAGGTGTCAGGAAAAATTATGTAGCACACTTTTATTTTAGACATCGAAAAAATTAAAGTTATTGAATTAAAGTTGTAATTTACCTTGCGGGTCCAGTTAGCATTTTTCATTCTTTCTTGGCCTTTTTCTCTTTTCTGTCATCAATGAGTGCTCTCCACTCCCTCTTTGGAACTTGGAGAGGACGCTCGTATCTAGAGTTAATTTTCAAGTGCGTCTTATAGCTATCCCAGGTATATTTCAGATATTTTCCAACTTCCCGGGAAACCGTTGTTCTATCAAATGTTCCCACCCCAAAAATGCCTTCTAGATAATCTAGAAGTTCTTTTTACAGGTTGGAATTCTGGGAATTCCACCTTGTGCATATGATTGGGTCAAAAAATTACTAACTCGCTCTCCAAGACCCTGTAGAAATCATTGTTTCCTATACAAGAAAAAAATATTATCATTAATTTAAAAATAATAATCATAATAAAATATGTTTTAGATAGAGTACATGAAATAGTTAAAATATTAAAACTTACCTCGGATTCGTACTTTATTTATAGGAACACCTTCATTGTTCACCAAAAACATGCCTGGAATGGTCCCTGTGAAGGTGACAAGTGTAGCTCCAGGAAATGTAATAACAAAGTTGGCCATACCATCCTCATCACTGCCAACACGTTCAGCGGTTGGTTGTGTGTCTTCTTGGGCCGAGTGCATTTCTTGGGTGCTACCTAAATCCATAGAAGGTGTACGAGAGGGTTCCTCGGGAATCTCTTACCTTTGTGTTCCACTACCACCAACACCAGGGACATAAGATCCCAGAAAATGCTACATACAAAATAATTTTTTTGTTAGTTTATTTAATGTAAAAATTAAAAATCAACCTATCATAATTGATCTCATGCAGAAGAATGAAAATATACTTTTGATATTTTGTAATTACCTTCTATGTTTCTAGTTGGGTCATAACTTGTCTTATCCTTTTTCCCAATTCAAGTGTTTGAGGCACAATGTCTACCAAACGCTCAAGTTCCTTGGTTGCTTTTAGCACTTCTTTTTGCAGCAACACCAATGGACATGGGGATGAAGACAAATCTTCCTCGTTGAGGGAATAATCATGCACACCATGGCCAGGTGTCTGCATATTTAAAAAAAATTAACATTATTTTAATTATGTAAAGAACTAAAATACCTAGAGATAGAGCAAGGCTGGAAATTTACATGTTCTTCGGCTGGCCACTTTCAGCAATCATCGTGCCACATTATAAAATAATAAGAAGCATTAAATATATTAAAAAAAAATATTAATAATAAATAATCTAATATGAAACTGAAATTGTTATTTGTTTACCTATCCTGGGGTCGTTCATGTACTGCCACGATCAGTCTGCCACATTGCAATAAAATTAGAAATGTGAAAAATTGAAAATAATATCTAACCTGAAAACAAAAAATGATAAGTGAAATAATTTCTAAATTTACCTTTCTAATACATAAAATTTGCGCATTAAAGAGTGCAACTTTACCATCAAATGAAATTCGAGTTTAAAGAGAGTAAACAGTAAATCAAAAATATTAAGACAATGTCTTCTCTAAGTTTTCATATCAACATACAGCACATCAAGTTAGAGGCGGATTTATAAGGAGGGGAAACCAATATGGCCACCCCTTGGCTCCACAATGTATGATTCTAGAAGTGTCCCTTTGCAATTGCGATATGGTTAGGGGTAGGCAATATCCTTAACATGAGCGTATCATGGGATAGGTCCTCTATTGATTCATGCCTTACACTTTGGTTTCGGGTATATGTCATACAAAGCATTGTCATTCTATGTCATATAGGGCATATGGAGAGAAAGAAAGGCAGCTGTCATATGATGCTAGAATGAGAACACTAGAGATAGAGATTGGAACTAAGAATAAGGTTCAGGTTGCTTTTTAAATAGAAGGGTTTCAAGAAGAATATCCTTAAGAGGATAGGGAAAGAGTTAAAGTACTTGTTTATTTCTTCAACAAGAGAGGAATAACTGAGTGCAACTAAGTTTATAGCTAAACACTTCACACTTGTGAAATAGTGAGAGGTGACATCTTCAGAGAAGAAGATAATGAGAGATTGTTTGAGAGTTTCATGGACTGTGTCAACATAGTCGTCCTCACAGATCTTTCTCTCTCAGGGATAATCGGTGGCTCAGAATCCCTTGCTACAATAGAAGCGGCTCTAGCTTCTGCCCCTGGCTTGGAGCTCGGGCTCCTAGCTTCAAGAGCTAGCATATACAAACCGAGATCCGAACACGTAGAACAAGAACCTAAGAATAGGGATGAGCTCCGTGCAAGGTTTTATTGCCAGCTAGATCAACCATATATGTCTTTCCCAGGCAAAGAGGATGTTGCAAACATTTTAGCTCACGGCCATGTCAATGAGGTCAAGGAGATCAGCCTAATCTAGGGAAGAAAGACAATAGAAAATCATAAGGATCCACAAGGGTCTCTGAGTATTAGTGTTGTTGGAGGTAGATCGGGCTCAAGCCTTGGATCCTTTCCCTTGGGACGACTCTCTGCAGATAAGGGAAAGAAATATGTGATTGAATCTACTATTCCTTCTCTACTTCCGATGAGAAAAGAGGTGCAGAGGTTCGAAGGTTTTCTGCCGGTACAACAAGCAAGGGAGACAAAGGAGGAAGACGTTGGGAAACAACGAGACGGCACCCACGTTGAAAATCCGACCCTACCAGGCCATTATAGGGCCTTTTACCCTACCTCAATTAGGCGAAATGAGTCATCAGACTTGAAAGCAAGAGACACAACCCCGATCAACGACCACTGGGAGCTGGAACATCTGATCCAGGTGGGAATAGAAAATTTTTTCACAAGCAAGAAGAGACCCAAAGGTAAAATCCTGCTGCCAATTTTGCTACTGATAAATGACACAGGATTAGAAAATATTGGAACAGAGATACAAGACCCCCTGTCTCAAATCCACGCCCTCTCTGGTTTCAAGAGGACAAAGCTCCTTGGAAGATTGGAACAAGGATGAGCTTGGATCCCTCAGATTCAGCGTGAGGTAAGGAAGTGGTCAAATCTGCATTTACTGTGGAAGCAACCCTCATCCTTGCATCTTGATCTAGAACAATGACATGGCTTGTTACCACACTCAGATCTCAGGCAATAGGTAACTTTAAATTGTTTTCAGATTTTCATCAAACCCCCTGTGGTCAAAACTTGTTTAGTTTGGGTACAAGCAGACAATACCATTCTACAGCTGAAATAGAAAATATGGAGACTGATGGGATATCCTGTCCCGATCCAACACTTGGTCAGTGGTAGCCACTCTCTTCAAGACTGTAGGTCTTTGAAGAACTATGAAATTAGCGCAGAAATGACCATCTCACTAAACCTACGGCTGAGAGGGGGTGCTGCGTACCAGGGTATATCAAGTTTTGCAGGAGGAGATAAAGGAAAAAACCCACAACCCAACAACAATCAAATGGAGGCCTCTCCTACAAAAATATCTTACAGGGAAACAAAGTTGGAGGGCCACCTCCAGATCAAGGAGGATATGTACCGCAGCCATACATTGTGGAACAGCTTGGACAAACCCCTACTCTAAAGATCAATATTTCAGGAATAGAGGAGTATGTCAAGACATATGAAACCCAGGCATTAATCTGCCGATTTAATTGCTTCTAGCCGAAACCAATGGACCTCTTCCATTGGATTTTCACTCAATGGACCATGGAATGTGATATTCACCTCTGCTCCAAAGGGTTCTTTATTGTTAATTTTATATCTTCGGAAGCCAGAGATCGTATCATCAGAGCAGGGCCTTGGTTTTGGGGAACTACGGGTCTTTTTATAACCCCATGGTTTCCAAATTTTGACCCAAACACCATGATGGTCTCCAGAATGTCAGTATGGGTCTGATTATACAACCTCCCCCTTCATGTCTAGAGTGACCAGGTCCTGGAGGGAATTGGAAACAATATTGGGAAATACATCAAAATATATACAGAGAGAATCGAGGAGAGGATTTACACTTATGCACAGATCTGCATGGAAGTATATCTAAGTAAAGGATTTCCAGGAAATATTATGTTGATCTACAAGCAACAGAACTGGCTGCAAGGACTAGATTATGAAAACACTACATTCAGATGCATAATTTGTAGGATGACAGGACATTTACAAAGCGCATGTCCAGAAGCTAAGAAAGAAAACAGTAAAAATAAATAGAAAGGGAAACAGAGAAAAGGGTGGAAATATCCCCCTCCTAATTCAGAGGAGGATGAATCCGAAGTAGAGGAGGAAACTACTCGCATGGGAAATATTGAGGCTACACAGGGACAAGAGAACCAAAGGAAAGACATATCAGCACACAAGGACTCTCAACATCACCCGAATCAGTCAGAAAGGACTAGCGAGGACATGGGTACTAGAGGGATCAAATGACACCATTCCTTAGATACTTTAGATTCAAACAAGAATACAGGAACCTAGACAGCAGAAAATCAGTTAGTCCTTGCAATGATTTCACCTTCCCAGGGCAAGTGGCGCAAGGTCAAGAAGAAGAAGGGGAGGAAAACCTGAGTTGTGGGACAACTACTCACTCTCTGGCAGCAGTGGTTACTTTTTTGGGGCCATCAATCCATTTTTTTCTCTCGCCTTTCCTCTCTCAACTCATCTTTTCTCTTTCTTACTTTTTTCTTCTTTTTTTACCAAATGCAATGGTAGCCCTGCTACGATGCATTGTGTGCCAAAGCACATGAGCCTTATGGGCAGTTGTATGAAATGCTTAAATGCATATCCTACATGTAACTTTTCATTTTATAAATAAAAATTTGTTGATTTTTCTTTGTGGAAAAAAAAAAGGCTCAAAATCTCCAAAAAATTGAAATTAATGTGTTTTTTCATTTGTAGGTCATGAAGATCATGAAGGGAAACAATCACTACGAATTGTCATAAAGAAGGAAATTTTATGGAATTTCCTTTAGGAGACACAGAAAAAAATTGAGTTCTAAGAGTGACATTTAGACAAGCTTAAGTGAAGAGCTCACGGAGCATGATGTAGAAATTGAGTTGTTGGAAGAAATGAATGGATGAAAAAGGATCAGATAAAAGTTAAATAAATAAATAAATAAAAATCAACTTTTTTTATTTATATGCAATTTAATTCATTTTAGGATAGGATATTCGATTTAAAGGTATGCATCTAGCATGCTAAACTGAAGTTGGATGAAAATAAAGCTGAAAAATGTGGACAGTAAGAATTGGATAAAGCTTTTGTAACCCTACAACAAAGAGAAGACCATGAACACACTCTCAAACAAAAATGGAAATTTGGGTGCAAAGATTTTAAATTATGACAAAGAACCTTACATTTTTAAATCTAACAAATTACATCTAGATTTAGGTTTCAATAATGATGAGGGATGAAAACCACACATGGTTTTCATGATATCTTCCCAAGGAATTGAAGGAAGAAGGGAACTTGAATTTGTCATAATGGAGGAAGAGGAAAATATTTCTCATAAAAGTTACCAATGGAAAGAAAAGAACTGATGAAGAGGACGTCAGAAGATGCTGGAAGGGCTCATCTAGTTAGAAATGAATTTTTTTATGTAAACACAGATTTGTCAGTACTCAAGGTTGAAAATATTGTCCTCGTGGAAGATGAAGAGAAGGAAAATTTATTCGGAGGAGACTGGAATTAGTTTTTCAATGACATAGACATATAGCAAGTCTTGAGTTGGTTGAAGGATATTGTGACCACTATCTTGATAGGGGAAGTAAATCCAAGTATAAATCTTGTTGAATAAAAATTTTTAGTTCACAAAAACTGCATGGCAAAAGCAACCACAGAATTGTACCCAACTGTTGTGAATTTTTTGGAAAATAAATATGATATGTGGACTGTTGGGATATTGAAAAGGATGCAGATATGCTTCCAAGGGATGAAAGAGAGGAGAAGGTTAATGCAATTTTTTTGTCTCAAGAGACTTTTTTCTCATTTGCAACTAAGGAATACAGGGCACTAAACATTGATAGAAGGTTACTAGCAATTTGGGATTCTACATTTTATTTACTATTATGGGGATGTAGAAAATTGGAAGCCACATAATGAAAAGAAGTCAAATTCCCTGAATCTATTAGTGTGGATATGGACAGACATTAAGGTTTATGGATGGCTGCCAATAAATGATCTTGATGATAAAATAGTGAAATGTCTCACTGAGTGTGAAGAAGGCCTCATTGATGATGCTAGTGAGATATTGGAAGAAGGTCACTGAGGAGAAATTGGTAGCAAAAATACTAGAGGTAGCTATATGTCCTTTCATATTTAAAGTGGGAGAACTTTATATAAATCAAAATAAGAATCAAGAGAAAAATGTCCAACAAAAATAATTGGGTGTAAGGACTGCATCTCAAAACTGATAATAGGAAGAGAAGGGGCGCTACAAACCATTAAGAGAGACTGTCATAATGGAAAATGGGAACAATGAAGTTTAGGGAAACAATAAACCCTGATCAAGAGGTATCATGCAAAGGAGTGAAGGTGAGGATGAGGGTGAAGAGGATATAATTATCAAAAGTCTCATGGACTATGGGGAATCTCCATGAACTGAAAATGACACTAGGAGTATTTTCAAAGGATCAAAATCTCCAAAAGTTTGAAATTAATGTGTTTTTTCATGTGCAGGTCATGAATATCATGAAGGGAAACAATCACTACAAATTTTCATAAATAAGGAAAGGTTATGGAGTTTCCTTTAGGAGACACAGAAAAAAATAGAGTTCTAAGAGTGGCATCTGGACAAGTTTAAGTGAAGAGCTCATGGAGCATGATGTAGAAATTGAGTTGCTGGAAGAAATGAATGGATGAAAAAGGATGAGATTAAAAAAAAAAAAAAATCAACTCAATTTTTTTTTTTTTTTTTATGGAATTTAACTCATTTTAGGATAGGATAGTTGATTTAAAGGTATGCATATAGCATGCTAAGTTGAAGTTGGAAGAAAATAAAGCTGCAAAATGTGGACAATAAGAATTGGATAAAGCTTTTGCAACCCTACAACAAAGAGAAGACCACGAGCACACACTCAAACAAAAATGGAAATTTGGGTGAAAATATTATAAATGATGACAAAGAACCTTAAATTTTTAAATCTAACAAATTTCATATGGATGTAGGTTTCAATAATGATGAGGGATGAAAACCACACATAGTTATCATGATATGTTCCTAAGGAATTGAAGGAAGAAGGAAACTTGAATTTTTCATAATGGAGGAAGAGGCAACTCTGTTTCATAAAAGTCACCAATGGAAAGGAAAGAATTTTTGAAGAGGACATCAAAAGATGTTGGAAGGGCTCATCTATTTAAAAATGACATGTTTTATGTAAACACAGATTTGTCAGTACTCAAGGTTGAAAAGAAAGTCCTCGTGGAAGATGAAGAGTAGGAAAATTTATTCGAAAGAGACTGGAATTAGCTTGTCAATGACATAGACATCTAGCAAGTCTTGAGTTGTTTGAAGGATATTGTGACCACTGTTTTGATAGGGGAAGTGAATCCAAGTATAAATCTTGTTGAATATGAATTTTTAGTTCACAAAAGCTGCATGGAAATAGCAACCACACAATTGTACCCAACTGTTGTGAATTTTTTGGAAAATAAATATGATATGTGGACTGTTGGGATTCTGAAAAAGGATGTAGATATGCTTCAAGAGATGAGGGAGAGGAGAAGGGTAATGATACTTTTTTGTGTCAAGATACATTTTTCTTAATTGCAACTAAGGAATATAGGGCACTAAACATTGATAGAAAGTTACTAGCATTTTGGGATTCTACATTGTAGGAATTTACAGGGTAAGTTCCATAGATCAAGAACCAAAGGTCACTACTCACAAACAGATCACAAATCAGTACACCAGTATAATCACATGGTTAAAACCCTCAAAGAGGGAAACAGTCCACGCCCTAAGCCAATGCGACCACTTCAGGGAATTTATTAATATAAAAAGAAAAGTTACATATGTTTCTCTCATAAACGGTTTTAACCACATGATTATACTGGTGTATTGATTTGTGATCTGTTTGTGAGCAGTGACCTTTGGTTCTTTATCTATGGAGCTTACCTTGTAAATTCCTACATGGTATCTGTTAGACTCCTATACCAATAGGTGTCATTTTTCATGATTGTCTAGATTGAACTATGGAATATGTTCAAACCTTTTTCTTGAGCAAAGGTGTTCCATATTCTTAAAAAAACCAAAAAATCAAAAAATTTAAAAAATGTAAAGAGGGTATACCCTAAAAGAAAAATCAAAAGGTAAGAAAAATAAATTGGTCAAGAAAATGAAAGAAATGAACCCCAAGCAAAAAATAGACCAAGGAAAGTGTGCAAATCCAAATGCCACTACTATTTCATTTTTGTAATAAAGCAATTGTGTGCAACTTGTCAAACTTTTGCCACAATTTATGAAGAGTCAAACTGTTTAAACTTGACTCATTCATGTTTCAATTTCATGTTGTAGAATAGAGAATAAATATCTGACCAAACAGTTTAATCTTGGCAGATAAGTAGATAGGTAGAGTTAATAAAAGGTGCTCAACAGTTTAATCTGAGCCCTTGGATGTAATAAGGGTAGAATTAGATAGATTTTCCAAGTAAAAAGAAAAAGATTGATAAGGGTTTGAAAATATAAATGCACCCTAATAAAGAAGTGAAAATGGTAGTGTCAAGTAGATAGGGTAGGTAGATGGTGTTGCAAAGTTTTATGTGATGAATGATGGTGCTAAATATGTTTAATTTTTTACCTTCATCACAAATACTGAAGCAAGAAATGCACTGGAAAACTCAAAGAAAGCAAAGTCAAAATCATTAACTTCCCACATCACTTTTCCCTAAGATTTTTACTAATTTCCCTAAAGTGCTAAGGTATTTGGAGATTAGAGGGGCTCAAGGCATTTCCTTGACTTTTGGAGGGACCAGACCCTCGGCCTAATGATCAAAAAGACCTAAGTACTTGAGATTATTTACCATTATAATCATTCACCTTTAACCTTTTCCTAAGTAAAATCCAATTTTACTTAGGAAAATCATCCTATATTTCATAAAATCCCCTCAAAATTACTTGCTATTCTATGTTTAAGTTAGATGATGTAATTTACTTCAGAAATATTCACTTTCTTAGTTATAGTCAAGTATTTTGAGTTTACCCTATCCTTTGTCATATTAATTTCTGATTTATTTATTAAAACTCTAGTGAAAAGACCTTTCCCTATATGTATAACTCCTTCTAAATAAATATCCCAAAAAACCATCTTATTATAAAATTTTAACCAAAGTATTTATTTTCCAGTTATTTATAAAAAACCCACATTATGTGCCCTTTGGTTAAAATATATCATTATCTAATATCCCTGCCCCTATGATAAGTTAAACACATTGGTTGATTTATCATATAATAAAAACATATATGGAAAACTTTGAAACATATATTTTATATGTTTAAATAAAATAAATCCCGAGTTTAATAAAAACTAAACTTCGAAAATAATCCCATTTTCCCCCATACCTGACGCCCTAACTCGAGTTAAAAATCCCGCTATATATTCCATTCCCCAACCCTAATTCGAGTTAAAAAGCCAAAGTCTCACTGCAACCCCGATTTTATTAAACCAAGGGATTAATTAATCCACATGATTAATTAATAACCAACCTTTCCTCCAATCGAAAGCCGCCCGGAATAAATAATGAAATGTTAATTATTTTAAATATCCGCCGCGCCCGCATATTAAAACCCTGCCAACCTCACATCCCTTCAACCGTTGGATCGCCCCTCCAAAAATCAACGGCCCGCGATCATTCCGCTGGTCGTCTCGCGTCCGATATTTAACGCGTGGGGGCACGGTGGTTTTGAAATAGTCCACCGGCCACGTGTTAACTTCTAAATGGAATCGCTGCCTCCCCATTTAAAACCACCATTGCCCATAAGCGGTGTGGAAATTACCGCTTACCGTCCAACCCCTGCCACATGTCATCCCGTACCTCGATGACTCCATTCCTCGATAAAATAAAAATCCCTTTTTACTTTTTAAATAAAACAAATTTTGTGTTTTTTCTGTCATTTTCATTACTGAAAGTGACTGCGCCTTCCACTACGAAATTCAAAATTTCACTGAAAGTTACTGTTCTATCCAATTTCGCTCGAGAATTCTGCCGGACCAGTGTTCAAGCATCTTCTTGCCACCCTTTATACCTGTTAAATTCTAGTTTGCCTCCGAAAACAGGTATTTATTCTATTGCGCTCCGAACTTTAAAAGAAACTCTGTGTTCCTTGTTTTTCCACTGGATTAGTGTTAAAATCTAATCGCTAAGATCATTCCCTGATTTTTGAAACTGTGAATTGTTCCCCCAAACTTGCAACTGTGCCAATTTCCCTCATTAAAACTAAAATCGCGTCATTTCTGTGAAGAAAACCTAGAAATTTCCATTTTGAATACACAAGAACCAAAATGGAAGCTCCAGCGGCCCTAAATGTAACCCCGTTGAATGCCCCTCACAGAGAGTTAGAATATTTACCATTAGTAGATAAAGACTTTCAAATTAAAGATTTGGTTTTCGATGAAAGTCCCCTTCGAAGCTATTGTCGCTGCAGAGACGATTATTCGAAGGGTCTAGATGTTATTAGATTGTGGGAATCCAATTTCCCGAGATATATTATCCCCTCAGTCTATGTTTTCCCAGAAATTATCCACTACTGTCATTCTAACTATGATCCAACTCAAAGAGCAGTGATGTCCCCTGACCAGAGTGTTCTTTTCCCTATTACTCCTCAAGCTATCAATACAATGCTACATTTTGAACCTGATCAAGAGCTAACTCCCTTGTCTATGGAAGAACTGATTGAAAAGTCTAATCAATTGTCCCCAGAAAAATTAAAGTGCATTTGCCAGAATTTTATGTTGCCTGAACATCAACCTAAGGGGCCACCTCCATATGGTTTTGCTTACTTTAATAATTTAGGCAGACTCATCCTGAATATGATATCCTTTATCATGGGTTTCAATACAAGTGAATATGTTGATGAAATCACCCTGGTATTGTTGTCTATCTTTACTCCTGGGCAACCTCCTGCAGTAAAATATGACTTTGCCTCTTTTATTGCCAATAAAATACATGACCAGTTCATGAAGCTAGATAATGAGAAAGTGTTTAAATATTCCTCAGTCATTTACCATCTCATCATCTATTATCAATCAGAAAAGTTTCCTTTTCCTGTTAAAAAGCTTGATGCAAAGGGAAACCCTAGATCTGTGATATTTTGGTCTGCCATAACTCACTCTTCCTATAATTCTCCCTATTCCTATGCTAAGTTCATCGATCTTTTTGTATACCCTGTAACTACCTTGTTGACTGGAATTCCCCCTCCAAGGCTCAGTAATGAGATTAAGAAGACTTTACAGCTTTCAAGGACATATAAAGTTGGGGACTGGTATTTATACCAAAATCATTCAGTCATCAGAATATATGGATGTGAATTGCATCCATTCAAGTTGCCAAAATATGTGCCCATGAGACTTTTTGCCTTGGAATATTTCAGGCAAATGAATAATTATGATATGATTCATTTTTGTAGTGTGAAAAAGAAAGCCCAACTCAGGATCAAAAGTCAATTAGGTCCCTTCATATGCAACTCTAGGGATGCTGAGCGAGAAGCAGAAGATATACTACAAAACTGTTGCAAGTTCCAAAGAAGTTTTCGTTGGGTTCCTTATGATCCATTTGGTTCTATCTGTGATAAAAGAATGAAGAACAAATCATCCCCATACTTTCACAACAGGATTCCTGAAATAGAACAATATGCTAATCAAGATGAGTGGGTGGAAGAAACACTAGTTGAGGAAGATAGTGAAGAAGACAAAATGAACAAAATTATGAAAGACCTTGAGAAAAACTTTGACTTAGAATCTTTTTCACAAGTGCAGGTACCTCATATTGGTACTTCTTCAGTAGGAAATCTCCAAAAGGGATTATAGGAAATCAGTTCACCAATTGCAGTTGAATCTAAGGGTAAAGGCAAAGAACCTGAGGTACAGGTCATTGAAACTTTCATTATGGTAGAGAAACCTCAAACCTCCAGAGCACCAGATCAAACACAAGTTTCTCCCACTCAAGTAAATCATCCTGAAGTTTCAGAATTGCAAACTCCATCCAATATGGAAATAGGCAAGAAAATGCATGTTCCTGATACTACTCCTCCCAAAGAATCTTCAGAGCTACATCAAGATAAAAAGCAGAAACTCAATCCACTCCCAGAAGTAGAAATTATAGAAGAAATAATTGACGATGAAAGAGAAGACAGTCAACTAACTGGCATAGTTAGTGAAACACACACCGGCCACAAAGGAAAAGCGTTGCAAAAGCAGTTGAGTACTGAAGTATCTTCTTTTAAGCCACCAAAAACAGATACAGGTGATATAAAAAGAACTTTCATTAATATAAAGGCAAAGAATGATCCATTGAGAATGAAGGTATATGATCAATATCTGAAAATGGCTCCACATAATCAGGAAAGGTTAATGTCAGCATTTGACATTCAACAAGGAAAAATGATGATGAGTCATTTTAAATCCAAGGTGCCCAAACCCATGACAGTAGCTGACTATATTAGGACCAATTTTGAGGTCCTGGCAAAAGACATTCATCCCTTGGACCAGCTGCATAAACAAACTGGGGAAATGGTATATTCCACTCTTACTGATAAGGCCATGGCAGCCCTGAGGCTGCAAGATTATTTAAATAACACAAACACCCAATTGCAAATTGAGAAGGCCTCTTCTTAGGCCAAAGATAACAGAATAAAGTCTCTGGAAGACATAATCATCAGTTTGGGTCACAACCCCAAAGATATCAAAAGCATTGAGGCACTAATTAAAAAGAAAGATGATGATATTTCTGCACTGAGAAAGCAGCTGAAATTGCCAGCATCCAGGCATCCCCAGACCCAAGAAGTTTTGAAGGAAAATTCACAGGAAGAGATAATGGAGTTGCTCTTAAAAATGACTGAGCAACTCAGTGAAACAGAGAAGGAATTGGAACAAGCTTTACAAGAAAAGGAAGCTATCATGCAGGCATCCATCACAGAAGCTACTACAACTATAGGTACCACAACAACAAATCAACAAATAGAATCAGCACAGTTAGACACTTCTGGTTTAAGTTCTGATGAATTGGTAAAACAAATGGAAAGTTTAAAACTCAGGGTCACAGAACTTAAAACTACAAAATTGCAGTTAGAAAACTTGGAGGAGAAATATGATATGTCCAAAAGGACTATTGTAGATAATACCAGGGAAATTAAAATATTGGAAAAATTGGTTAAGGCTTTAGAAAAAGATCTTTCATTAGAAAAGCCTTTGAGAGAAATAAATGAAATTCTTTGGGATAATATAATTGAGTCAATAAAAAGTATTTGGTCTTTTGTTCAAACAATCTTTGAACAAAATGACTTGATCAAAGTAGCTCATGAAGAAATAACCAAAACAAGAGATGAATTTAAGGGCAGACCTGAGCAAGCCAATCAACTTATACAGTTTTTGAACACCCGGACTAAGCAACAGCTTTCAGAACTTGGAATTGATGACATGACCGGCACTATTTTAGAAATAAAAAGAGTTTTCACCAAAAGAACTCTTATGTAGAATCTGGAAAGAAAATGTTCAGATATTCTGGAAGAAATTAATGCTTTCAAAGGAAAATTTCAGGTTTTATTGGATAATGGGTTCCCCAGTCCTATGCTCGCAGAGGAAAAAATAATGGACCTGGAAACCTATGTTACTAAAATAGACATACATGCTCATAACACAACTGTTATTTCTATCAGTTCGTCACAAGCAACATTGCCAACAGGAAGGAATCCCTACGACAGGGTGAAGAATTTATTCTATCTTGAGCATGAAATAAAGTATTTGTTCCCTAGTCAACCCACTTTTTACAGATACACAGAGGCCGATGAGACATTGAGAAAACTTAAAAGAACCATAATAGCAGAAGATCAATGGTGGGAAGACTTATTGGAAATTTTGTAAAATTTATCTTCAGACAAAGAAATTTGTCTTTTACCATCATTTGAAGGATAAATAGTGAGCACATGTTAAAGAGTATCAGTTGAACAAGTTAAAGAGTATCCGTAGAAACAAAGAGTATCAGACAAGCAAAGGAATTACTCAAAGGGACAGCATCGAGCCCTATTATAGCATCTGCCTCCAGCACATCCGCAAAATGAGGAAACAGCACACCAGCAGTTACATTTTATTCTGTCTACGAGACCATTTGTCTCCTTTTTATTGTAACTTATTCACTAGCCACCCTAGTTAGTGGCTAGGTTAGTGTGGGATATTTTCAATCATTTTTTGTATAAATAAACCCTCAAAGAGAGTATTGAGGGTGGATTCTACTACTTTGCTGTGACATTGATGTTTTGGAATAAAAGTGTTTTGGAGAAATTTATTTGTGGCTTGCTGGATGACAATTTGAAGCTCAGGACTTTTTGCAGGATTCATGTGTCGGATTGCATTTCAATAAGTCTTTCTATCCTATGTTTTAAGTTTTATATATGTTTATAATATCATTGTGTCCATTTCTGAATAATTGACATAAAAGAATAAATCAGAATTTACTTAATTGTACTCTGATTTCAGTTGTGATTATTCTCAATGTTTTCCTCTAAATTGGTTATAAGCAACGAATTCTTAAATGTCTTCTTTTCTAATTTAAACATTCTTGATTATTATAATAAAAGAATTCTTCCCTTTGCTCTTTGTTTGTAATCATTTCATTTCTTTCTTTTGAACATGGTGAAAGATTCTTAACTGCCTTTCATTCTTTCAAACTCATTCCATCCACTTTAAATTTTAAGGATTGTTCTCTGTTTGGCTGTCTTGCCCTGCAAAGCCATCTTGTGTGTTGAATAGAAATCCAGTAAAGCTATCCTTTGACTCCATAGCCCAATGGACTGAAAATCTTCAACCTTGCCCTTAGTTGCCGGATTCCACCATTCAAACAAAATCAAAACTCTTGGACTTATAACTAGCCTAAAACTTTCTAAGAACAAAGATAAATTATAAAGAGAGAGCCCTCTCTGGATGCATATTGGCTAGATTCTGCATCTGAAGGTTGGTTTGTGGTTACCTCGAGTATACTTTCCTTTTCCACAACTTCAGGGAAAACCTGAGTGATAACATAGTGGCGACCATACTGGGGACCTGAATCATTTTTATTTGTTAATATTATTCATTTATAAGCTATAGACAGAGTCTGAAGATCAGCCAGGTAGCCTTTTAAATGCTTTTGCCTTGCAACTGCATAGTAAATAAATGTTGCTTCAGTCTATCTCTGATTTAGCTTATACTTTGAACTTTAGTTTCAAAATGTTTATTCAGACTCTCTAGTTCAATAAAATATTTGAGAAATTTTTAATCATAAATCATTATTTCTTGAAGAATTGGTAGAAGTTGTATTTTCATTTCAATTAAAATTTAAAAATCCAAAAACATATATCATCTAGGAAAACTGGCTTCAGAAAGGATTCGTCACACTAGGTCAAATCCTGACCCCAATCCACCGCCGATATTTGAAAATCTAAATCTAATTCCTAGGATTCTTAGAAGACAAGGAAGCCAAGAAAGCTCTGAAAGAGGAAGTCAAGAGAGTTCTGGAAGTTCTAGACCTCTTTCTAGATCACATTCCTGTCCTGTGAAGATTATATATTTTGACGAAATTCCTTTTGATGAACGATTTGAAACATCCTTATTTGTGAATTTTTCTGAAACCGAATTATCCAGATTAGTTCCAGATCCATTGTTTTTTGAAGATTTGCATTTCAGATTTGTTTCATATCACCTTGACAGAGAATTACAAAACTCTATTCAATCTGAACAAACCTTTGAAGAAAGTTCAAACATCTCTGTAATTACTGAAGCTTCCCCAAGCTCAGTTAACTTTTCTCAAACTTCTCAAAACCAAACCACTCCTCCTACTCCACCATCCCCTCCTACCAGACCATCAACTCCTGTTAGCCCACTATATCTTCCAATGGCCAATAGGTATGCCCCTTTAAGGTTGCCTAATAACCCTGTTGCTTTGCCTCAGGATTATCAAAGTAAGATCGCTCCTTTTGACGGTTCAGGTACTTACACAGCTCAACAACACACCAAAAGGATGACTGATTACTTTGAGTTTTATGAAATTGATGCTGATGATGTTCGCATGAGAATTTTTGTCCAGAGTCTTACTGGGGAAGTCAGAACATGGTTTAGGGCCCTTGCCCCGAACAGTATTGCTGATTTACCAGCTTTGTATAGGGCATTTTTAAATAGATGGGAGAAGAAGAAAGATCCTCTTCAGATCCTATCAGAATTTGAAAAATTGAGGAGAAGACCAAATGAAATAGTACAAGATTACATCATTAGATTTAATGAAGCCTACAACGCAGTTCCTCAAAACCTTAGACCACCTCCAGACTTAGTATTGGTTAAATTTCCAGATGGTTTTGACTCTGACATAGCTTATTCACTCAGGAAAAGAGCTCCCCAAACCTTAGAGGAAATGCAAAGCATAGTGGTTAGTGTAGAAGCAAACCTCATAGAAAAACGAGCCAGAGCTAGGGCCGAAAGAAGAATGCCTATGAATGAAGAGCCTTCAGCTTTTGAAAGAAAGCTGGATGCAATCATTAAAGGTATGGAAAGATTGGGAGATAGAGTGGAGACCATTGAAAGAAAGTCTTCTGGTGATAATCAGAATGTTGTAAGAAACCCAAACTTTAGGAGAAATCAGAACCAAAATATTGGGAAAAATGTTCCTGACCAAAACATCAGGCCACCATTCCAAGAAAACTTTGTTGAAGGATCAACTTCTGAAGAACCTACTGAGGATGTCGAAACAAATAATGTGACTGAAGAACAAAATGAACCAGAAATTTTCCTATCTCAGGATGATCAGGAGAATCACATCCTTGAAACATTCCAAACTCATTCAGGAGAAACTTTTGATTTTAAGGAAGGCTATGACACAGCAATTTATGAGGTTCATAAACAATACAATTTGAGAAGCAGATGAATTGATGTGCCAGAGAATAGCAAACAGAAAACTGTAAAACAAAATGTCAAAGGTAAAGATAACATACCTCCTGTACAAAACATTCCCCATGTACAAATTCTGTCTAGGACAACTCATAACCCTTCAAATCCAATAATTGAAGGTGTGTCTGACAACCAACCAAACAATAATCAACAATCTAATACTTTTCCTCCTGTAGGAAACGTAGGAGAAACAGTAGAAGTGAGTTCAGAAACACCTTCAAATCAAAACTTCACTCATGAAAAAGAGAAAAACGTTGAAGACCCAAAAAATAGAGAAAACCCAACTGTGCAAAACACTAAAACTCAAACAGAAAAACCTTTCAATCTAGAGGCTGAAATAGGCAAAATAAAGATAGTTGTTCCTTTATCAGAATTGGCTAAACATGATGTCTATAGAAGTCAAATCAGCAAATCCATGAATATTAACATTACTGGAATGGATGATTCAGTGAATATTCTTGATGATCAACCTAAACTCCTTTTTGGCCCTGAGGTAAATGGCAAACCAGAAAGTGGAGGAACTCCTCCATTTTATGTAAGCCTGAATGTTCATGACAAGATACTCCATAATGCAATGCTTGATTCTGGAGCATCTCACAATTTGATGCCAAAAGTAGTGATGGAAAGATTAAATCTAGACATTACCAGACCATACAAAGATTTGTTTTCTTTTGATTCTATTCAGGTAAAATGTTTAGGTTTGATTAAAGATTTGTGTGTTACTTTGGTACAATATCCTGCTAAGTCTGTTTTGATGGATATAGTAGTGGCTGATATCCCTCCTAAATATGGTATGTTGTTGTCTAGATCCTGGGGTGCTAAACTTGGAGGATCTATTCAACTCGACATCTCATATGCCACTATTTCAGTATTTGGTCAACCTAAAAGATTATATAGAGAAACCTTGATGAAGTACTTGGTGAGTAGCCATGAGAAGCCTGAAAACTTCCCAGTCTATTCAGTACATTCTGATATGGATTCTTTCATCCTTTATAATGCTGAAATGGACCTTCCAACTAAGCTAGAAGCACCTGAAAAGGAAACTACAAACAAAACTACTGTCAAAATTGAAGAGATTTATGAAAACAGGGAAACACCAGATGATCAAGAAATACCAGAAAAAACTAAACAACTAGCTCCTGTCAAGAAACATTTTAAAACAATTGATGAGGATTATGAACACAAAATTATGTGGCATTTAGAATTTGATGGCTCAGTAAACAAATTAGGAGCAGGAGCTGGGATTTGGTTACATAATGTTGAAAATAATCATGCTGAGGGTCATGCTTATAGGTTGAATTTCAAATGCACTAGCAACATGGCAGAGTACGAAGCTCTTTTGTTAGGGCTTAAACATGTCAAGAAATTAGGAGCTATTAGGGTATCAATCATAGGAGACTCCAAGCTAATTATTCAACAAATTAAAGGAGAATGTTCAACAAAAGACATGAGATTGAAACAATACAGAGAAACAATTGTGGAAATTCTCAACACCTTTCTACAAGCTCAACTTGCCAAGATTCCCAGGAAACAAAATTTGCATGCTCACAGTCTCGCAATGTTTGCTAGTACATGTAAATTACCTTTTGATCCTAATCATCAGTTTTCAGCTGAGATTAGACATAGGCCTGCTATACCGGACAATCTTTTGAATTGGCAAGTATTTGTAAATAATAATCAAATCAATAGTTTTTTGACACTTCAAAATGAGTTTTCTAACTATAATATAGATGAAGACATAACTATTGATGAATTTGATCAAGAAAAAGAACAAAAAATAGATATTTCAAGAGAGAATACAATTCATATGCTGCACCCAACCACATTCACAGAAAAAGACATGCAGGATTTGAAACACATGGAATCTGATGAGATCATAGAAGATGAGACAGAAATCATCAATTTAAAAGATAATTATTTGCCCAAAGGATTAACTCCTTTGGAAGATCTTTTTGACTCAAATGATATTCCATTTAGACCTAAAATGGAACCTGTTAAAGCTGATATTGAAGAATGCAACTTAGGAACCCCAGAAAATCCCAAAATGGTTAAGTTGTCCAAATCTCTGCCAAGAGATCAAAAGGTTAAATATGTTGAACTATTAAAAGAATTCCAGGATGTTTTTGCCTGGAGTTATGAAGATCTTAAATCATACGATACATCCATAATTCAACACACTATACCTTTGAAACCAGATCAGAAACCTTTCAAACAGAAACTTAGAAGAATAAATCTTGTTTTATTACCTTCAATTGAAAAGGAAATTAAAAGAATGTATGAAGCAGGAATTATAGCTCCTATTAGGTTCTCAGAATGGGTTTCTAATCTAGTACCAACACGAAAAAAGACAGGAGAAATTAGACTGTGTGTCGATTTAAGAAATTTGAATAAATTTTCTTTAAAAGATAACTATCCTTTGCCTAAAATGGATCATATTCTACAAAGGGTAGTAGGATCTTCTAGGATATCTCTACTGGATGGATTTTCAGGGTATAACCAGATTCTGGTTCATCCTGATGATCAAGATAAAACAGCATTTACAACACCATGGGGTACTTTTAAATATGTCAAGATGCCATTTGGACTCAAGAATGCAGGAGCTACATTTCAGAGAGCAATGGATATTGCTTTTGCTAAAGAAATACATGATTTTCTGGTAATCTATCTAGATGATTTAACAGTTTTTTCCAAAACAGATCAACAACATTTAGATCATCTAAGGCAAGTGTTTATAAAGTGCAGAAAGTATGGGATTTCTTTAAACCCTAAAAAGTCATTGTTTGGTTTGGAAGAAGGAAAGCTCTTAGGCCATATTATTTCTAAAGATGGCATTAGGATTGATCCAGAAAGAATACAAGCAATTTTGCAAATACCTCATCCCAGAAACATAAAAGAGTTGCAAGCCTTCATAGGAAAGATTAATTTCTTGAGAAGATTTATTTCTAGTTTAGTTGAATTACTTAGATTACTTACTAACATGTTGAGAAAAGATTGAAGCGTTGACTGGACTGTAGAAGCCAAGCAATCATTCGAAGAAATCAAAATGGCTTTAACAAGAACACCAGTTCTTACCAGTCCCAAATTTGACAGAGATTTCATTATTTTTTCATTTGCTTCTGAACATACAGTTGCAGTTGTTTTACTTCAAAAAGATGATCAAGGGTGTGAAAAACCAATAGCATTTTTTAGTAAAGCACTTAGAGATGCATCTTTGAAATACAATATCATGGAGAAACAGGCTTTTGCACTGGTAAAAGCAATTAAAGATTTCAGAGTTTATATATTATATTCTCATGTGATAGCTTATGTGCCTAGTGTTGTAGTTAAAGACATCTTGACTCAAGATGGTATTGAAGGCAAAAGAGGCAAGTGGATAGCTACCATTTTAGAATATGATATCGAAATTAAACCAACTAAACTCATCAAAGGTCAAGGTTTGGCTCAACTTATGACTGAAACTAATTGCCAAGCCTTAGAAATTAACGAACTGGATGACGAACATAGTGGCGACTCCACTGGTCAGTCAAACTTTCTTAGATTCACCCTGGTATACTGATATCATTCAGGTTTTATTAAACCTGCAAGCTCCTCCAGGGTTGTCCAGAATGAAACAAAGATTCTTGAAAATGACATCTTTAAAATATTGTATTTTAGATGACACTCTATTTTGGAAAAATCATGAAGGAATCTTATTGAATTGTCTATTGAAAGATGAAGCTGATAAAGTTCTTAATGAATTTCATGCAGGGGATTGTGGTGGACATCTCTACTGGAAGTCAACTGCAGATAAAATCTTAAGGGCTGGTTTTTACTGGCCAACCTTGTTTTCAGATGTAAAGAAATTTGTAACAACTTGTCATAAGTGTCAGATCTTTGAGGGTAAAAGAAAGTTGTTACCTTTACCATTAAGACCAATTTCCACAGAAAGACCCTTTCAACAATGGGGATTAGATTTTATTGGAGAAATTCATCCATCTTCTTCTAGGCAACACAGATGGATTTTAACTGCCACAGATTACTTTACCAAATGGATTGAAGCTATCCCATGCAGATAGGCCAATGATTCTGTAATTATAGGGTTTTTAGAAACCAATATACTTTCAAGATTTGGCTGTCCAGAGAAAATTATAACAGATAATGCTGCTGCATTTAAGTCAAATAAAATGATTAGTTTCTGCAATAAATATCATATTACGTTAGGCCATTCAATAGCCTATTACCCCCAGGGTAATGGACTGGCAGAATCCTCCAATAAAAGCCTTATTAATATCATCAAAAAATTATTGGAAGAAAATAAAAAGAATTGGCATAAGAAACTGGCCAATGCATTGTGGGTAGACAGACTTACAACTAAGAAATCAATTGGGACTAGTCCATATGAATTAGTTTATGGCATTGAGGCAAGATTCCCATCATCTTTAGGAATTCCTGTTATGAAGTTACTTTAGGAGGCTCAAGTGGAACCAAATGATATTCAGAGAAGAACTAATCAAACAATCCACTTGTAGCAAACCAGAGAAGAAGTATATCAACGATCTCAAGTCTTGCAGGAAAAGTT
Source organism: Pinus albicaulis (assembly GCA_034641835.2). Lineage (NCBI taxonomy): Eukaryota > Viridiplantae > Streptophyta > Pinopsida > Pinales > Pinaceae > Pinus > Pinus albicaulis. The sequence continues at coordinate 1,634,698,330 of CM076584.1, forward strand.
AAAGAAAATGTTTGACAGAAGAACTAAAGCAGAAGATTTTCAACTAGGAGACAAAGTCCTAAGATGGGATTCCAGGAGGGAAGAGAAAGAGAAACATGGGAAATTTTATTTCTTATGGAAAGGGCCTTACATTATTCATGCCTTACAGGGGAACAACACATACTTTTTGAAGAATTTGGACAATTCAGAAGCTGAGGAGGGACCAGTCAATGGTCGAATGATGAAGCACTATTTTGATCCTATTTACTAGGATGTTTTGATTTTTCTAACTTGTACATAATATATCCTTTTTTTTAATGCATCAGTTTGGATTGGATGGTGACTTGCTGGAGTTGAAGCCCGAAGTGAAGGCCCTAAGCTTCAAAAGTCTCACTATCATATATACAATAAAGCTACCAGAAGAAGAAGATTACATGGTTTAGTTTGAGAGCATTTTGAGGCATCTGATCTGTTGTTCTCGACTTTTCACAAGAAAAAGCCATCCCCAAGTGGAGCCAGTGTTAGAATCCTATACCAATAGGTGTCATTTTTCATGATTGTCTAGATTGAACTATGGAATATGTTCAAACCTTTTTCTTGAGCAAAGGTGTTCCATATTCTTAAAAAACCAAAAAATTTAAAAAATGTAAAGAGGGTATACCCTAAAAGAAAAATCAAAGGGTAAGAAAAATAAATTGGTCAAGAAAATGAAAGAAATGAACCCCAAGCAAAAAATAGGACAAGGAAAGTGTGCAAATCCAAATGCCACTACTATTTCATTTTTGTAATAAAGCAATTGTGTGCAGCTTGTCAAACTTTTGCCACAATTTATGAAGAGTCAAACTGTTTAAACTTGACTCATTCATGTTTCAATTTCATGTAGTAGAATAGAGAATAAATATCTAACCAAACAGTTTAATCTTGGCAGATAAGTAGATAGGTAGAGTTAATAAAAGGTGCTCAACAGTGTAATCTGAGCCCTTGGATGTAATAAGAGTAGAATTAGATAGATTTGCCATGTAAAAGAAAAAGATTGATAAGGGTTTGCAAGTCCAAATGCACCCTAATAAAGAAGAGAAAATGGTAGTGTCAAGTAGATAGGGTAGGTAGATGGTGTTGCAAAGTTTTATGTGATGAATGATGGTGCTAAATATGTTTAATTTTTTACCTTCATCACAAATACTGAAGCAAGAAATGCACTGGAAAACTCAAAGAAAGCAAAGTCAAAATCATTAACTTCCCACATCACTTTTCCCTAAGATTTTTACTAATTTCCCTAAAGTGCTAAGGTATTTGGAGATTAGAGGGGCTCAAGGCATTTCCTTGACTTGTGGAGGGACCGGACCCTCAGCCTAATGATCAAAAAGACCTAATTACTTGAGATTATTTACTATTATAATCATTCACCTTTAACCTTTTCCTAAGTAAAATCCAATTTTACTTAGGAAAATCATCCTATATTTCATAAAATCCCCTCAAAATTACTTGCTATTCTATGTTTAAGTTAGATTATGTAATTTACTTCAGAAATCTTCACTTTCTTAGTTATAGTCAAGTATTTTGAGTTTACCCTGTCCTTTGTCATATTAATTTCTGATTTATTTACTAAAACCCTAGTGAAAAGACCTTTCCCTATATGTATAACTCCTCCTAAATGAATATCCCAAAAACCCATCTTATTATAAAATTTTAACCAAAGTATTTATTTTCCAGTTATTTATAAAAAACCCACATTATGTGCCCTTTGGTTAAAATATATCATTATCTAATATCCCCGCCCCTATGATAAGTTAAACACATTGGTTGATTTATCATATAATAAAAACATATATGGAAAACTTTGAAACATATATTTTATATGTTTAAATAAAATAAATCCCGAGTTTAATTAAAACTAAACTTCGGAAATAATCCCATTTTCCCCCATACCTGACGCTCTAACTTGAGTTAAAAATCCCGCTATATATTCCATTCCCCAACCCTAATTCGAGTTAAAAAACCAAAGTCTCACCGCAACCCCGATTTCATTAAACCAAGGGATTAATTAATCCACATGATTAATTAATAACCAACCTTTCCTCCAATCAAAAGCCGCCCGGGATAAATAATGAAATGTTAATTATTTTAAATATCCGTCGGGCCCGCATATTAAAACCCCGCCAAACTCACATCCCTTCAACCGTTGGATCGCCCCTCCAAAAATCAACGGCCCGTGATCATTCCGCTGGCCGTCTCGCGTCCGATATTTAACGCGTGGGGGCACGGTGGTTTTGAAATAGTCCACCGGCCACGTGTTAGCTTCTAAATGGAATCGCTGCCTCCCCGTTTAAAACCGCCATTTCCCATAAGCGGTGCGGAAATTACCGCTTACCGCTCGACCCCTGCCACATGTCATCCCATACCTCAATGACATCATTCCTCGATAAAATAAAATCCCTTTTGACTTTTTAAATAAAACAAATTTCGTGTTTTTTCTGTCATTTTCATCGCTGAAAGCGACTGCGCCTTCCACTACGAAATTCAAAATTTCACTGAAAGTTACTGTTCTATCCAATTTCGCTCGAGAATTCCACCAGACCAGTGTTCAAGCATCTTCTTGCCACCACTTGATACCTGTTAAATTCTAGTTTGCCTCCGAAAACAGGTATTTATTCTATTGCGCTCCGAACTTTAAAAGAAACTCTGTGTTCCTTGTTTTTCCACTGGATCAGTGTTCAAATCTTATCGCTAAGATCATTCCCTGATTTTTGAAACTGTGAATTTTTCCCCCAAACCTGCAACTGTGCCAATTTCCCTCATTAAAACTAAAATCGCGTCATTTCTGTGAAGAAAACCCAGAAATTTCCATTTTGAATACACAAGAACCAAAATGGAAGCTCCGGCGGCCCTAAATGTAACCCCATTGAATGCCCCTCACAGAGAGTTAGAATATTTACCATTAGTAGATAAAGACTTTCAAATTAAAGATTTGGTTTTCGATGAAAGTCCCCTTCGAAGCTATTGTTGCTGCAGAGACGATTATTCGAAGGGTCTGGATGTCATTGGATTGTGGGAATCCAATTTCCCGAGATATATTATCCCCTCAGTCTATGTTTTCCCAGAAATTATCCACTACTGTCATTCTAACTATGATCCAACTCAAAGAGCAGTGATGTCACCTGACCAGAGTGTTCTTTTCCCTATTACTCCTCAAGCTATCAATACAATGCTACATTTTGAACCTGATCAAGAGCTAACTCCCTTGTCTATGGAAGAACTGATTGAAAAGTCTAATCAATTGTCCCCAGAAAAATTGAAGTGTATTTGCCAGAATTTTATGTTGCCTGAACATCAACCTAAGGGGCCACCTCCATATGGTTTTGCTTACTTTAATAATTTAGGCAGACTCATCCTGAATATGATATCCTTTATCATGGGTTTCAATACAAGTGAATATGTTGATGAAATCACCCTGGTATTGTTGTCTATCTTTACTCCTGGGCAACCTCCTGCAGTAAAATATGACTTTGCCTCTTTTATTGCCAATAAAATCCATGACCAGTTCATGAAGCTAGATAATGAGAAAGTGTTTAAATATTCCTCAGTCATTTACCATCTTATCATCTATTATCAATCAAAAAATTTCCCTTTTCCTGTTAAAAAGCTTGATGCAAAGGGAAACCCTAGATCTGTGATATTTTGGTCTGTCATAACTCACTCTTCCTATAATTCTCCCTATTCCTATGCCGAGTTCATCGATCTTTTTGTATACCCTGCAACTACCTTGTTGACTGGAATTCCCCCTCCAAGGCTCAGTAATGAGATTAAGAATACTTTAGAGCTTTCAAGGACATATAAAGTTGGGGACTGGTATTTATACCAAAATCATTCAGTCATCAGAATATATGGATGTGAATTGCATCCATTCAAGTTGCCAAAATATGTGCCCATGAGACTTTTTGCCTTGGAATATTTCAGGAAAATGAATAATTCTGATATGATTCATTTTTGTAGTGTGAAAAAGAAAGCCCAACTCAGGATCAAAAGTCAATTAGGTCCTTTCATATGCAACTCTAGGGATGTTGAGCGAGAAGCAGAAGATATACTACAAAACTGTTGCAAGTTCCAAAGAAGTTTTCGTTGGGTTCCTTATGATCCATTTGGTTTTATCTGTGATAAAAGAATGAAGAACAAATCATCCTCATACTTTCACAACAGGATTCCTGAAATAGAAGAATATGCTAATCAAGATGAGTGGGTGGAAGAAACACTAGTTGAGGAAGATAGTGAAGAAGACAAAATGAACAAAATTATGAAAGACCTTGAGAAAAACTTTGACTTAGAATCTTTTGCACAAGTGCAGGTACCTCATATTGGTACTTCTTCAGCAGGAAATCTCCAAAAGGGATTACAGGAAATCAGTTCACCAATTGCAGTTGAATCTAAGGGTAAAGGCAAAGAACCTGAGGTACAGGTCATTGAAACTTTCATTATGGCAGAGAAACCTCAAACCTCCAGAGCACCAGATCAAACACAAGTTTATCCCACTAAAGTAAATCATCCTGAAGTTTCAGAATTGCAAACTCCATCCAATATGGGAATAGGCAAGAAAAGGCATGTTCCTGATACTACTCTTCCCAAAGAATCTTCAGAGCTACATCAAGATAAAAAGCAAAAACTCAATCCACTCCCAGAAGTGGAAATTATAGACGAAATAATTGATGATGAAAGAGAAGACAGTCAACTAACTGGCACAGTTAGTGAAACACACACCGGCCACAAAGGAAAAGCGTTGCAAAAGCAGTTGAGTACTGAAGTATCTTCTTTTAAGCCACCAAAAACAGATACAGGTGATATAAAAAGAACTTTCATTAATATAAAAGCAAAGAATGATCCATTGAGAATGAAGGTATATGATCAATATCTGAAAATGGCTCCACATAATCAGGAAAGGTTAATGTCAGCATTTGACATTCAACAAGGCAAAATGATGATGAGTCATTTTAAATCCAAGGTGCCCAAACCCATGACAGCAGCTGATTATATTAGGACCAATTTTGAGGTCCTGGAAAAAGACATTCTTCCCTTGGACAAGATAGAGCTGCATAAACAAACTGGGAAAATGGTATATTCCACTCTTACTGATAAGGCCATGGCAGCCCTGAGGCTGCAAGATTCTTTAAATAACACAAACACCCAATTGAAAATTGAGAAGGCCTCTTCTTAGGCCAAAGATAACAGAATAAAGTCTCTGGAAGACATAATCATCAGTTTGGGTCACAACCCCAAAGATATCAAAAGCATTGAGGCATTAATTAAAAAGAAAGATGATGATATTGCTGCACTGAGAAAGCAGTTGAAATTTCCAGCCTCCAGGCATCCCCAGACCCAAGAAGTTTTGAAGGAAAATTCACAGGAAGAGATAATGGAGTTGCTCTTAAAAATGACTGAGCAACTCAGTGAAACAGAGAAGGAATTGGAACAAGATTTACAAGAAAAGGAAGCTATCATGCAGGCATCCATCACAGAAGCTACTACAACTATAGGTACCACAACAACAGATCAACAAACAGAATCAGCACAGGTAGACACTTCTGGTTTAAGTTCTGATGAATTGGTAAAACAAATGGAAAGTTTAAAACTCAGGGTCATAGAACTTAAAACCACAAAATTGCAGTTAGAAAAATTGGAGCAGAAATATGATATGTCCAAAAGGACTGTTGCAGATAATACCAGGGAAATTAAAAGATTGGAAAAATTGGTTAAGGCTTTAGAAAAAGATCTTTCATTAGAAAAGCCTTTGAGAGAAATAAATGAAATTCTTTGGGATAATATAATTGAGTCAATAAAAAGTATTTGGTCTTTTTTTCAAACAATCTTTGAACAAAATGACTTGATCAGAGTAGCTCAGGAAGAAATAACCAAAACAAGAGATGAATTAAAGGGCAGACCTGAGCAAGCCAATCAACTTATACAGTTTTTGAACACCAGGACTAAGCAACAGCTTTCAGAACTTGGAATTGATGACAGGACCGGCACTATTTTAGAAATAAAAAGAGTTTTCACCAAAAGAACTCTTATGTAGAATCTGGAAAGAAAATGTTCAGATATTCTGGAAGAAATTAATGCTTTCAAAGGAAAATTTCAGGTTTTATTGGATAATGGGTTACCCAGTCCTATGCTCGCAGAGGAAAAAATAATGGACCTGGAAACCTATGTTACTAAAATAGACATACATGCTCATAACACAACTATTATTTCTATCAGTTTGTCACAAGCAACATTGCCAACAGGAAGGAATCTCTACGACAGGGTGAAGAATTTATTCTATCTTGAGCATGAAATAAAGTATTTGTTCCCTAGTCAACCCACTTTTTACAGATACACAGAGGCCGATGAGACATGGAGAAAACTTAAAAGAACCATAATAGCAGAAGATCAATGGTGGGAAGACTTATTGGAAATTTTGTAAAATTTATCTTCAGACAAAGAAATTTGTCTTTTACCATCATGTGAAGGATAAATAGTGAGCACAGGTTAAAGAGTATCAGTTGAACAGGTTAAAGAGTATCCGTAGAAAAAAAGAGTATCAGACAAGCAAAGGAATTACTCAAAGGGACAGCATCGAGCCCTATTATAGCATCTGCCTCCAGCACATCCGCAAAATGAGGAAACAGCACACCAGCAGTTACATTTTATTCTGTCTACGAGACCATTTGTCTCCTTTTTATTGTAACTTATTCACTAGCCACCCTAGATTATTGGCTAGGTTAGTGTGAGATATTTTCAATAATTTTTTGTATAAATAAACCCTCAAAGAGAGTATTGAGGGTGGATTCTATTACTTTGCTGTGACATTGATGTTTTTGGAATAAAATCATTTTGGAGAAATTTATTTGTGGCTTACTGGATGACAATTTGAAGCTCAGGACTTTTTGCAGGATTGATGTGTCGGACTGCAGTTCAATAAGTCTTTCTATCCTATGTTTTAAGTTTTATATCTGTTTATAATATCATTGTGTCCATTTCTGAATAATTTACATAAAGGATTGAATCAGAATTTACTTAATTGTACTCTGATTTCAGATGTGATTATTCTTAATGTTTTCTTCTAAATTGGCTATAAGCATGAATTCTTAAATGCTCTTGCTTTGCTAATTTAAACATTCTTGATTATTATAATAAACAATTCTTCACTGCTCTTTGTTTGTAATCATTTCATTTCTTTCTTTTGAACATGGTGAAAGATTCTTAACTGCCTTTCATTCTTTCAAACTCATTCCATCCACTTTAAATTTTAAGGATTGTTCTCTGTTTGGCTATCTTGCCCTGCAAAGCCATCTTGTGTGTAGACTAGAAATCCAGTAAAGCCATCCTTTGTCTCCATAGCCCAATGGACTGAAAATATTCAACCTTGCCCTTAGTTGACGGATTCCACCATTCAAACAAAATTAAAACTCTTGGACTTGTAACTAGCCTAAAACTTTCTAAGAACAAAGATAAATTATAAAGAGAGAGCCCTCTCTGGATGCAGATTGGCTAGATTCTGCATCTGAAGGTTGGTTTGTGGTTACCTCGGGTATACTTTCCTTTTCCACAACTTCAAGGAAAACCTGAGTGATAACAGTATCAGAGCTATTTTGAGGGCCACATCTGTTGTTGATCAAAATCTGAAGCCGGTTTGACTGCATGTGAATTCCGTTTTGTAGATCTATTATTTTTGAAAAATTTTGGGCTTGGAGAACTGCTCGGTTGTGTCCAGAGCATCTGTTACGGTGAGGAACATCTTTCGTTACATGTGAAAAGGTTTCTGGCTACCCAAGTTATGTCATTTTAGATCTGGAGGTATAAAGCATCTATTTTGCAGTTATATTTGTTAATAGTTCTACTTATTTCTGTTTTTTTTTCTGTATTAAGGTTTTATTTATTTGCCGTATCTATACCATCTTCTCTATGTATGCTCTTTTTTGTGTGCTCCGTGTGATCTCGGAAAATCAGAAACAGGAAAAAGGGATTTTTTTGCTACGTATGCTCTTTACCCCCATCTTTGTGCGATCTCAGGAAATCATAAATAGTAAAAAAAGTGATAGTTGTCGGTAAGGCTAACCAAGAATCTAAAATTCTACCATAAGGATTTTCATTTCATTTTTTTCTCATTTTTTGTGTTTTTTGTGCAGGAAAAGGCATGCACACCGAATAATAATAATAATAATAATAATAATAATAATAATAATAATAATAATAACCCCTTCCTCCTTTTGAAAATAACAAAATTCTTTTACTATCTCACTTGGTGAGGGATTAGTTTATGAGAATAGAGGTCTTGGGTTCAAGTCTCCTTCTCAAGCTTCTTTTGTAAAAGGTTTTTGTTCAAAGGGGCAGAATTTTTTTTAAAAAAAGCCGCACTTTATCCCGTTCCCGTAACTATTCGGCATCTACAACTCAGATTTTTCAAAAGGCATAACTTCTTCATCCGGAAGCCGTTTTTCGAGCCGTTTTTTTGGAAACGGCATAATTTTTTGAGATATTTCCATTGGAGCAGTTATTCTCAGCTTTTCTCAACTTCATTTTTTTTTAAAATGGAAAGTGCATTCCTATTTATTCTTAACAACACCAATTATTTCCAATGGCTACCTCACATGGTAGATATACTTAGAAGTAAAGGGATTTATAGAATAACCACAGGTCAATAAACTAATCCTTCTGATGATGATAAAGTTCCTGAATGAGAAAATAAACAATATCAAGCACGAGGGTTGATAGGAATGTCCATTGCTCAAGATCTTCGATTTCACATCCTTCATATTGACACCCCTGATAAAGCCCTAGAAAAGCTAAATAATGTTTTTGGCATTCAAAATCAAATCAGGGCCCACCAGCTTGAAAATGAGTTTCTTACTTTGGACCCTAATAATTTCTCCTCTATTGAAGACTTTTTGTCCAAATTCAAGACCCTTAGACTTCTTTTAGATGGGTGTAAGGTCAAAAAGGAAGATGGTAGCCTCATATATTGCATTCTTGCTAAGCTTGGTCTTGCATACTCTGTATTTGTTTCCACCTTCCATTCCACTAGAGAAGCCATCATTTCCTCAGGAACCACCTACAAGAATCCCTCTTTTGATGCCTTTTATGATTCTTTGATAAGAGAACAAGAAAAAAATTTACACCTTGGTCTTATCACTGCTAGAAACACTTCTAAGAAAGCCTTAGCAGCCCAACAACAACCATATCAAAAGAATCCCAAGAAGCAGTGTCCTAAAAAATATGGTCCTAAACCAAACAAGGGCCCTAAGAAATTTCAACTGCAAACTGAAAAATCAAATCACCAAAATAATAAGGCAAATCAAAACAAAGGGAAAAAGGCAGATAGACATTACAACTTTTGCAATCAGGATGGCCATATAGATTCCAAATGTTTTAAGAATATGGAAGCCTTAGAAGCAGCAATGAAGAAGCACAACATCAATTTGGAGCACTCTTCACCTTCATCTTCAGGCATGGCACTTTATGCTTGTGGTTGTCAAGCATCAAGATCTGGTTATGCATTAAATGTATCTTCTTCTTCTCCTTCTCATGAGTGGTTCATTGATTCTGGAGCTTCTTACCACATGGCTAAAAATAAATCCATGTTTTCTTCTTTAAATGATTGTAACACCAAACATATTTATGTTAGTGATGACAAATTTCTTAGTGTTGTAGGATCTAGAACCATTCATCTAGATAATGGTCAGTTTAATGATGTACTATGTGTTCCTACCTTGTCATGCAACCTTCTATCTGTTTATCAAATAACTCATTCAGGTGAAGGGAAAATAGTAGAATTCTCACCTCATGATGTTGTAATCAAGGACCTCAAATATCCTAAACATATTTTAGCTACTGGCATTGTTGATGGTTCCACAAGGTTGTATAAGTTTGACAAATTTGGGTCATCATCTCTTCCCTCAGTTTCTGTTGCTCATAATGATGATGTGAGCAAAATTTGACATGAGCAATTTGGTCACTTAAACTATCACTCTTTTCAAACTCTATGTAAGGAAAATATGGTGACGGGCCTTCATATGGTATCTTTTCGAGATGGTGTTTGCTCCGGATGTGTACTTGGAAAACATTATCGGGATAGTTTTGACAAACGTGCCTCTTGGCATGCTTCAGCCCCTTTGCAGCTTGTGCACAGTGATTTATGTGGTCCAATTCCTGTTGTTTCTTTCTCTGGTTGCAAGTACTTCTTAACTTTCTTTGATGATTTTTCCAGACGCACTTGGGTATATTTCTTAAAACTCAAGAGTGAAGTTTTTAACATGTTCTTGGCCTTTAAGGCCTTTGTTGAGAAACAATATAGACATCAAATTCTTAAGTTAAGATCAGACAATGGCAGAGAATATGTTAACAAAAAATTTATCAGCTTTTTCACAGAGCATGGCATTCAATTGCAACATATTGTTCCATATACTCCACAACAAAATGGTGTAGCTGACAGAAGGAATCACACCTTAAAAGAAATGGCTAATTGTATGCTTCAATCTAAAGGACTCAGTCTCAAATTTTGGGTAGAAGCCATTAACTGTGCAAATTACATAGTAAATCGCACTCCTACTAAGGTTTTAAAGAATATAACTCTAGAAGAAGCTTGGAGCTCCATCAAACTAGATGTAAGTCACTTTCATGTTTTTGGAAGTGATGCTTGGGTCCATATTCTAGATGCGAAACATAAAGCCTTAGAACCTAAGAGTGAAAAATTTATTTTTGTTGGATATTCTGAAGATGTCAAGGTTATAGACTTCTTCAACCAAAATCCAAAAATATTATCATTAGAAGAGATATAAAATTTGATGAAAATGTATCGGCCTGTGAACCTAGTTCAGCAAGTGTGCCACCTTTGGCCTGCGAGCCTGATTCGGCATATGTGCCACCTCTCTCTCTCTCTCTCTTCTACTTTTAATAGCATTCCTTCTAGTTTATATGATGACAGTGAGGATGAAAATCCTCCTCCAGCTCGTGAAATTGTTCCTTATACTCCACCGCTTCCAAGATGGGTCTGCTCTACTCGGGATGCAACAGGTTCTCTTGCAGGTGACCCTGCCGATCGATGACATACATGTTCTCAATTCGAAAGAGCTTCTTCCTTATTAGCTCAAGTTCTAGAAAAACTTGATCCAGAAACCTTTGAAGAAGCCTCCGGTCATCCAGATTGGGATGAAGCTATGAATGAAGAGTATCATTCCTTATTGGCAAACAATACTTGGGATTTGTTCCTCTTCCAAAAGGAAGAAAACTTGTGAGATGCAGATGGGTTTACAAAACAAAGTTTGGAACATATGGAAAAGTGGATAGACATAAATCTCGTCTTATCGCTAAATTTTTTTCAAAATTTGAAGGCATTGAATATACTGAAACCTTCTCCCCTATTTCCAAAATGGATTATATCTGCCTTGTTCTTTCCCTTGCTACCTCCATTAAATGGGAAGTCCATTAGATGGATGTTAAATCTACCTTCTTACATGGATATTTGCATGAAGAAATCTACATGGAACAACCCCCTGGCTTTATCCAAAAATACTCCAGCCTTGTTTGTCACCTTAGGAAGTCTCTCTATGGTCTCAAACAAGCTCCTCGAGCTTGGTATGCCAAAATGGATAGATTTCTCTTAGATAATGGCTTTTCTAGGTGCCATTCTGACAACACTGTCTACAGCAAGAAGGTGGGTAATTCCTTCACCATCCTTGTTCTTTATGTTGATGATATTATCCTTACTAGTAGTGATCCAAATCATATAAACCATGTGAAGTCTAGCCTCAAAAAGAAGTTTGAAATGACAGACTTAAGAAACTTGCATTATTTCCTTGGTCTTCAAGTCTTGCAATACAAGGAAGGCATTACCCTCTCTCAGTCCAAGTATGCCTATGATCTTCTACACCACTTTGACATGGAAGACTGTAAGCCTGCCCCTTCTCCCTTTCATTCTGGAGTCAAGCTTTCAGTCAACTCTACTACCCTTGAAGTTGATGCTACCTTATACTGTCAACTTGTTGGTAAACTTTTGTATCTAACCCATACCTGTCCTGATCTTTCCTTTGTCATTGGTCTTGTTGCCCAGTTTATGCACCAACCTTATGAAAGTCATTAGAAAGCATCTAAAATACTACTTTGATATATTCGAGGTAGAGTTCAGTTCAGGATTCATTACAGTGCAAGAGCATCTCCCTTGTTGATTGGTTTCACTGATTCTGATTGGGCTGGTGACCCTGATGATCGTAAGTCCACTACAAGATATGTATTCACTCTTGGTTCATGACCTATTACTTGGTCTTGTAAGAATAAAAATTCCATTTCCCTTTCTTCAGCAGAAGCAGAGTATCGTGGTGCAGTTCAAGCCAGCAAGGAAGCCATGTGGCTTCGTCAAATCCTGTCTGAATTTGGTCTTCATCAGTAGCATCCAACTACACTTTGGTGTGATAATCAGAGTGCCATTCAGCTATGTAAATATCCAGCTCAGCATCAGCGTATGAAACACATTGAACTCCACATACACTTCATCAGAAATCTCATTAATGATCGTGTTCTTGAAGTGTAGTATTTTCCAACCAATGATCAGGTAGCTGATATATTTACAAAGGCTCTCACAGAAGTGAAGTTTACCAAAATTTGATCCATGCTTGGAGTTCTGGAAAGTTTTCATTAAGGGGGGATAGGCTCTAATGCCTCCTTCCTTCTCCTATTGTGTCACTTTTGTAAATTCTTCAATCCTATCCTAGTTTTTTCTTAAGGGGGGATGTTAGGATATTTAGACACATAGGAAATAGGCTCCTTTTGTGTCACCTTTTTAAATTCTTCAATCTTATCCCAAGTTGTTCTTAAAGGGGGATGTTAGGATATTCTGACACATAGGAAACAGTTAATAATAACTTAGTCTAGTATAGATTTAGGTAAAGTGTGCTTCTTTACCATGTACATTTGTAACTTATAATCTAACAGTCATGATTTGTAGTGATTCGACGGTTATCTCTCACCTATATATTAACAACACTTGATCCATGGCTTAACACCCGATTGGTCCATGATCTCTATTAAAAGAGAATGGAGGGTCATTTGTCCAGTAACCATTTATGAGAGAAACCTATGTAACTTTTCTTTTTATATTAATAAATTCCCTGAATTGGCCGTGTTGGCTCAAGGCATGGACTGTTTCCATCTTTAAGGGTTTTAACCACGTGATTATACTAGTGTACCGATTTGTGATCTGTTTGTGAGAGATGACCTTTGGTTCTTGATCTACGGAACTTACCCTATAAATTCCCGCATAAATTTTATTTACTATTATGGGGATGTAGAAAATTGGAAGCCATATGAAAAGGAGACAAATTCCTTGAATATGGACAGACATTAAGGTTTATGGATGGCTTCCAATAAATGATATTGATGACACACTAGTGAAATGTTTCACTAAGTGTGAAGAAGACCTCATTGATGATTCTAGTGAGATATTGGAAGAAGGTCACCGAGGAGAAAATGGTAGCAAAAATACTAGATGTGGCTAGATGGCCTTTCATATTTAATGTGGGTGAACTTTATATAAATCAAAAGAGGAATCAAGAATAAAATATCCAACAAAAATAAGTGGGTGTAGGGACTACATCTCAAAACCAAGAGTAGGACATGAAGGGGTGCTACAAACCATTAAGAGAGACTGTAATAATGGAAAATGGGAATAATGATGTTGAGGGAAAATATAAGCCCTGATCAAAAGGTATTATTCAAAGGAGTGAATATGAGGATTAGGGTGAAGAGAAGATACTTATAAAAAGTCTTATGGACTATGGGGAATCTCCAGGAATAGAAAATGACACTAGGAGTATCTGCAATGGCTCAAAATATCCAAAATTTTGAAATTAATGTGTTTTTTCATGTGCATGTCTTGAAGACCATAAAGGTAAACAATCACTACAAATTGTCATAAAGAAGGAAAGGTTATGGAGTTTCCTTTAGGAGACACAGAAAAGAATAGAGTTCTAAGAGTGTCATCTAGACAAGTTTAAGTGAAGATCTCCTGGAGCATGATGTAGAAATTGAGTTGCTGGAAGAAATGAATGGATGAAAAAGAATGAGATAAAAGAAATTCAAATCAATTTTTTTGATTTGTATGGAATTTAACTCATTTTAGGATAGGATAGTTGATTTAAAGGTATGCATCTAGCATGCTAAGCTGAAGTTGGAAGAAAATAAAGCTGCAAAATGTGGACAATAAGAATTGGATAAAGCTTTTGCAGCCCTACAACAAAGAGAACACCATGAGCACATAGTCAAACAAAAATGGAAATTTGGGTGCAAAGGTTTTAAATGATGATAAATAACCTTACATTTTTAAATCTAAAAACCTGCATCTGGATGTAGGTTTCGATAATGATGAGGGATGAAAACCACACATAGTTGTCATGATATCTTCCCACGGAATTGAAGGAAGAGGGGGACTCGAATTTGTCATAATGGAGGAAGAGGAAAATATGGCTCATAAAGGTCACCAGTGGAAAGAAAATAATTGCTGAAGAGGATGTCAGAAGATGTTGTAAGGGCTCATCTATTTAAAAATGACATGTTTTATGTAAACATAGATTTGTGAATACTCAAGGTTGAAAATACCTTCCTCGTGGAAGATGAAGAGCAGGAAAATTTATTCAGAAGAGATCAGAATTAGTTTTTCAATGAAATAGCAGCTATGCATATGCACAGAAACAATTTTTTTTGGGGACCCCAGAGGATTGATCATATTTACCAAGAGGTCAACATTTTTCATTTAGGGATTTTAATGCAAAGGCATCAGTTCTAACTGTACCATTTATCTTAAAGGCTCAATAGTGATATGTAAACTGTAGATAGAGTTTTATTTTCACACTTTATTTAGGGGGATTTGTAATAGGGCCAACTTTGTTGGAAGAATCCAGATTGGCTAGTTGTTAGGATATTTTGACGTATATTTTTGAAAATTTGATAACTGTCTAGCTTAGGTAGGACAAATTTCTAGTTATTTTGTTCTGTTATATTTTCAACTATTAGAATTACATATCTAGGGTTTCTTCACATGAGTTTGGAAATAAAAAAGAGAAAAGCTCCAGAAGAAAGCATGAGAATTTCCCCTTCACATAATTCCTTCATGTTTAATTAATGAACTTGTTATGATTTATGTGTCCATATTTCCTGTCCATGGATGTAAATTTGTCATTAGTATTAGGATGTGCCTTGAGGACATAAATGTATGGAGTATACAGTGGCAATACAGAAGAATAGGTCACTATAGGTATCAAGCCAGAGTTCGATTGTGAGTAAGAATAAACAAATAAGGATGAGAGGGAAGCATAATCCATATTCTTAAAGTGAGAGGAAGAATTGATTTGAGAGGAGTTGTTCCAATGTAGAATTTGGGGGCTGGTAGTGCAGAATATTATTGATTCTTATAAGATTCAAATACCCACATCAAATACCCATATTTTGAATCTTATTGTTAGTATGAATCTTAATCGCAAGTGTACGAAAAAGGCTCACTTTAGCCGTGCATAAAAAACAGCCTTAACAACAAAGATGGTTGCCAATATATTTAGATCTGCAATTAGTTGACCAAGATAAATGTTGCAAACCCAGATCTAAAATCCCTCTCTCTTGATGGTGTAGAAAACCCAGAAAAAAATGTAACTCAAAGGGAGCTCACAAGTAAAAAAGGTAGCAAAATATGACAATTATGGTGGATAAAAGTCAGACCAAAAGTATATATCCATAGTGATCTTTAGGCAACGAAAGGTAGTGAATGAATAGAAAAACCCTTCTATTTATAACAAAATATTGAGTTAGTCTAGATATTGGTGCATAGTTAAAATATTATTAACCAAATCAAGATCCAAATTTTATGGATTTTTTTATTATATTTGTTGGAGGGAAAAGGAATTTGACTTGGGTAAAATCCCATTATTTGTAAATAATAAATAAATAAATGATTTATTTATTATTTTAAGGATGTGGTTGAGTAATAATCAAATAAATAATGATTTATTTAATTATTTATGAATGATTTAGTCAAATTTAACAAGGAATATTATTTAAATAAGGTTTAAATCATTATTCCTAGAAAAATAATAAGATAGATAGTGATTTATCTAATTAATTTTCATGTTTTAGGTTAAATATGACCAGGAATATTAATTAAACTGTTGTTTTAAAATCAAACAAATGTAGATTTATTTAATATTTCCTCGTGGGGTTTCCTGTTTAGACCATAAACAACTTAATAAACGGGGTTTACTAAGTTATTTTTCATAGCGAAAGAAATTTTACTTAGGGTAAAATGGGTCTTACATGGTTTAATTAGGTCCATCTAATAGTAATAGGTTAGATGACCAAAAAATGGTGTAACATATTGCCCCCTAGCGTGTGAGCGTTAGGAGCCAATCATATGACCGAAGTACGTTGTAAGAACTCAATCACTAGACACCGAAGGGGGAAGTCAAAGAGAGAGAAATATAAGCTAGACCAAAGCGATAAAGGACTAGACCGTGAGGAGGAGATACTTACAGGTGTGACAAGTCTCTTTTATGAGTGAGTACCTGTGCTATAGGCGGCGGGGGAGGCATACCTATGCCAGCCGAGAGAAATTACAAAGAATAATGCGTCAAGTAAACAAGGGATTGAACTATATAGTACATGCTGTCATAAACATGAGCCAAATAAAAACATGATAATGAATCCCACATACATACTATGCCTGGGATAACAGCCAGGACTTATACAATAATATCTGAGTACATGAGATACAAATACAACCCAAATGCCCCTGTAAACAGGAAAGGGCTCTGAAAATTTGACTGATACATGAAAAAAAAAGGAGATGCAAGCGGTTGAGGCTGACATCATCAAATCAATGGAGCTGCATCAAAGGTTGTAATGAAGAGGTCATCCAAGCATGTGAGGGGCTACCCCCTCATGAGGTCTGAAAACATCTCACACACACCTGATAATCACCGGTATCAGCTGCTGCATCACTAAACCATCAAGTATATGGATCTCGATCATGCTGTAAGGAGCTAGAGTTGAAAACAAATAAAGTCAAAGGGAAATAAGGAGTCCCTTTGCTTGATCTGAGGCACTGAACAAGAGTGGAAGATGGAACCAAGGTACACTGATCTCTAGACCTTTCTTCTCGAATGAATGATCTCATGTTTACAGAAGGAGGTACGCCATAGGTGAGGCAATAAGAGATCCTCAAATAAGGCATGAGAGAAAATAGTAGAGTGACTGACAGACTAACACCAAGGATGATGATGAAATGGATGGAACTAAGTAGCAGATAGACGACTTCCCTTTTTAGAGCATAAAGGGCATGGGTGACCTGGCAGTGACTAACACAATATCAAGGGGGATAGGGGACGATAATACTGGAGGCCATAATGTGCGACACAAGAGAGGGACAAAGCAATGAAAGATGGTGGACTATAGTGGGATACAAAGGGACTCGGGATAGACTCCATGAATGCGATGATGACTCAACTCGGATGCTCTAAACAAGGGTGACTCAATGATGCTGCCACACAATAAAGGTCCAATGGGGACCATAGAAACATGAGTACAAGATGTTGACTCATGAAAAAAATCGACACGAACATGGACAAGTATGGAGGTAAAGTGGTTCCCCAAGTAGAAGTGTTGCAAGTGAACAAATTCGATTTTGAGGAGTGGTGAAGTGATTCTTCGTGGAAAAAATGTGTCTTGGTGATGTATCAAATAATGAAAAACTAATAGATACCCATTTGAGGGCTCCGTGAGAGCTTTCCAACGGTACAGATGGTTTGTCAAACTGAGCTATTATTTTTCCGCAGCAGGCGAAAGAAAAAATAGGGGTTTCTCTTTTAATAAGGCATTTTCCCTCCAAATTCACTCATTTGCAAGTGGAGCTGTGGTGAATGTAGAGAGGAGAAAATGTCCTAAATTTTGCGGCAATCATAGCGGACAAACCGACCGTTGGAATCGAGATCCGTCAGTTACAGGTAAGAGACCTAACCCTACTCTTTCATTTCAATGGATTGAAAGTTCAATTTAGGTCCCCAGAGCTTAGAAACAGACCCATACTCCTCTTCACGGTCAGGTCGCACTTTTTGAGGAAAAAACTCCGACCTGGGTAGCAGGTTTTGGGCAAAAAAATGTGACCTATCTAAGGATTGGGCCTGAAAAGTGTGACCTGATAGAGAGGGGTTTTTCTGTGTTGTTTTTTGGCTAAGAACTGGGTTTTGTGTTTGAATACAATATTTCCTATCTGTACACTAACAAATATTATGGTTTTGTGTAGATATGGCAGAATTATGAATTGACTGGAGAGAGAGAGACCTAGGCACACTACGGTTGGAGATTTGAGAGGATCAAGGTATCCGCAGTGCATTGGCCAGGTTTGGGGTTCTTAAGTTTGTGGAGAAACCTCTGATGAGAGTTGGAGAGCCCTTATTGGCCCGGATTGTCAGCTATTGGGATCCAGACCATGAGTTATTTATAGTGCAAGGCCATTAGATCAAGTTGACGGTCCAAGATATATATTTTTTGACTGGTTTCCCACCACTTGGGATGACTGGGAATACTCAGCCAGTGTTACCGTGAGGGCAGAACATCATGGATTTTGTAGAGTGCCATTGCCGATCACGTCTCCATGTCAAAGGGACACAGATACCCATCGGGGATCTAGAGAGGTTAGAGACTTGATATGTGGCCACAGCGGTGTTGCAGATCCTGGGAAACTAGGCACTCCACCACATCCCTGGAGGGAAGATGATGCTTGTGGAGAGTGTGTTGAGTGGGATCTACTATGGGTGGGCCTAGATGATGTTGTCGTCGTTGAAACAATAGTTGTTCCTATGTAAGCGGCAAGTGAACCATGATTGTGCATATGGTACAGTGTTATGCTTGCTCTTCTTTGAGAAGATACCGACACTACAACCTCGTATACAACTCTAGGATGGGGGCCCAAGGGAGCCCAGGATGCACCTATGGGGGAGACTACTGTGTAGAGGAGGAGGTGGGGCGGTCGGATGGGTGTTCTGACCTGAGTTCTTTGCTCATTGGGATCAGATGTCATTGTACATAGACGACTATCCCTATAGTGGGATGAGTTATCGTGGGGACCCAGACTTTCCCCTGTTGCCTGGTTGAGTATGGGGACCAGATGGTAAGTTACAAGCTTCTGATCTTTTATGTGCATTGTAAAGTTTCAGAATATTATAAATGGTACTATTCTTTCACTTTTGGTATGTAGATATAGCGCCAGTAAAACTGGCCAGGTATATGGGGCGGCCTGCAGTAGCAGACACTGTAGGACCTAATGGATTGAGAGCGCTACAAAATGAAGATGCAGTGACCCTCCTGGAGGACATCTGTCATAGATGTGAGAGGCTTATGACCAGTGTTTCAGAGCGCGGCTGGCAAGACTTGGATGACCAGTACATAGAGCCATGTATTGGTCTATCCTCGGAGTGGTGAGAGATCATGTGGTGCATGGCGATGGCCGAACAGGGGATGCATGATCTACAAGATGTAGGGGCAGAGCCATTGGTTCAAGACCCTCCAGATAGTGATTAGTGTGTAGGGGTAGGTGGTGCCCCCAGTTTTGAGTTTTTGTAACATCCTATGGGCATGTCATATGTATCAGAGTGTAATATCCCAAAATGGGGATGCAACAATACATGAACACAAATCTGGAGTAGCAGTGATAAATCAACTCATAAAATGTAAGAAGAACACATAGCCATCTTATTAATGTTACAACAAAAAAATTTGTACAAGATCTTGAGGAAATAATCACTCAAGCAAGGCATAATAGTCCTCAAGAAATATATACATGAAAAATGAAGTACACTGCTACACAGAAAATTCCCAAGGCTATGAGAGAGTAGTTTCTATTAGAGACACTTCTACTAGGATATTTCAATACATGGATATGGAAACATACAACTCATATAATGATGGGGGAAAAGATATAAACCCCCAAAGATAATTTCAAGACAATCCTAGAAGGATGTGCTGAAATATGCAAAATGGAAAAATGTCGGAGTTGCAGTCCTAGGACTAAGTAGCAGCTGCAACTCAAGAACTTGATGGAGATGGCTGAAGATGATGCACAAGATAAATAGAACTCCTCCAATTGATCTTCCAAGTGAAAGGTTGATCCTAACACTGAAGATCTCACCCTCCAAACAATAATGCAAACCCTCACTGTAGATACACACTGAAAATAACACAGTCAAGGAGAGGGATTGCGTTGTAGGAGATAGAAAATAGGTTGGCCAAGTGCCAAGATCTGAAAGGTGCTCCAAAGGCTTCCTCACTGATCTGCCAAAGGAAATAAAGCTTCCTCCTCTGAAGGATAAGCTCCAGAAGTGGTGTTGTGGACCCCCACTGCAACACCCTGCAACACAATGTTATACTGTTGTAGAAATAATGTTGTAGCTGAAGGAGATGCTTGGCCTCAAGCCTGTATGTGGAGAAATGAAGTATAAGCTCCTTCAAGAGGCCTCTAAATAAAGGATATGGGATTCTTGCTCGAAAACACCCCGTGCTAAGCAGCACAGCAACCCTGCTAAGCAACAAAGGAATGCAAAGTCTAAATAGACCATACATAAATCAAATCAATAACATAGATTTCTTGCTATGGATGCCTTGCCCTCCTTTTATACAAATGGAAGCCCTCTCATCTTGGGTGCCACTCATTAGGGTTTCCTCCACCAAGGAATATTCCTCCCACTATCTCTGTGCTGTCTCACAAGATGATCTCCACCTTTTATTCCAACGTTGTTGACTTGGTCAAACTTGACCTTGCCCACATGCAAATGTCCCTGTTTACACATGAGGTTGGGAAATCTAGCTCCTATATTGATCCCTTTTCACACTATGAGGGATTTTATTCATATTTTTTCTATGCATGGGCCTCCTTACCCGTTTATTCAACTCCTAGGTGTAAAATACAATAATTAATATTCCAATTAGCTGCATGCTAAATTTGGAATATTACACAGAGTTAATGGACTCTAAAACATTTTATACGACACATATTATGGATATGCATCATTTTGATGGTTTTATGTTATATTATTTTCTTGTGTTAAATGTGTGTGCTAAATTCCAATCTAGAATATTGTTTGCAATGCTATCTACATAGTGATTTTTTGATCTAGGTACATGACTGAATGTAATGATTTCAAATTCATGCATCAAAAGATTCATTCATAAATATCTTCTAAAAATGATAGGATTATTCACATGATAGACACCATTCAACTGCATGACAAGAAGCAGGGAATCTAAATGAACATGAAGGTGGAGGACATGATGTGAAAGGGCATCGACTAATAAACTTCACACTACATCATATTCGGCCTGATTATTGGTAGCAGTACCAATGCATACACCGTTTGAGAGAACAAGAAAATGCAAGGGGGTAAAGATGGCCCAATCTGCTGAGGCTAGATTCTGGGAGTAGCGACTTGCACCATTAACATAATCGATATAAGGTGTGGATGGGAGGTGCATTTGAAAGGTGCCACAAGAGAACAAATGGGAGGATGATGAACAATGTTGGAAACCTGAGCGCATAGTAGAAATAGAACAAACATTGCGAGAGGGAGTGATCTGGGTAGGATTTCTATCACTCACACACTGACAAGAAGGTGGTGTGTGGGAGCTACCTTGGGTGTAGCTTGCGCTCAGGCCACGAAAGTCACCATAGACACGAAGTGTTCCAATCCTCTTATGGGTGGAAAAGATGAGGTCAGGGGTGTAAAAGGTTTCCATGATGTCATCATCACAATAGAAGATGGAGTGACTGGAGGAAGGGAGACCACATGACGCGATGAAGCTACCTAACTCATAATCATGAGAATAAATTTTCACATGTGCATCGTCACGAGGGATGAGGGAAGAAAAAGAAGATAAAGGATCCACCAATTTTGAGCCTAGGGTGATCACTAAAGGGAGGTCAAACGAAACAACAGGGGAAGATTCAGAGGGAGCTTCCACCGAGGGCCTCATGAATGATGACAGGTAGAGGATGGTTGTCGCAGGCTCTATCATCTTGACATTAGGAAGGGGTATGTCAATGGGAGCGGTAAATCCTCAAGCTATCCAGCATCATATTGCGCAAGGACAAGAGAGGCAGATTGGTTTTGTTCAATCTCGTACTCCCGAAATACCTACAAAAAGGTGCGGTAATGCGTGAGGCGGAGAAAATGGTGGGAATAATTGCCATGGAGATCACACAAAGCACAATTTTGGTTAGTGTGAATATTCTTAGGGTTCTTGGCTACAATCGAGGAAGAAATAGAGGCTTCAGGGACAGTAGAATTAGGGAACGCAACATTAACCATGTCTTGATACGAGGCAACTCAGGAGAGGTATGGGTGGCATAACCAATGACATCACACAAAACACAAGGCTTTGGAGGTGGAGGAGGAGTAGGGTCAGTAAGGGCAGCCTTGTATTTTGATTCCCTCTTGCGAGCTTTTCCATTTTTACTTGAAGCTGTCACAACAAGAGAAGGTTCCTGTTGAGGTCGTTGGGGCACTGTAGCAGTGGGAGAAGTCATGGGGACTGTTACACCATTTTTTGGTCATATAACTTATTATCATTAGATGGACCCAAGTACACCATGTAAGACCAGTTTTACCCTAAGAAAAACTGCTTTCACTATGTTAAAACAAGAAACCCCAAAAGGAAATATTAAACAAACCCATATTTGTTTGATTTTCCTCATGGAATAATTAATTAAACCATAATTTAATTATTATTCCCAGTCATGTTTAACCCAAAATCAAAGAAATTAATTAGATAAACCTTTATTTATCTTATTATTTTCTAGGAATAATCATTTAAACCTTATTTAGATGATATTCCTTGTTAAATATGACTAAATCACCGATAAATAATTAAATAAATCACTATTTATTTAATTATCTTTCAACCACTTCTAAATAATTAAATAAATCATTATTTATTTGATTATTATCTTCTAACCTATTTCTTAAAAGGATAAATAAATCATTTATTTATTTATTTTTAACAATTAAGGGATTTGACCCAAGTCAAATACCTTTTCCCTCCAACAAATATAATAAAATATTCCATAAAAAGTGGATCTAGATTTGGTTAACCCATGCACCAAGATCTAGAATGACCCAATATTTTGTTATAAATAGGATGGTTTTTCCCATCATTCTTCACCTTTTGTTGCCTATTAGATCACTCTGGATCTATACACTTGGTCCCACTTTTCCATCATATACTGTGTGAGCTCCCATTGAGCTCCTTTCTTTGCATTGGGTTTTCTACATCAACGAGAGAGACAAATCTTAGATCTGAAGTGCTGAGGACTACCAAGAACCCATCCCACTGAGGAGAATTGGATACGCCTTCTTATTTTCCTCCCAGGTGCCCCATTAATATAAAAATTCTTTCAAAAATCGTTCTTGCCTTGTCTATTGGTATATGGAGCAAACCCTTATTTTTCTGCTTAATGTATTTCCATGAATAGATCTGGTTTTTTGCAGCTCTTTTATGTCTAACTAACCGCAGATCTGAAGATATTGGCAGCCACGTTTGTTGTTAGGGCTATTAGTTATGCATAGATAAAGTGGTCCTTTTTCGTACACTTCGACAAAGGATTCATACTAACAAATGGCGACTCCACGCGGGTTTTAAATTACGACCGTCGTCGTTTTTCATATTCCTGCATATCCAGCTACTTCAGACCCTAGGGTTTCTTTTTAGCTGTTTATTTTTCCTATTTTTATGTTTTTTTTCTCACATAAAACCCTAAAACATCAAAATTTCTAACTTCCGTGTGTTTATGGCCCTATTGCGCAGCTGACAGACATGTACCAAGAATCGAGACGACAACTTTTCTTCGAAAATCGCCACCGAGACAACCGAACGGTCGCACTCGCCCTAAACCTGGTTTACTCCGGACCTCCAAGTCGCACTTTTCAGCCTCTTTTCTGCGGCCTGCACTGAAAACAGATCAGAACTTGCGACCTGCCAATTTTTCAGTGGTTTTTCTGCAATTTTTCTGGGTTTTGCTGAAGCTTCTGTTAGGGTTTTCCAGCCTCTGTCTCAGCCCGCTTTGACCTAGTTCTGATATGTTTTTACTCATCTAAGTGGGAACCTAGCCCTCTAGGGCTTCAGTACCCTCCACTTTTTGTGGAAGAGTTTTAGTTGTTTCAGCTGTCTGTTTTTCAGAGTTTCAGCCTTCCCTTTTTCAGATCTGATACCTCCTCCTCAGATCCCTTTAAATCAACCTTTCTTCCTTTCAAATCACCTCTTGTTGTTTTTTTTGGACCCCTTTTAAGGGCCCCCTCCTCGCCCCTCCGCTTTTTTAAGCACTACCTCCCTTTTTCCAACCACCCTGCCTCTCGTCTCTCGTCTCCGTGATCCGCACCTCTTTCCGGCTAGCTTTATCCTCTAGATCCCCGTCCCTTTTGACCCTAGATCTATTGGCTCTTTTTTTATGTGTGTTTCGAATAGATTTTTGCCCTCTTTTAGAGTAGTTTTGAGAGACCCGCCTTCTTGGGTTAGATTGATGCATAGTTAACTGTTAAATGTTTTGTTATTTCAGCAATCTATATTGTTCTCTGCAGATTTCTTTTCAGTGACGCAGCACACTTTTTCTTGCTCTCAAAACGAAAAGGGTTTAAAAATTAAAATTAACGCACATCACACACCGACCCTAAGTGAAGAAGCGCTTGGTTAACACCGCCTGGCAAAGACTATAAAATCAATTGTCACTGCACCTCATCTGCCCTTGACATTACTTGATTCTGTCCCTTTTTGCCCTTGTCGGTTTCCTTCTTCCTGTCATCATTGTGCCCCCAAGGCGCCTTTCCTGGAGACTTCTTGGCCTTCACCCCCGCTTCCTCGGCCGATCGACCTCGCTCCGCACCGCCGTCGTCGAGCGCTCCACCTTCGAGTCCGCACTCCGTTCCTCTCCTGATTCATCGGGTCCTCCTTCTCCTCCTGGTTCTCCCCCTGTCACCTTCACTATGTCTGGTCCAGGGCCTAACACTAGCGGTTCTCCCGACCCCAATGCCGGCCCTACTACTAGCGGAACCGCCACAGGAACTACCCCGGCCACCCCCGTGCTGCCGTAAATTGCAGGCCTCAGCCTCCCCGATTTCCATCAGTTGATCAATGACCCCATTCACCATAATGCTAATTGGCCTGCTATGCCAACCAAGCTCCCCTCCGACATCCCCAAGTTTGAGGGCCTTAATATAGAAGATCCAACCAATCATGTCCGATCTTTCCACATGTGGTGTTCCTCCAATTCCATTACCGATGACTCCATCCGTCTTCGTTTGTTCCAACGCACGCTTACCGGTAAAGCTTCTAAATGGTATGTCGAACAAGCCACCTCTACCCATACCACCTTTGAGACTCTTGCCCAAGCCTTTTTGTCGTATTTCCAGCGCCCTCTCCGATACGATACTGGCACGGAGCTCTTGACTTCCTTTAAGCAATCCTCTTCAACACGCCTTTCCGCCCATGTTCAGGAATGGCGAAGAAGACGGAGCTTATGTCGATCCCCTCCCTTCGAAGATCGGGTTTATATGGACTGGTTCCTTCGCACCCTTCCAGCTCCCATTGGCAAAGATGTCGCCTCTCACTTTCCTCAAACTGAAGAAGCCGCCCTCCAAATAGCCTTGAAATATGACCCGATCTACGCTCAACTGGTTATGTTGCGTCGTTCTTCCGTACCTTCCCGGTGCTCGGGTGGCGCTAACGCCCGGGGGACCGCCATTCCGCCTACTCGCACGTGAGCTCTCTCCCCATCCGTATGTTCAACCTCCCGTGGGCTATGGTCTCCTCAGTGAGGGGCCAGCGCCTCCTCAAGCACTCTTCCTTCCCCGTAGCATGCATCCAGACACGCTACCCTCCTCTCGCTTCAACTCCTGCTTACCTCAATGTTGCCCAACCCAACCCTTACCTTTATCCACAGCCTGGTGCGCCAGCTCCTCCAGCATATGCACTTCCCCCTCCCTTTCCTCCTCACTACCCGCAACAGCACTTACAGCCCCCTCCAGGGCAAGTATTTGCAAAGCAGGGCACGAATAATCCCCCCTCTTCTCAAAGAAGGTGGAGAGGCAACCAAAACCAATCTGCCCCTGGTAACCACGGACCCCATTCTGGTGTGGACCCTAACACTAGCAACCAGCAACAGGGCATTCCGCCCAAGCCGGACAGGCCGCTTCGCACAAACAAGCCCTGTTCGTGTTGCGGTGTTTATGGTCATTACACTCACGATTGTCCTCTCTTACCTCAAATGCGGCAGATGTGGGAGTCTCAAGCCACATTGCGTGGACAGCACGCCTCCCCTCATGCTCCTCCTAATGTGGCCACTACCCAGCCAGCTGTGTTTACTGATCCTTTCCCTCAGCAAGGATTCGTGGCTACCCAACCGCCTGATAGCCAGGTTGCCACTCCCCCTTCCCTTTCTGGTTCCTCCGATTACCAGATCCTTATGATGCACTCCGATCCTAACCCGCCCATCGATCTTCACCTTCAAACTTGGTCTCGCCAGTACCCCAAGCCTCCTGCTCAGTCTGCCCCCGAGCCTCCTTCTTCAGGTTCTACAGAGCCTCTTTCGACATCCAGCGGCCCCTTACATATCCCTCAACCCAAAGTTGAGGTTCATACCAAGATTCCTTAAGGGAATATTACATCAAATGCTACTTCAGTCGCAGCTTCCCATTCGTACAAGATAGTAGATCTACCTGGCGCAATCCCCATCGCTATTTCCACACCAGAACCCTCCGGGGCCGTGCTCCCTCCCAAAAGAAGGCTCACTATTCCCGCTCGGCGCTCGTAGATCCCGTCGTATGACCGAAATGATTGTTTTCATCTCCACCGAATCTGGGACCATCTGGGACCATCCTCCTCTCCTCCTTCCTCCATCGCTCCAAATCCCGCCTCAAAATCGAACGCCAACGTGTCCTTGGGCAGATTGATGAGGGGGCATCCACCTGCGTGATGTCCGCTTTGGTTTGGAAGCAACTCGGATCCCCTGAGCTGGCCCCTTCCACGATCACCCTTCGAGCGTGGGACGGTCATGCCTCCCAGCCCATTGGCCTGTTTTGTAATTGTCCTATCACCCTCGCCGGTAAGACTGTTTGCGTTGACGTCGAAGTCATCGACGCCCCGCTAGATTACAACATTCTATTGGGGCGAAGCTACACCTATGCTATGTTTGTTGTCCCATCCGCGGTCTTTCGCAAGATGTCTTTCCCCCATAATGGAAAGATAGTCACCATTGACCAGTTGACATATCATGAGCCAAAATCTCAGACCTCCCCTGAGACGACCATCTCTTATGTAGCCAACAAGCAAATCGTTGATTCCTTGACCAGTGTCTGCCCCGGCGTTTACAAAGATTCCTCCCTGCTTGGAACTTTCCCTAACCTTCCTCCTGCTCCTATCACTGATCCCAGCTTATCGAATATTTGCATGATGCAATCGTCTCAGGCTGCTCTTAAGCGGCCTGCCTCGGCTAGTCAGCAACCTCCCCCTTGCCCTCCGCACCCCGCTCCTAGCCATTCCTCTCAGCCAGCCGGACCTCCTCCTTCTGGCCCTCCCCCTACAGCTGGTATCCCCGAACCCCTTTATCCTCCTAGAACGGTTCCCCCTGGCCTTAACCACCTCGGAGCCGTCCCTCATGGTCATTTCCCTGCTGGGCAGATACCTTTCCTGGCTCCCCCTCCCGGAGTATTTTCTGTCCCCTTCATGGCCACCCTCTCTCTCCCTAACCTGACCCTCGGCATACCTGTCTACTACATTGACCCTCCAGCCGCTACCCCTCCCGGTCACCCCAAACCTCACCTTGCTTTGACACCGGTTCAACCGGTCCCCCTCACCCCTTCCGGGCCCCCAGCACCTCCACAGGACCCTACCCCTATGGTGCCAGCCTCCGGAAAGAAAGGAAAAGCTCGTAAGGGGGCAACCCATCAGGACCAGGCCGCCCCGACAACTCCTACCCCTCTGCGACCACCAAAGCCCGCCATCCAATGCGCTTTGTGTGATATCGTCGGTCACGCCACCCATATGTGTCCTGAATTGCCGCACCTCAAGATTCTGGTCAACGAGACGTTTCCCGACTCTGACATCCCAGAAGTCTACGTCACTATCCCAGACTCTATCCCGAAACTCAAAAACTTGCGCACAAACCACCCTTGTGCCTTGCGCGATTTTCATGGCCATTACACCCACCTCTGTCCTCGCCTTGACAAGTATCGTTCCTCCTTGGACATGTACTGCCAGTTCAAGGCCACTTCGCTAGGACCAGAGGACCTTCCTATGCCATTCACATTCCTCCTCCCACTATCAAGCCAACGGAGCCGTCAACCACCATTTTGTACCTGTCATCATCCTTGCGAGATAGTTCACCTGCCCTTCAACCTGCCGATCCTCTCGGCTCCTCAGCCGACCTTGGATCTGTTGATATCGCACATCTGAGCCCTTCTCCTCTTGATGACCCGTCCCACACCACCACCTCCTCGGGTAACCTTTCTTCCTCCAGTCTTCCCATCTTCCAGACCGATGAATACATTATGGAAGCCATGACTAACCCGGACTTTCCATGGGACGATATGCACCATCGTGCATACTTCCTCCCGTAGCAGTCCCATGACCAATTTGCTGTGGAAACCAAAGACTTCATCCCCAATGCAGTCGATTGGTTCAAAAACCCCATCCTTGCACCCGATGCTTTCGAAGAAGGAAACATGGCCAATATCTCTCCTACCATCAAAATTGACATTTCAGTCACCCCAGGTATCCAAGAATATATCACCTTAGGTGCTCAATGCACCCCGGAAGAAATCGAAGCTTACACCAAGCTTTTCAAAGAATTCCGTGATATTTTCGCCTCGTCCTATTCTGAAATGCCTGGACTCGATCCCGCCATTGTCGAACACCATATCGACACATGGCCCGACGCCAAACCGGTCCGTCAAAAGTTGAGACCCATTCATCCTTCCAGACGTGATGCTATCAAAGCCAAAATCGATAAGCTCAAGCAGGCTGGTTTCATTTATCCCATCGAATACACCACTTGGGTATCCAACCCAGTTCCCGTTCTCAAGAAACAAGGCACCATCCGTGTCTGCACAGACTTTCGCAACTTGAACCAAGCTTGTCCCAAAGACAACTTCCCCACACCGTTCATTGACCAAATCATTGACGAGTGTGCGGGGCATGAGGTTCTATCCTTTATGGATGGTTTCTCTGAATACAACCAAATTGCTATCCGTCCTGCCGATCAACTCAAAACCACGTTCATTAGTCCGTGGGGAACTTTTGCTTACCGGGTCATGCCTTTCGGCCTCAAAAACGCCGGCGCCACTTTTCAACGGGCCATGTCTTATTGTTTCCGTGACTTAGCTCACATTATCCTTACTTATTTAGATGACCTCACTGCACGTTCTAAGCATCGGGCGCAGCACCTCCACGATCTACGTACCATTTTCCTCCGATGTCGCAAGTAAAATATCTGCCTTAACCCGTTGAAATGCGTCTTTTGCGTTCTTGCCGGCCATATCTTAGGCTTCATCATGTCTAAGGATGGTATTACTCTTGACCCTTTGAAATTTCAAGCCATTCTTGAACTTCCCATTCCACGTACCCTCCACCAGCTCCAAAGTCTCCAAGGCAAAGCTAATTTTCTTCGACGGTTCGTCCCCGACTACGCCACCACTGCACATGGGTTCCTTAGACTCCTCCGATCTTCTATCCATTTCGTTTGGGATTCCTATGCTCACGAGTCTTTCGATGCCCTCAAGCAGGCTCTCACATCTGCTCCCTTGATCCGCCCTCCCGACTTTGATCGGGACTTCATCCTGTATATCTCCGCTTCCACCCATTCGGTCGCTGGAGTCCTTATCCAGGAAGATGACAATGGTATCGAGCATGTGATCTACTATGTCAGTAATAACCTTGTAGGACCCCCTATTTCCTACTCACTTGAAGAAAAATTAGCACTGGCTGTAGTGTTCTCAGTCCAAAAACTTCGTCATTATATCCTCATGCGCTCCACCAAGGTTGTGACTAATTCCAACCCCTTGGCTTTCCTATTGAGTCGTCATATCCTCACTGGGAAATATGCCCGTTGGGTCGTTATTCTCCAAGAATTCGACCTCGAATTCGTCACACCAAAGAGTAAGAAAGGCTTAGCCCTCGCTGAGCTCATTTCTGAATTACCTACCGGAGCGCAAGACACCCCAGTTAATGATGATTTTCCTGATGAACACTTATTTGCCATTACTTCCGACGACCCATGGTATGGCGACATTCTTACTTACTTGCGAACCCAAAAGTTCGCCCTTCACCTTGATCGCGAGGCTCGCCGACGCATCCGACACCAAGCCCCCCGATACCTCCTTATCGATGACGACCTATATCGTCGCGGGGTTGATACCGTCCTTCGTCGTTGCCTCACACACGCTGAAGCTGAACAGGTCCTGAATGCCTGCCATAGTGGTGCTTGTGGTGGCCACCTCTCCAATCTTGCTACTGCCCAGAAAGTCATGCGCGCTGGGTATTTTTGGCCTTCTCTCTTCAGTGATTCCATTGAGGCAGTCAAACACTGCCCCAGTTGCCAACATTTTTCCCCTAAGGCGAGAGCTCCACCAGCTCCCCTCCATCCGGTCATCTCAACCGGCCCCTTCTGTAAATGGGCCATCGACTTTATGGAGTGTCGCCCGCCCTCCGCTGGTAACCATAAGTATATCATCGTGGCGGTCGACTATTTCACCAAATGGGCCGAGGCCATGCCAACTTTCAACAACACGGCAACTACCACGGCCCTTTTTTTCTTTAACCATGTTATAGCTCGATTTGGGGTTCCCAAACAACTGGTCTCCGACCATGGCAAACATTTTGAAGATGAGATATGGCGTGAGCTATCCTCACTGTTGGGTTTTGAGCACCAATATTTCTCCTCCTATTACCCCCAAGGTAATGGCCAAGTTGAAGCAGTCAAAAAAATCCTCAAAACTATGCTTCAACGAACGGTGAATAAGCACAAAACCAACTGGCATCTCATGCTCTTCCCTGCTTTGTGGGCCTATCGAACTTCTGTTAAAACCGCCACCGGGTTTACTCCTTTCCACCTGGTTTTCGGAGAGGAGGTAGTCTTACCGATCGAGTGTGAAATTCCTTCCCTACATCTGGCCGTTGAACTTCTCCCTGACACCCAACCTCTAGAACAACAACTTATCATGCTCGAGCGCGCTTCCGAAGACCGCCGTGTTGCCTTGCAAACCATGGAAGCGGCCAAAAAGCACACCAAAGCTCAGTATGACCGAAAAGTCCAGCCTCGCACTTTTCACGAAGGCGACCTTGTTATAGTATATGACCAGGACCATGATGTCCTTGGTCATGGGAAGTTTGACTCATTATGGCTAGGCCCTTACATCATTAGTAAGGATCTCGGTAAGGGGGCATACCTCTTAGAGGATTTCAAAGGCCACCCCCTTCCTAATCCTCGCAATGCACTCTATCTTAAGAAATATTACCCTTAGCATTTCCCTTCTGAAATGCATGTTTTATTTTCTTTTAGATAGCCAGCATCTGTTTTTTCATGTTTATGATTTCCTACTTCACTCGGACCCATTTTGTCCAAGAAGGGTCACTTCACCCCTCCTTAAAATCGAATTTCCTCACTTACGACACTTGTACTTGGGGCACCATCTTGCCTCCTTACTTGTCTTCGTTCGTGTTGATTTTCTTCATGAGTTCCCATCATGTACTCATGTTTCCACGGTCCCCCATTGGGGCCTTTACTGTGTGGCAGCACCATCGAGTCGCCCTTGTTTAGAGCATCCAAGTTGAGTCATCATTCCCTCCATGGAGTCTATACCGAGTCCCTTTGTACCCCACTATAGCCCTCCATCCATCATTGATTGGTCTCTCTCTTGTGTCGCACATTATGACCTTCAGTTCCACTGTCCCCCATCCCTGATGATGTTGTGTCAGTCGCTGCCATGTCATTCATGCCCTTTATGCTCTAGCAAGGGAAGTTGTCCATTAGCTACTCAGTCCTTTCCACTTCACTATCATCATTAGTGTTAGTCTGTCCGTCGCTCTACTCTTTTCTCTCGTGCCTTAGTTGAGGGTCTCTCCTTGCCTCAACTATGGCGGACCTCCTTCTATCGACATCAGCTCATTTATTCGAGAAGCCAGGTCTAGAGGGCGGTGTACCTTGGTTCCAGCTTCCACTCTTGTTCGGTGCCTCGGATCAGGCAAAGGGCTATCTCCTTTCCCTTTGGCTTGATTGTTTCTCCAGCTCCTTCAACATGATCGAGATTCGTATACTTGATGGTCCAGTGATCCAGCAGCAGCTCTTGATGATTCCCGAGTGTGTGTGAGATGTTTCAACCCTCATGAGGGGGTGGCCCTGCAGGTAGCCCCCCACATGCCTGGATGACCTCTTCTTTGCAGCCTTCGATGCAGCTCTAGATATTTGATGATGTTGGCCATAGCCACTTGCAGCGCCTCTTCGATTTGCATGTATCAGTCAAATTTTGTGAGCCCTTCCCCATTTGCAGGGGGCATTTCGGTTGTATTTGTATCTCATGTACTCAGATATTATTGTACAAGTCCTGGCTGTTATCCCAGGCACAGCATGTATGTGGGATTCCTCATTGTATTTTTATCTGGCTCATGATTATGCCAGTTGTACTTTATGGTTCGGTCCCTTGTTTACTGGACACACTATTCTTTTGTACTTTGTCTCGGCAGGCATAGGTATGCCTCCCCCGCCGCCTTCAGCACAGGTACCCTCTCATAAAAAGAGACTTGTTGCACTTGCGAGTCTCGTCTCCTCAGGGTCTAGTCCTTCAGCACACTATCTACCTCACATTTCTCTCTCTGACACCCCTTTTGTTGTCTAGTGATTGTGTTCTTACAACGTACTTCGGTCATACGATTTGCTCCTGACACTCGCACGCTGGGAGGCAATCTGTTACACCATTTTTTGGTCATCTAACTTATTATCATTAGATGGACCCAAGTACACCATGTAAGACTAGTTTTACCCTAAGTAAAACTGCTTTCACTATGTTAAAACAAGAAACCCCAAAAGGAAATATTAAACAAACCCATATTTGTTTGATTTTCCTCATGGAATAATTAATTAAACCATAATTTAATTATTATTCCCAGTCATGTTTAACCCAAAATCAAAGAAATTAATTAGATAAACCTTTATTTATCTTATTATTTTCTGGGAATAATCATTTAAACCTTATTTAGATGATATTCCTTGTTAAATATGACCAAATCACCCACAAATAATTAAATAAATCACTATTTATTTAATTATCTTTCAACCACTTAAATAATTAAATAAATCATTATTTATTTGATTATCTTCTAACCGCTTCCTTAAAAAGATAAATAAATCATTTATTTATTTATTTTTGACAAATTAAGGGATTTGACCCAAGTCAAATACCTTTTCCCTCCAACAAATATATTAAAATATTCCATAAAAAGTGGATCTAGATCTGGTTAACCCATGCACCAAGATCTAGAATGACCCAATATTTTGTTATAAATAGGAGGGTTTTTCCTACCATTCTTCACCTTTTGTTGCCTATTAGATCACTCTGGATCTATACACTTGGTCCCATTTTTCTCATCATTTGCTGTGTGAGCTCCCATTGAGCTCCTTTCTTTGCATTGGGTTTTCTACATCAACGAGAGAGACAAATCTTAGATCTGAAGTGCTGAGGACTACCAAGAACCCATCCCACTGAGGAGAATTGGATACGCCTTCTTGTTTTCCTCCCAGGTGCCCCATTAATATAAAAATTCTTTTAAAAATCGTTCTTGTCTTGTCTATTGGTATATGGAGAAAACCCTTATATTTCTGCTTAATGTCTTTCCACGCATAGATCTGGTTTTTTGCAGCTCTTTTCTGTTTAACTAACCGCAGATCTGAAGATATTGGCAGCCACTTTTGTTGTTAGGGCTATTAGTTATGCATAGCTAAAGTGGTCCTTTTTCGTACACTTCGACAAAGGATTCATACTAACAGGGACCAATTGAACTGGGGTGAAAGAAAGATAAGGTTTGGGTTAACTAGGTGGGGTAGTGGCTGGGGGATCAAGGTACCAGACCGGAATCCCCAAGGTCAAGTTAGGAAGAGATAGGGTAGCCATGACAGGTACCGATTACAATCTAGGAGGGGGACCTAGGAACGATATCTGACCAAAGGGGTAATGGCCAGGCGAGACAGCTCCAAGATGGTTAATTCCTGGAGGAACCATTCCAGGAGGGTAGAGAGGCTCATGGATACTAGCTGTAGGTGAACAGACAGGAGGAGGGGTTCCAAAAGGTTGAATCAAAGGGCTAGGAGTAGGTTGCGAAGGGCGACACTGCTGACTAGCCCAAGCAGACCATTTGAGCAATGATCGATACGATTGCATCATGAAAACATTCGATGAGCTGGGATCAGAGACAAGAGGAGGAATACCAGGGAATTTAATGAGCAAAGAGGGGTCTTTGTAGACTTCGGGTGAAACATTGGTCAAAGGATCGGTGGTTTGCTTGTTGGCCACCGAAGAGATGATGGACTCAGGGGAGATCTGAGACTTCGGTTTGTAATATGTGAATTGGTTAATGGTGAATATCTTTCCATTATGAGGGAAGAAAATATTGCAGTGAACCATAGAGGGGACATCAGACATTGCATAGGTGTAGCTACGACCCAATAGAATTTTGTAATCTAAGGGGGCATCAATGACTTCTATGTCAACGCAAACAGTCTTGCCCGTAAGAGTAATAGGACAATTGCGGAACAGTCTGATGGGCTAGGAGGAATGGCCATCCCACGTTTGAAGAGTGATCATGGAAGGAGCCAATTCATGTGATCTGAGTTGATTCCCAACCGAATTGGACATTACACAGGTGGATTCCCCCTCATCAATGATACAATATGAAACGTTAGCATTACGGATCTTGACTGGGATTTGGAAGGTGACGGAGGTAGGAAGAGGAGGATGTTCTGAATAGCAAACATCGAAGATGATCAAATGATCATCTGAAGGATCTACAACACCCATGGTAGATAGTAGAGCTTTTTGTTGTGAAGGGCACAACTGGAGGAGTTCCGGCATTGAGATGGCAGTAGGAGATTGCACCAAATCATCTACTATACTATACGAATGGGAAGCTTTAACAGAAGTAAAATTTTTGTGTAATGGTCCCTTAGGGATCTTGGTATTAACCTCTACCTTAGGCTCAGGGATCTGCAAAGGACCATTGGTTGTCAAAAGAGGATATGTAGAACCTGAAGAAGGGAACTCGAGGAAAAACATAGCGGAATGTTTGTTGTACTGACGAGACTGAGTCTCAAGGTATAGGTCAACAGTTATAGGTTGGTCAAAGTTCATCATGAGAATCTGGTAATCGGAGATACCAAATGGAGGAGGTTGAGTGGCCATCTCACCTTCAGGTGGTTGGGTAGCCACAAATCCTTGCTGACGAAAAGGAGTAGTAAACACAACCGACTGACTAGGCGCAGGATTGGGAGGGATGGAAGGGGAGGCTTGCTGTCCCAATGTTATTTGAGACTACCACATCTACTTCATCTATCAATCATGCGTGTAATGACCATAAACACCACAAAAAAGAACAAGTCTTTTTCATGCGAACAAGCCTGTTCTGCTTGGGCTGAGTGCCCTATTGCTGGTTAGAAGTGTTAGGAGCATTATTTTGCGGATTAGGTCCAGGATTACCAGGGGAAAATTGATTTTGAGTGCCTTTCCTCTTATTTTTGGATGGAGGAGGATTAGTTGCACCCTTCTGTGCATACACTTGCCCCTGAGGGGGCAGTGGCTATTGTTGCGGGGGTTGAGAAGATAAGGGACGCGGAGGTGTTAATGTTGGAGGAGCTGGAGCACCAGGTTGCAGATACATATAATAAGGAGGTTGGATAACATTGTGGTAAACAAGAGGTAGGGAAAAAGGAGGAGGCATGCCGTATCCTGGATACATGATACCGGGAGGGGGAAAGCTGCTGGGGGTGTTGGCCCCTCCCTGAGGAAAAACATAGCCCATGGGAGGTTGAGCGTATGGATGAGAAAGAGCTCCAACGATACCGTTGGTGGCATGAGATGCCCCCGGTGCGTTGGCACCATCGAGTCTAGGAAGATCGGGTAGAATGGTATAAACATAACCAGATTGAGCATAGATTAGGTCATATTATAACACAATCTGGAGATCGGCTTCTTCGGTTTGAGGGAAATGCGATGCAACATATTTGCCGATAGAAGGAAAAAGAGATCTAAGGAACTAGTCCATGTAGACACGGTCTTCAAAGGTAGGGGATTGACATAGGCTCTTTATTCTCCACCATTCCTGGACATGATCGAATATGCGGGTCATAGACAATTGACGAAAAGAAGTCAAAAGTTCGGCACCAGTGTCATAACGAAGGGGAAGCTGGAAATAAGATAGAAAATCCCAGGCAAGAGTCGCAAAGGTGGTAAGAGAGTATGAGGCCTGATCAACATACCACTTAGAAGCTTCACCAATAAGAATACGATGGAACAACCAAAGACGGACAGAGTCATCAGCAATGGAGTTAGACGAACACCACATGTGGAAAGATCGAACATGATTTATAGGATCTTCTCTAGCAAGACCTTCAAACTTGGGGATGTCGGAAGGGAGCTTGGTCGGAATAGCAGGCCAAATAGTGTCATGGTGTATAGGGTCATTGATCAACTGGTTAAAATCAGGAAGAATAAGGCATGCCATATAGGGGAGCAAGGGAGTAACTTGGGTAGTTACTCTTGTGGTCCCACTAGTAGTATTCCCAGCATTAGGGTCGGGGCTACCACCAGCGTTAGGCCCTGAACCAGACATAGTGAAGGTCACAGGGGGAGAACCAGGGTTGGAACCCATTGTACAGTACAACAACCCTCCCCATTTCAAAATTTTAGAATAAATTTCATTTAGAAATAGGTCCACTTTCTTTTTAAAATAGGAATAAAAGACTTAGAGGAAATCCAATCATTTTGAATAAAACAATAAAAAGTTCATTGATTAGAAAATCATATTTTGCATATCACAAAACACAAGTGCATATAAGAAAATGCAACATTGAAAATCTCCGATCCGATGAAATATAAAGTCTTTTATTGCATCAACATAATACATAAAATTATTCATATTGAAAAAGTCCAATGTGATAAAAATAATCGCAATCGCAAATCGACAGTTTCTTAAAGTTTCACATATGTTCTGAAAAACTTCGATGCGATAAAGTAGTCACAATCGCAAATCAGATGGACCTTAAAGTTTCACATTCTATTTCATAAACTCTGATGCGATGTAACCCATCGCAAATTGCAAATCGTAAAACGAAAAGACAACCCCTCATTCAGTCAATTGCAAAACTTCGATGTGATGCGATTTATCGCAATCACATTTCGGAGAAAACAACATCATATTCACTCATGTTATAAAATCCTGATGTGATGGACCTCACCATCATCGCAATCGTAAATCGGCGGATATAATTTGTTACTTATTTCCTTTGGAAAATCTTGATGTG
The DNA here is from genome assembly GCA_034641835.2 of Pinus albicaulis. NCBI lineage: Eukaryota > Viridiplantae > Streptophyta > Pinopsida > Pinales > Pinaceae > Pinus > Pinus albicaulis. Next base: position 1,634,735,912 of record CM076584.1, read on the forward strand.
ATAGGCCATTATCGCAATCGCAAATCGACAAAGATCATGAGATGTTATTTGTTTTCCCTTTTGAAAACCCCCCATGCAATGGATACTTAGTCTCTATTTTATCGTTATTTTACATTGCGCATATATTATTTATTCATCGCAATTAGAAAATTCAAAAGAAATGTTTTATATTCACATTTCAAGATTGTTGATCTCCGATTGTACGTTCACTATTAAATATAAAATCAAATGATTTATGGTGATTGATTCTATTTTGAATGTGTGAGTGTGACTCTCATAGAAGGCATTTAATTTTAAACATGGAATTAATAAATTGAAATCATCGAATAAATATTTTCATATAGTTGTTCTCCTTTTTATCGCGTCTGAAATCTTTTCTCATTTCCAGAACCATAAAATACCCAATCATCTCGTTCATCGAGCAAGTGAAACATTACCAGACGGAAAAATGTCTAAGAGATCTAAGAAATCAAAGGCCACTGCCGCTAAAAATATCCCTGCTATTACCATGGTACCTAAAGAAAAACCAGCCAAAATTAAGCTGGTTACAAACACATCATGCCAGGGTCTTGGAAAATGTTGTGTAACCAGCTCCAAAAATAGAAGAAAAGAGATATCAACACCTTAGAAATAATCCAATTCGAGGGGGAAACCTACAATACATTACATAAATGAAAAATTCTTGGATGATACAATTTACAAAACCTCCTTTCTGTAAATAGGAGTCCATGTCGCCATAATGTAATCCTAGTGGGCCATAATGTAATCCTAGCTCACCTAACAATAATAATTTAAGGGCAAAATAATAACAAAATGGGGGTTACAAGGGTACAATAATAACAATACGGGGGTTACATTAATAATATAGGGACCTAAAATGCCCCTCTCCTTCAAAAAAGTGTTGTCCTCAACACTTGAGTAGCTCTGGGTGCTTCTATATAAACTTCTCATTATCCCATGTAGAATCTTCAGTGGGTAAGTTGTTCCACTTGATGAGATACTCTGAAATTGATCGACTCCATAACTGTCGAGTTCTTGTTTCCGTGACCGCTTCAGGTTCCAATATGATTTTTCCTTCCTCATCAAGTGCTGAAAATATTGTTTGAACTGGAAGATTTTCACCTATAACCTTCTTTAAGCATGAAACATGGGAAACTGGATGCACTTGTGAAGAAGCAGGAAGGTCCAATTTGTATGCCATAGTACCAATCTTTTGCAATACCTTGTAAGGACCATAGTACTTTGGCGATAATTTATTATCCTTCTTAGCTTTCTTGAGGGACATTTTTTTGTATGGTTGTAGCCGTAAAAATACCCAATCTCCTACATCAAAACTTCTCTTGTTGTGATGTTGATATGCCTGCTGTTTCATTCGATTATGTTCCAAATTCAAGTTATCCTTTAAGAGTTGCAGAACTTCTTGCTAATGCTCGATGTGATCTTCCACTGCTTGAACCTTCGAATTTTCCCTTAAATATGATGTGATGGATGGTGGATGATATCCATAAAGTGCCATAAATGGGGTCATTTTTGCTGCAGTATGGAAGGAAGTGGTATACCACCATTTAGCGAGAGGTAACCACTTGACCCATTGTGTTTGTTTATCAGATACAAAACAACGAAGATATCCTTCCAAACATTTATTTACTATCTTAGTTTGACCATCAGATTGAGGATGATAAGATGAGCTATGAGCTAATTGAGTACCCAAACAAGAAAATAACTACGTCCAAAAATTTCCAGTAAAAATGGGATCTCTGTCACTCACAATAACCCTTGGGCTTCCATGTAGCTTTTGAATTCTGTCCATAAATGTAGTAGCAACTGTACTTGCTTTAAATGGATGAGATAATGCACAAAAGTGTGCATACTTGGTAAGTCTATCAACTACCACCATGATGACACTCTTTCCTTCGGACTTAGGTCAACCTGTGATAAAATCCATTGAAATCTCCTCCCAACGTTGACCTGGAATGGATAAAGGTTGTAGAAGTCCTGGGGTCTTAATTGTTTCCACTTTATTCTGTTGGCAAACCAAACATTCCGCCACAAACTTTCGAATATCAGTTTTAAGGCCATCCCAAAAAAATTCTTTCTTCACCCTGTGGTAAGTTTTTAAAAATCCTGAGTGTCCTCCTAAAGGAGAAGTGTGCAATTCCAGAAGAATATTTTGTTTTAGTTGGGAATTCTTACAAAGATATAAGCGATATTTGTACCATAAGGAATCATTTTCCAACTAAATGTATCAGATGTACTAGGATCTTGCTGCAACTTTTGAATGAGTGTCCATACATCTTTGTCCTTCTTCCATTCATCTCTTACTTCGGTTATCCAATCTAGTTGGATAATAGAAATGGCACAAAGCAATGCTTCCACCTCTTCATTCTTTCTTGAGAGTGCATCTGCAACAACATTAAGCTTTCCTTTTTTGTAGATTATTTCAAAGTCATAACCCAACATCTTTGTGACCCATTTTTTGTACTCTTCTGAAGATAGTCTTTGTTCCAAAAAGTGTTTAAGATTATCATGATCAGTTTTTACCTTGAAGTGTCTTCCCATTAGGTAAGTTCGCCATTTCTTTAGTGCATGTAGTATTGCTAACATTTCCTTCTCATAAATAGGTTTCTGTAAATACTTTCCTTTGATTGGACGACTTTCACAAGCAATGGGTCTTCCTTCCTGCATTAAAACTGCACCAATTCCATTTCCTGAGGCATCACATTCCACAATAAAGGTTTTTGTGAAGTCTGGTGTAGCTAAGACCGGTGCTAGGCACATTGCCTCTTTAAGACGTTCAAAGGCCTTAGTTGCTTCAGGTGTCCATGAAAATGCATCTTTCTTCAATAATGTTGTTAGAGGTGCTGCTATTCTCCCATAATTCTTAACAAACTTGCGATAATACCCTATTAACCCGAGAAATCCTCGCAACTGCTTTATGGTTGTGGGGACTTTCCATTCCTTAATGGCTTCAATTTTGTTAGGGTCTACCTTAACACCCTCGTGAGATACAATATGACCCAGATATTCCACCTCTTGTACTCCAAAGAAACATTTGGATGTTTTTGAATATAATTGTTTCTCCTGCAATAGTTTGAGCACCCTGTCAACATGTTCAACATGATCCTTCCAAGACCTGCTATAGATTAGTATATCATCGAAAAATACTAGCACAAATTTTCTAAGGAAGGGTTTGAAAATGGAATTCATCAACCCTTGAAATGTAGAAGGTGCATTGGTAAGGCCAAAAGGCATGACAAAAAATTCATAATGACCCTCATGAGTTCGAAATGTTATTTTTGGAATATCTTCGGTCTTCATTCTAATTTGATGATATCCTGAACGAAGATCCAACTTGGTAAAATAAATTGCTCCATGTAATTCATCCAATAATTCATCAATCACAGGAATGGGAAATTTATCTTTAATGGTGAGCTTATTGAGCTCCCTATAATCCGGACACATTCGCCATGATCCATCCTTCTTGTGTGCCAATACTACAGGAGCAGAGAAAGAACTTTGACTAGGTTGAATTATACCCGCCTCTAACATTTCTGCAATCATATGTTCAATTTCGCTCTTTTGGAAGTAAGGATATCTATAAGGCCTGATTTTTGGAGGAACACTTCCTGGAATCAAATGAATAGCATGATCATGATCACGAATAGGTGGGAGTCCTTTGGGAGTTTCAAACACCTTGGAATGATTGTCCAACACTTGTTGGAGATCTGCAGAAATAGATGATTTTGATGTCGGAACTTCTAGTGAGCATAATTGTGCAATTACGCCTCGTTGTTCTTTCTTTAGAAGCTTTGTCATGACATTAAAGCTTATTATCCTTCCTGGCTTCCCTTCAATACCCCGTAATTCGACTTCCTTTCCTTCTGAAAAAAATTTCAAGAAAAGTTCTTGAAAATTAAAAGCTACCGTCCCCAAAGATTGTAACCATTGTACTCCTAGTACAACATCAGCCCCTCCCATAGGAATGGAAAGCATTGGACTAGTCAATACATATTCCCCCATGGTTAGCTTGATATTATGGCATTTTCCAAAGAAATTTATAGTTCCTCCATTTGCAACCATCACTTGACATTCTGGTGCTGGGTATAGGAAACAATTTAATTCCTTGGCTACCTTACAATGAACAAAATTATGGGTGCTACCTGAACCAATCAACACTATTACCTTTTTCTTCTTGATATGTCCTTCTATCTTGAGAGTTTGAGGAGTGGTAATTCCTGCAAGTGCATTACACGATATGGTTGGATTCATTTCTTCCTCTTCTAGGGTTGGTTCCTAGTGTATATGCTCTTCTTGTTCATTTTCTTCTTTCTCTTCACAATCTATGTAAAATAATTTCTTCTCAGCACACTTATGACCTTTAGTGTATTTGCCATCACAATTGTAGAAAAGCCCTTTTTCTCTTTTTTCTTCCAATTTTTGTAGTGTCAACCTTGTAGGTTGTGGAAATCTAGGCGTAGCAACACTTCCTTCTTTATAGAATTGAGTGGTTGGCTTCCTTGTCGCCATTATTTTACATTAAAATTTTTTTCCAACCTGAATGCCACTACAAGAAAAAAGCACATTGGTGAGGGGCGAAAATGGTCACCATAAGCTCATTGGTGAGGGTCAAAAGAGCCTTCGTCACCAAAAATTGAACGTCACCAAAGGTGGCGTCGCGGAAAGTATAGGTGTTGTGGTGACATTCAAGGTCCGTCACCAATAATTATTTATAGTGACGGATAGTGACCGTCACCATTTCATATGAGC